>CM042421.1:4771805-4816805 GCA_023634145.1 Thymallus thymallus
TGGACGAATCTGGGTTTGGCAGATGCCAAGAGAAAACTACCTGCCCCAATGCATAGTGCCAACTGTAAGGTTTGGTGGAGGAGGAATACTGGTCTGGGACAGTTTTTTATGGTTTGGGCCCCTTAGTTCCAGTGAAGGTAAAATCTTAACGCTACAGCATACAATGACATTCTAGACGATTCTGTGCAGCAATGTTCCAACATCTAGTGGAAAGCCATCCCAGAAGAGTGGAGGCTGTTATAGCAGCAAAGGGGGGACCAACTCCATATTAATGCCCATGAGTTTCGAATGAGATGTTCGACCAGCAGGTGTTCTACATATTTTTGGTCATGTAGTGTAGTTTGATAAAAAAATAAAAAAATAATAGCCTGTCATGTGAATGAAAATATTATATTTTTTATTCATACCATATGACTATTAGCTGTAACAGTTGATATATATTTTTTATTTATTTATTTATTTAACCTTTATTTAACTAGGCAAGTCAGTTAAGAACAAATTCTTATTTACAATGACGTCCTACACCGGCCAAACTCGGACGACGCTGGGCCAATTGTGCGCCGCCCTATGGGACTCCTAATCACGGCGGTTGTGATACAGTCTGGATTCGAACCAGGTTGTCTGTAGTGACTCCTCTATACATCACAACCAACTACTAAAACGGAGACATGGGTGGTGTTATCATAGAATATGTAGAATCTGTAATAGTCGGTTTAACCGATGTTAAATCCCATTGGACGCGTGCCATGAAACTGAGGTTACCACACATGCTGCGGACCGTTGTTTGGACATTTGACATAATCACGCTAAACGGCCTATGCAGGTTTATGGGGAAATTATAAATGGCTGAGGACAGACCTCTGGATTGGTTCTCAGAGGAGAGGGAGGACAACCTCTCGGTACACAACAGCATCTAGGGCTAGGTACACAGACCTGGGTTCAAATACTACTTGAAATCATTTAAAATACTTGACTGAACTTGTGTGGCTTAAAGTAACTAATGGACAACAAACCCCGCCCATCTGGCCCTGCAGGCAGGCTAGAGTAAACGCTAAAAGTAAACAATTTCAGATCCTATTTGAACCCAGTTTGGACACAAACACACACACACACAAACACACACACACACACACACACACACACACACACACACAGGTATGCTGCACACACACACACAAACACACACACACACACACACACACACACACACACACACACACACACACACACACACACACACACACACACACACACACACACACACACACACACACACACACAGGTATGCTGCACACACACATACACACACACAAACACACACACACACACACACACACACACACACACACACACACACAGGGATGCTGCACACACACACACACACACACACACACACACACACACACACACACACACACAGGGATGCTGCACACACACACACACACACACACACACACACACACACACACACACACACACACACACACACACACAGGGATGCTGCACACACACACACACACACACACACACACACACACACACACAGGTATGCTGCACACACACACACACACACACACACAGGTATGCTGCACACACACACACACACACACACAGGTATGCTACACACACACACACACACACACACACACACACACACACACACACACACACACACACACACACACACACACACACAGGTATGCTGCACACACACACACACACACACAGGTATGCTGTACACACACACAAACACACACACACAAACAAACACCCGATAACACAAAGATAATGGGTTGTAGTGAAGCTGGCAGGGATCTCTTGGCAATAGCAGCAGCGTGGTAGTAGCAGTTTGATTAGTGTAGTTAGTTATGTTGACCTACATTGTCAGGAGAGTGGGGTTTCCAGTGAAGGCATGCTCAGGAATGGACTTGATGTTGTTGCTGTGAAAGCCCCTGGAAAGTGAATATTAGAACATATGGTTGAAGTAGTTTGCAGACCAGAGGAGGACTGAGGACAACACAGGTCAGAGGTCAGGGGTCAGGGCAGCATTAGCACCACTGGACGTATAGACATATAGACAAGCATACTCACAGCTCCTTCAGGGTGCTCAGTGCTCTGATTGCAACAGGGAACTCTTCCAGGTTGTTGTAGTTGAGATCTCTGTCAGGGGAAGGACGGAGGGGGAGGTATGGAGACAAATAGAAACATGATTAGAGTTACTGCTCTGATCATTTATAACAATTAGAGACATGATAACTGCTATGCCATTACATTTCAAAGTGGCTTTTTATTCAATGTCCATCCTATGAAAATAGGGTCGGCTTCCCGGACCCAGTCCAACAATAGGCTTACTCTGGGTCTGGGACACCAGCCCATAGTGTATAGTCTGTATTGCCTTATTGCAATGTTATCTAGCTGTTGTCCTTGAGTTAATTCTTTGCTTTATGGCAGTTCGGGTTGACATAAACAGTCCATAGAGATGTGCTGCTGACAGACAGACAGACCTGAACCACACCATGAGAAAACAACTCCACAATGGCCCTCTATTCTAAACCAAGACCCTCAAACAGAAAGACGCTTCAGTCAACCAAGCAAACATCAACTGGGATCTTAGCCGGACACAGGGGCCTTCGTTGCCCCCCCACACCCAATAGTCGACTAAAACAGAAACACCCAATAGTCGACTTAAACAGAAACACCCCTTAGTCGTCTAAAACAGAAACACCCAATAGTCGACTAAAACAGAAACACCCCTTAGTCGTCTAAAACAGAAACACCCAATAGTCAACTAAAACAGAAACACACAGTAGTCGACTAAAACAGAAACACACAGTAGTCGACTAAAACAGAAACACACAGTAGTCGTCTAAAACAGAAACACCCAATAGTCGACTAAAACAGAAACACACAGTAGTCGACTAAAACAGAAACACACAGTAGTCGACTAAAACAGAAACACCCAATAGTCGACTAAAACAGAAACACACAGTAGTCGACTTAAACAGAAACACCCAATAGTCGACTAAAACAGAAACACCCAATAGTCGACTAAAACAGAAACACCCAATAGTCGACTTAAACAGAAACACCCCTTAGTCGTCTAAAACAGAAACACCCAATAGTCGACTAAAACAGAAACACACAATAGTCGACTAAAACAGAAACACACAATAGTCGACTAAAACAGAAACACCCAATAGTCGACTAAAACAGAAACACCCAATAGTCGACTAAAACAGAAACACCCAATAGTCGACTAAAACAGAAACATCCAATAGTCGACTAAAACAGAAACACACAATAGTCGACTAAATCAGAAACACACAATAGTCGACTAAAACAGAAACACACAGTAGTCGACTAAAACAGAAATACACAGTAGTCGACTAAAACAGAAACACACAATAGTCGACTAAAACAGAAACACACAGTAGTCGTCTAAAACAGAAACACACAGTAGTCGACTAAAACAGAAACACACAGTAGTCGACTAATACAGAAACACCCAATAGTTGACTAAAACAGAAACACACAATAGTCGACTAAAACAGAAACACCCAATAGTCGACTAAAACAGAAACACCCAATAGTCGACTAAAACAGAAACACCCAATAGTCGACTAAAACAGAAACACCCCTTAGTCGACTAAAACAGAAACACACAATAGTCGACTAAAACAGAAACACACAATAGTTGACTAAAACAGAAACACACAGTAGTCGACTAAAACAGAAATACACAGAAGTCGACTAAAACAGAAACACACAGTAGTCGACTAAAACAGAAACACACAGTAGTCGACTAAAACAGAAACACATAGTAGTCGTCTAAAACAGAAACACACAATAGTCGACTAAAACATGAGCAGAAACACTAAAATGGGAAGGCTGCTTCCCAAATGGCACTCTATTCACTATAGTGCACTACTTTTGACTAGAGCCCTATGGATAATGCACTATAAAGAGAATAGCAGTAGGGTACCATTTGGGACGTAGATGCTATCTGTGGTCCCATGGTCTCAGAGGAAGACCTGGGGGAAATAATAGTCCACCAGTCACCTTCCTGCTACAGAGTTCATAAATGGAACCAACAACCATCAAACAAGGACCCATTCATTCATGGAAAAGTTGTTACTTAACGTTTTCCTCCCGTGTTGATGAGGCTGGGGTAAACAACACTGTGTTTCTCACAAGGAAGGCTTCCTGTTTGTAAACTCCTAGTAACGGCCCTAGAGGGGCAAGAGGCTAGACTGTGAGGCCCTCAGGCAGACCTGGGTTCAAACAGTACTTGAAATCTTTAAAAATACTTTGGGTGTTTGCTTTAGCCTGCCTTGGAATGCCATATGGGTGGGGTTTGCAATATGGGCGGGGTCTGTTCCATTGCAACAGACAAGCTCAATCAAGTCCAGATAAAGTATGTTAAATTATTTTGAATAGTGTTTGAACCCAGGTCTGTCCTCAGGAGTGGCCTCTGCATGTCAGGCCTTTCTCTTTCCTGTCTGAAATGATATCTCCCCTGTTTAATTGATAGAATGTTGAAGAAAGGAGAAGGAGGGGGGAGGAGGTGATGACAGGATTTCCTGTCTTCAAACAAAGTGGACTGTGAGAATGTTTTGACTGGCGACCTGCGTCCCGCCCTGTCACGGGTTATAAAACCAAACCAATGAACAAACAAAGTCAGACACAACACACAAACGGCATATAGGTTACCATCACAACGGTAACAGCAGAGTCCATGTCAGACTGTTGTGCATCTTCTCTCCTCAGAACACACACAGACAACTGTACAAACAAAGACACAACTTTGTTCAGTTTCTATGGCGACCCCTTAGACACTCTGAACGAAACATCCTGTTACCAAAAATAATAAATTATACATTTTATTTATATTTTCTCTCTTTTTCATTTATTCTGTCTGTCAGTCCATCTACTCTCTTTATCTCTCTCTCTATCTCTCTCTATCTCTCTCTATCTCTCTCTATCTCTCTCTCTCTCTCTATCTCTCTCTCTCTATCTCTCTCTATCTCTCTCTATCTCTCTATCTCTCTCTATCTCTCTCTATCTCCCTCTCTCTCTCTGCCTCTCTCTCTCTCTCTCTCTCTCTCTCTCTCTCTCTCTCTCTCTCTCTCTCTCTCTCTCTCTCTCTCTCTCTCTCTCTCTCTCTCTCTCACTCTCTCTCTCTCCCCCTCTCTCTCTCTCTCTCTCTCTCTCTCTCTCTCTCTCTCACACTCTCTCTCACACTCTCTCTCACACTCTCTGTCACACTCTCTCTCTCACACTCTCTCTCTCTCTCTCTTTCTCTCTCCCCTGCTCTCATTCTCTCTCTCTCTCTCTCTCTCGCTCTCCTGTTCTCCCTCCCTCCCTCCCTCCCTCCCTCCCTCCCTCCCTCCCTCTCTCCCATCATCATCATCATCAGTGTTCAGGTCTTCCACCTGGTTTCTATTAGAGTTAGTGATCCCTGTCTGGGGCGCAGGTGGCTCTGCATCACAGGAGCATTAGACCAGACAGCCTGCCTGTCTCACTGTTTCACCAGATGCACTCCAACCCTCCTCAACGTCAACACAGTGGAACAAACTCAGAGATTGTGAAAATACCATTAAATTGAAATTGCTTCAATGTGGGCCCAGAGAGAGAGAGAGAGAGAGAGCGAGAGAGAGAGAGATAAATAGAGAGAGAGGCAGAGAGAGAAAACGAGCTGTTAAATTCTACAACCACCTAAAAGGAAGCGATTCCCAAACCTTCCATAACAAAGCCATCACCTACAGAGAGATGAACCTGGAGAAGTCCCCTAAGAAAGCTGGTCCTGGGGCTTTGTTCACAAACACAAACAGACCCCACAGAGCCCCAGGACAGCAACACAATTAGACCCCAACCAAATCACGAGAAAACAAAAAGAGAATTACTTGACACATTGGAAACTAGAATGCTGTTTGGCCCTAAACAGAGAGTACACAGTGGCAGAATACCTGACCACTATGACTGACCCAAACTTAAGGAAAGCTTTGACTATGTACAGACTCAGTGAGCATAGCCTTGCTATTGAGAAAGGCTGCTATAGACAGATCTGGCTCTCAAGAGAAGACAGGCTATGTGCACACTGTCCACAAAATTAGGTGGAAACTTAGCTGCACTTCCTAACCTCCTGCCAAATGTATGACCATATTAGAGATACATATTTCCCTCAGATTACACAGATCCACAAAGAATTTGAATACAAATCCAATGTTGATAAACTCCCATATCTACTGGGTGAAATACCACAGTGTTCCATCACAGCAGCAGGATTTGTAACCTGTTTCCACAAGAAAAGGGCAACCAGTGAAGAACAAACACCATGTAAATACATCCCATATTTATGATTTATTTTCCCTTTTGTACTTTATCTATTTGCACATCGTTACAACACTGTATATAGACATAATATGACAATTAATATTGTGAGTGTAATATTTACTGTTCACTTTTTATTGTTTATTTCACTTTTGTTTATCTATTTCACTTGCTTTGGTAATGTAAACATATGTTTCCCATGCCAATAAAGGCCCTTGAATTTAAGTGGAATTTAATTTAATTGAGAGGGAGAGACAGAGACAGAGACAGAGAGAGAGAGAGTCTGTCTGTCTGTCTGTCTGCTGCCTTGCTGTTCGTCTGTCTGTCTGTTTATCTCTTGTGGGAAAAATCTGGTCCGGTCGACATCCCTTTACAAACCAGGTGATAGTATACCACCACACCACAGAGTGACCCCTAGGATTAAGGCACCATTTGGACAGAGAGTGGCCCCTAGGATTAAGACACCATTTGGACAGAGAGTGGCCCCTAGGGTTAAGACACCATTTGGACAGAGAGTGGCGCCTAGGGTTAAGACACCATTTGGACAGAGAGTGGCGCCTAGGGTTAAGACACCATTTGGACAGAGAGTGGCCCCTAGGATTAAGACACCATTTGGACAGAGAGTGGCCCCTAGGGTTAAGACACCATTTGGACAGAGAGTGGCCCCTAGGATTAAGACACCATTTGGACAGAGAGTGGCGCCTAGGGTTAAGACACCATTTGGACAGAGAGTGGCCCCTAGGATTAAGACACCATTTGGACAGAGAGTGGCCCCTACGATTAAGACACCATTTGGACAGAGAGTGGCCCCTAAGATTAAGACACCATTTGGACAGAGAGTGGCCCCTAGGATTAAGGCACCATTTGGACAGAGAGTGGCCCCTAGGGTTAAGACACCATTTGGACAGAGTGGCCCCTAGGATTAAGACACCATTTGGACAGAGAATGGCGCCTAGGGTTAAGACACCATTTGGACAGAGAGTGGCCCCTAGGATTAAGACACCATTTGGACAGAGAGTGGCCCCTAGGATTAAGACACCATTCGGACAGAGTGGCCCCTAGGGTTAAGAGCTAATCATGGCTCGGGCTCCCAGTCCCCCTAGTTCGTGGGAGGTTGTTTGGTTGCTTGGTCAGCATGTGCATCACTCCAACAGAGCGGGTCAGGGTTCATTATTAGAAATCTTTGCTGCTGGCACGTTGCAAACAGAGGTATCCTGTTGCACCCTGCCAGAAGGTTGTCTCTGTATTACAGTAAAAACATTGGGAGAACATGTGTATGCCGGTCGGTTTTTCGGTCGTTGTGTATGAAGAGCAATTATTACAGAGCCTTGCTCAGCGCGGCCACACACAGAGTCAGAGCCTGTGTCCCAAATGGCACCATATTCCCTTTAGAGTGCACTACCTTTGACCAGGGCCCATAGGACTCTGGTCAAAGGTAGTGCACTATACAGGAAATAGGGTGTCATTTGGAACGCACTCAGAGACACAGAGAGACACTGCAGCAGGAAGGACATAGAACCTTTTCCAAATGAATAACGGACGTTTGTGTGTTAGGACTTAAGGTGCTAGGGTTCAGTTGGAGAATATAATGGGGATTTTTCTTCTGTTTAATTTCCTCACACAGACATCCGTCATGTAAACGTTGTCATATTTGCGGCTGGGATAATTAAACAGAAACAGAACTACGTCATGACTTTGATATTATACAAGCTAAATAAAGGCGGTACTACTAAGCCAGGGAGTGTTTTATAAGGTACACTACAGTATTCACATTTCTACCAGAGCAGAGAAGTATTTCCATGTTGTTTTACAGAAAATGTATACGCCTCACATTTCTTTCTTTCTTTCTTTCTTTCTTTCTTTCTTTCTTTCTTTCTTTCTTTCTTTCTTTCTTTCTTTCTTTCTTTCTTTCTTTCTGTTGTTTTGGAGACCCAGGATGGTACCAGGGAGAGAGTCTTTAATCTGACACCATACACCACCTGCTGTTTTGGATGGTACCAGGAGGAGAGTCTTTCTCTGACACCATACACCACCTGTTGTTTTGGATGGTACCAGGGAGAGAGTCCTACTCTGACACCATACACCACCTGTTGTTTTGGATGGTACCAGGAGGAGAGTCTTACTCTGACACCATACACCACCTGTTGTTTTGGATGGTACCAGGAGGAGAGTCTTACTCTGACACAATACACCACCTGTTGTTTTGGATGGTACCCGGGAGAGAGTCTTACTCTGACACAATACACCACCTGTTGTTTTGGATGGTACCAGGAAGAGAGTCTTACTCTGACACAATACACCACCTGTTGTTTTGGATGGTACCCGGGAGAGAGTCCTACTCTGACACCATACAGACATGCCACCATCAATTTAACATCCTAGAATCAGGATAAAGGTCCTATATGTAATTCTATGGGGGAGCTCTAGGTATGGATGCTCATGTGACGAATGACATGTAAATGTCTAACCATTATCACAATGACTAATGGATAAAGGATGTTTGTCAGGCAGGCAGGCAGGCAGGCAGGGGGTTAATGAATAGCTCCCAGTCTCTGGATCTGAATAGATCTCATGTGACACCGGGAGAGTTAATGTGTGTGTGCTCCTCACCCCCCCGCCGGGCGGAGACAGAGAGGACAGAGACCCCTCCCTGAGGAGAATATGCCGGCTGTGTCCAAGCAGCTGCTGCCATTACTGATACACAATTCTTTATGGGGGGGGGGGCAAACTTGTGGAGTTACCCACATTTTAGAGTTACTCAAAAGTCTCTAGGCTACCCACAAGTCTCTCTGTTACCCACACGTCTCTCTGTAACCCATACATCTCTCTATTACCAACACGTTTCAGAGTTACACACAAGTATCTCTGTTACCCACAAGTATCTCTGTTACCCACAAGTTTCTGTTACGCACAAGTTTCTATGTTACCCACAAGTCTCACTGTTATCCACAAATCTCTCTGTTACCCACAACCTTCTATGTTAACTAAAAGTCTCACTGTTATCCACAAGTCTTAGAGTTACCCACAAGCCCCTCAAAATGCAAGCTGAATTAACATGTAAAAGCCATGGGAGTGTGTGACTTTTGGAGGGAATCTCCTAACACAGAATCTATTTAACTACAGAACAAAACATGGGGATTCCTTTAATGCATCAGCCAGCCAACCAGCCAGCCAGCCAACCAGCCAGCCAACCAGCCAGCCAGCCAGCCAGCCAACCAGCCAGCCAATCAGCCAACCAGCCAGCCAGCCAGCCAACTAGCCAACTAGCCAACCAGTCAGCCAGTCAGCCAGCCAACTAGCCAACCAGTCAGCCAGCAAACCAATGGCTTCTGGTATGAGCACCCAGACCCAAAAACATCTATTTTGCATGTGAATTACTTAGTCAGACAAAAACCATTAACTGAGAGAGACAGAGAGAGAGAGAGAGAGAGAACCAAGGCGAGAGTGAGAGCGCGAGAGAGTGAGAGCGAGAGAGAGAGAGAGAGAGAGAGAGAGAGAGAGAGAGAGAGAGAGAAAGAAAGAGAGAGAGAGAGAGAAGAGAGCAGTGGCCCATACTTCTAGAGCTGTAAGGAAGGCAAAAGAAAGAGGCAGGGAGGAGGAGGGAGAAGAGAGATGGAGGGAGGAGGAGGATGGAGAAAAGAGATGGAGGGAGGAGGAGGAGGGAGAAGAGAGATGAGGGAGGAGGAGGAGGGAGAAATATGAGGGAGGAGGAGGAGGAGGAGGGAGATGGAGGGAGGAGGAGGAGGAGGAGGGAGAAGAGAGATGAGGGAGGAGGAGGAGGAGGAGGGAGAAGAGAGATGAGGGAGGAAGAGGGAGAAGAGAGATGAGGGAGGAGGAGGAGGAGGAGGGAGAAGAGAGATGAGGGAGGAGGAGGAGGAGGGAGAAGAGAGATGGGGGAGGAGGAGGAGGAGGGAGAAGAGAGATGAGGGAGGAAGAGGGAGAAGAGAGATGGAGGGAGGAGGAGGAGGAGGGAGAAGAGAGATGAGGGAGGAAGAGGGAGAAGAGAGATGGAGGGAGGAGGAGGAGGAGGGAGAAGAGAGATGGAGGGAGGAGGAGGAGGAGGAAGAGAGAATCTTAAAATGTTAATGAGAGGTCAACTTACAGAGTCTCCAGGCTCTGGAGGCCGTCAAAGCACTGCGTTCCCAGGGTGCGGATTCTATTGTTATTGAGATGCCTGCAGAGGAACGCAAAGAGAACAGTCAGAGACATACACCCACACAGCCCAGGACAGGACAGCTGATTGGCTGGGGAGGGGAAACAAAGAGAGGGTGAGGGAGGGGGTGAGGAGGAGGGAGAGGGTGAGGAGGAGGGTGAGGGAGGGTGAGGGAGAGGGTGAGGGAGGGGGTGTGCCAAATTAGTGGCATTGTATAGGAAATGTGAACATGAGATGAACTTCAAATGACAGAGACTTGCATTTGATTAGACAGAGCAGTGTGGAGGGATGTCGTCTCTCCTGTCTCCTGCCATGTGCCCATAGCCCAGAGAGAAGAGTCCAGTCTACCACTACCACGTCAGGGGATTGACTACAAGCCCTCTCGCCCTCTGCCCCCGTCCCTCTCTTGTTCTCTTCTATCTCTTCCTCTCTCTCTGACCCCAGGGCACAGTCAGCCCACAAACCTCTCTATATCTGTTCTATTTCTCCTTCTGTCTCTGACCCCAGGGCACAGTCAGCCCACAAGCTTCTCAGAGCCTCGGCGCCAAGCTGGTGGGGTGGAAGAGAATGAGAGAGAGATATAGAGAGAGAGAAGAGAGATAGATAGATAGATAGATAGATAGATAGATAGATAGATAGATAGATAGATAGATAGATAGATAGATAGATAGATAGATAGATAGATAGATAGATAGATAGATAGATAGATAGATAGATAGATAGATAGATAGATAGATAGATAGATAGATAGATAGATAGATAGATAGATAGATAGATAGATAGATAGATAGATAGATAGATAGATAGATAGATAGATAGATAGATAGACAGATAGATAGATAGATAGATAGGAAATATAGGAATATTTGCATGGTTAACTATACTATACTATGCACCCCAGTGAGGCATTAAATAGTCTATTAGCCGCCGGCAGGAAGGACCTCCTGTAGCGCTCTCTGGCACACCATGGTGGGATCAGTCTGTGACTGAAGGTGCTCCTCTGCATCATAACCATGACATGCAGAGGGTGGGTGACGTTGTCCATGATGGCCAGCAGTTTGGCCAGGATCCGTCTCTCCGCCACCTCCTCTAGAGTGTCAAGGCTAATCTCCAGAACAGAGCTAGCCTTCCTGATCAGCTTATTTACCCGAGAAGCATCACAGGCCTTTATGTTGGCTCCCCAGCACACCACTGCAAAAAAGATGGCACCACAGCACCACAGACTGGTAGAAAGTATGCAGTAGTTCACTGCACACGTTGAAGGACCTGAGCCTCCTCAGAAAGTAGAGTCAGCTCTGGCCCTTTTTGTACAGGGCCCCGGTGTTACCAGCCCATTCCAGCCTGTTGTCCATATGGACTCCCAGGAACTTGTATGACCCAACCATTTCCACATCCATCCCATGTATAGGGACTGCAGTCGTGTGGGCCTTGGTTCTCCTGAAGTCCACCACCATCTCCTTTGTTTTGCTGATGTTGAGCTGAAGGTGGTTCTGCTCACACCACACCACAAAGTCATTGATTGTGCTCCTGTACTCCTGGAGGTTCTTAATAGGGTTAGGGAGAGAGAAAGTGACCCAGGGGGTGAAGGAGAGAGTGGGGGGTGGGGGACAGACTGATCAGGATATGTCTGTTTAGGAGAGAGTTTAGGAGATGGATGCAGAGAGAGAGAGAGAGTGTTTCTGTGTGTCTGTGTACGAAAGAAAACACTTGAATGAATAGATAAATATGCCAGACATGAGCTGCTGAAAATATAATGATATAGAGGATATGTACCGACCCTGAGGATGTGTGTGTGTGTATATTTTTGTGTGTGTGTGTGTATATTTTTGTGTGTGTATGTTTATTTTGTGTGCGTGTGTGTGTGTGTGTGTGTGTGTGTGTGTGTGTGTGTGTGTGCGTGTATGTGTGTGTGCATGGAGAGAAGAGAGCTCAGGGTGTGTGTATGTATGTGGGTTGGTAGGATGGGGGTTATTACGAGGCCTTGGAAGGGGCAGAGATCCAGCCTAGACCAGGGCTGCTGTAGAGAGCGGATGCCCCTGGGCACCAAGGACTTTTTGGCGGATGGAAGTTTGCCAGGAAAACAATCAGCGCCATCCTCCATCTCCTCTTCTCCTGCTCCTACTCTCTGTCTCTGCCTGTCTAATGCCATCTGTGCTGCCTGCCCTGGACACGGTGAATCAGCCCTGTGAGCTTCCTTCCTCCCTCCCAGGCTCTTAGGCCTGGCCGCATCGCATGGAGACCCAGACCAACACACGGTCACACTGCGATTAACACCACACACTGCTGGGAGCTGGGACAGACAGTAAGGGAGGCTGCTCAGAGCCACTGGGGCTGAAGGACTGGGGCTGAGACACTGGGGCTGAGACACTGGGGCTGAGACACTGGGGCTAAAAACACTGGGGCTGAGACACTGGGGCTGAAACAGGCATGGTGCTATGTATGAGCTAGTTTACACATCACCTCACTCACATCATCAGATTCAGACCAGATTAAGATTGGAGAAAACTACCGCTATGGATAAGCACTGATTTTAAGCTTTAAAGGCCCAGTGCAGAGAGGATGGAGGGGTCTGGTGGAAGGGAGGACAAGTGACAGAAAGGCAGACAGAGGCTTTTGTATAGTACTCACAGGACCACCAGTCTGAAGAGATTGGCCAAGGAAAGAGAGGGGGGTGGAGAGAAGGACAGAGGGAAGAAGGAGGAAGACAGGACATGGTAGTATCCAGTACTCACAGGACCACGAGGGAGGAGAGGTTAATGAAAGCCCGGTCAGGTATATGTGTGATTCTGTTGAGAGCCAGGGTCATGGCCTGCAGGGAGGACAGGGATCCCAGGGCATAAACCGGCACCTCTGTCAGGGAGTTGTCATCAAGCCACAGGTGACGTAGAGACTGGAGGCCGTTGAAGCAGCCCAGAGGAACACTGGAGATGTGGTTGGCATCCAAACGACTGGTCAGAGAGAGAGAGTGAGAGAGAGAAAGAGCGAGAGAGAATAGGACACAGACACTGTCAGTTAAAAATAATAGCCTCCAGGTAGTGGAAGCACAGTCCAACCTTGCAGGGTTCCATCTGATGAGATTTTGATATAAGAGCAGTGAAATCTCTTAGGGCCATTCATCATTCAAGACCATTTCAATGTTCAGCATGCCATCTGAATCTAAAGAATCTCACACATGATCTGTCCATCAACTCTCCCCAGCAGGACTAGGTCTGACCCAGACTAACACAGTGTGTGTTCCTCAGTTACAGGGAACTTCATTCAAGGTTTCACCTGGGTGTTGTTGACAGGGAACGTTTGGCTTGGCCTGGGCTGTGTCTGAATGCCAGAGGTGGGATAGAAACCAAAGAGATGAAACTGTGTGTGTGTGTGTGTGTGTGTGTGTGTGTGTGTGTATCACGCCCCTCTCCCATCACTACAGACCCTACGTATATATACAGTGCCTTCGGAAAGTATTCAAACCCCTTGACTTTTTCCACATTTTGTTACGTTACAGCCTTATTCTACAATTGATTACATTTTTATTTTTCCTCATCAATCTACACACAAGACCTCATAATGACAAAGCAAAAACTGGTTTTTAGAAAATGTTGCTAAAACCTGGGGTAAGACACTACAAGCTTGGCACACCTGTATTTGGAGTTTCTCCAATTCTTCTCTACAGATATTCTGGAGCGTTTCTGCACAGCAATTTTCAGGCCTCTCCAGAGATGTTTGATCGGGTTCAGAGACTTGTCCCGAAGCCACTCCTGTATTTTCTTGGCTGTGTGCTTAGGGTCGTTGTCCTATTGGAAGGTGAACCTTTGCCCCAGTCTGAGGTTCTGAGCGCTCTGAAGCAGGATCTCTCTGTACTTTGCTCCATTCATCTTTGCCTCGAACCTGACTAGTCTCCCAGTCCCTGCTGCTGAAAAACATCCCCACAGCATGATGCTGCCACCACCATGCTTCACCGTAGGGATGGTGCCAGGTTTCCTCCAGATGTGACGCTTGGTATTCAGGCCAAAGAGTTTTATCTTGGTTTCATCAGACCAGAGAATCTTGTTTCTCATGGTCAGAGAGTCTTTAGGTGCCTTTTGGCAAACTCCAAGCGGGCTGTCATGTGCCTTTTACTGAGGAGTGGCGTCCGTCTGGCCACTCTACCATAAAGGCCTGATTGGCGGAGTGTTGCAGAGATCGTTGTCCTTCAGGAAGGTTATCCCATCTACACAGAGGAACTCTAGAGCTCTGTCAGAGTGACCAACAGGTTCTTGGTCACCTCCCTGACCAAGGACCTTCTCCCCCGATTGCTCAGTTTGGCCGGGCGGCCAGCTTTAGGAAGAGTCTTAGTGGTTCCAAACTTCTGCCATTTAAGAATGCTGGAGGCCACTGTGTTCTTGGAAACCTTCAATGCTACAGAAATGTTTTGGTACCCTTCCCCAGATCTGTGCCTCGACACAATCCTGTCTCAGAGCTCTACAGACAATTCCTTCAACCTCATGGTTTTGTGGGACATTATATAGTCAGGTGTCTCCTTTCCAAATCATGTCCAATCAATTGAATTTACCACAGGTGGTAACAGGATGCACCTGAGCTAAATTTTGAGTCTCATAGCAAAGGGTCTGAATACTTAAGTAAATAAGGCATTTACTTAAGTAAATAAATGAGCAAAACAATCACTTTGTCATTATGTGGTATTGTCTGTAGATTACTGAGGATTTCTTTATATTTAATCAATTTTAGACTAAGGCTGTAAAGTAACAAAGTGTGGAAAAAGTAAAGTGGTCTGAATACTTTCACCACTCTGACTGATACCTTGGGTCTTCTACGTCTGGCCAACTTCAAATCCCTTTAAAAAGCCTATATACAGTAATATACAGCCATTTCCCTTTTCTATTCTTGTAAGCGCTGGTTTTTCACCGTGGAGTATTTACGAGACAGAAAAAAGGAATAAAAACAAATGCCCAGATCCGCAAGACTAAACAGAACGGGCAGTCGTTTGTTGTGAAGTTGACTGTAGTGTGTGTATGTTCAGAATCACAGGTGGGTTTTGAACACAGACAGTAGGATGAATAGAGAGGTGCACGGCCCACTTTCCAAACAAGACAAGGCTCTATCAACAAAGTGCTTCAGGAAGGATGCAGCAGCACTGCCCTGTACCCTCCAAGGGTAACCCACAGTTTAAACACATATTCCTAATATTAAAACTAAATGTGAAGAAGATGAAATGAGTTCCTATCCTAGTTAGCCGCGTGTAATCCCCTGTCCTCCGTACACACTGAATCTCTCTCTCTCTCTCTCTCTCTCTCTCTCTCTCTCTCTCTCTCTCTCTCTCTCTCTATTCCCTTAATAGCGCATTACTTTCGATTAGAGACGTTTGGGCTCAGGTCAAACGTAGTGCACTATATAGGGAATAGGGTGCCATTTGGGACGCATCCAATATCTCCTTTCCAGTATTTTCAGAACGCTGGTGTCGGCAGATTTCAAAGGCCCGCTGTGTTAAAGCAGAAAAATAGATAAAGGCATTGTTCACTAATCCCTTCCTGGACTGGCAAAGGTCGTAAAAACGCCTTGGTTGGCACGGGGCTTTGAAAAGTTAGTCTCGTTCTGGCATAGCAGAGACAGAATCAGCCTTGGAGCCTCAATTACGACTCAAGTGTCTGCCTGGGAGGAGGGTAACTCTGAGGGCCAGGGGGGCCACTACTCGAATGAAAAGACAACCACTTCAGAAAAGCCAGGACATTTTAAATCGACACTCTTTAAAAAGCCTTGTGCACCAGCTGCATTGCGTCACCACTATAGTTGAGTTTTTCTGCATCTTGTCTCTCTCTCTCTCTATCTCTCTCTCTCTCTCTCTCTTCTCATTTCTTCCTGTGTGTTTAGAGCTATGCTAAGCGTCAGTCTTTGTAAACAACAACATTGACCACCGGCAGTGCAATGATGAGATGAGCCTCTCCTGACCGGTGTGTGTGTGTGTGTGTGTGTGTGTGTGTGTGTGTGTGCGTGTGTGCAGCCTTTGCATGGCTGAGATCATTTCCCGACTCAGGCTCTCTTGGCCCACGGCTTGAAACAGTTACATTTTCCCCAAATTACAGCAAACCTCAACAGTGGCCAGAGAATCTAAATGAGTCTCTCTTCAATTAGATACAAGTCTAAGGAAGAGGAGAGGGATGAATGGAGAAGAGACTATAAAGCTGATTGGCTGTTATATCACCTATAAAGTATACAGTTTTGCTATTTGTTATATAGAGGCTGATGACGTTCACTCCAAGAAGGAGCTCACAGGCTGCAATATCATCTCTATAAATGATATGACTGGAATATAGGAGGACATTGTTGAGGTTTTATTTCTCTTTAAACAGCAGGGAGGCTTCCGTGGGAGGAGGGTGGACGGACGGGGAGGAGGGTGGACGGACGGGGAGGAGGGTGGACGGACGGGGAGGAGGGGGGAGGAGGGTGGACGGACGGGGAGGAGGGTGGACGGACGGGGAGGAGGTTGGACGGACGGGGAGGAGGGGGGAGGAGGGTGGACGGACGGGGAGGAGGGTGGACGGACGGGGAGGAGGGTGGACGGACGGGGAGGAGGGTGGACGGACGGGGAGGAGGGGGGAGGAGGGTGGACGGACGGGGAGGAGGGTGGACGGACGGGGAGGAGGGTGGACGGACGGGGAGGAGGGTGGACGGACGGGGAGGATGGTAGACGAGGCGAGGAGAGGTAAAGCGAAGTGCCCTCCTCATAACTCTGGCTCACAAGGTGGTCCGAGTGGAAACTTTAGACTCCGCTTCATCCAATCAAAATTCCCCAAGGAGGGGCACATCTGCTGGGCTGTTGGGATGGGTGAGAGGAGAGGAGAGCAGGGGTTGATGGGAGAGGGAGGTAGGCAGGGGAAGGAGTGAGGTTGGGGGTGGGGTGGGTGCGATGTTTAGGAGTGGTCCGTCTGCTTACATTAACACACTGCACTGTGAGTGACAGCAGCTCTCATCAACACACTGCACTGTGAGTGACAGCAGCTCTCATCAACACACTGCACTGTGAGTGACAGCAGCTCTCATCAACACACTGCACTGTGAGTGACAGCAGCTCTCATCAACACACTGCACGGTGAGTGACAGCAGCTCTCATCAACACACTGCACTGTGAGTGACAGCAGCTCTCATCAACACACTGCACGGTGAATGCAGCAGCTCTCATTAACTGCAGAATAACACCTAGCCTTGAACCCTTCTACACCCTCACACACACACAACGTCAACCTCTCACACACACACACACACACACACACAAAATGTCACCCTCTCACACACACACACAACGTCTTTGGGTGGATGATTCATACCACATCATGTGTGTGAGAGTATGTATGGCTGGGGGGGTCCTGACCACACACACACTGCACACTGCGTGAGGGAGCAGAGAACAACTGTCATCCCGCTGATACACACGGCTAAGTATTTTGCCCTTTTCCTCTCTCTCTTCAATTCATTTACGCTATTTGTGTATTTTCACGTTGAATTGTTGACAGAGGCGAGTGTTTAGTAAATATGGTGCGGATCACATTTCGGCCATCCCGGAGAGCTCTGCAGAGTCCTAAGATGTAGATGTATATTTGTGGAGGGAGGAGGAAGGGAGGAAGAGGGGGAGGAGAAAGGGGAGGCATCTCCAAGCCAGGAGGTCCATGCTTGTCTCAGAACAATGAGCCTGGAGGTCCATGCTTGTTTCAGAAGAATGAGACAGGGGGTCCATGCTTGTCTCAGAAGAATGGGAGTCATTTTATGTTGATGTTTCCTGCAGAGGACCAGTTCTGTGATCTAAACCTGGCAGAGTCAGACAGACGCAGCCTGCCACTACGCTCTGGTCTAGTCTTCTCTGGTCTGGTCTTCTCTGGTCTTGTCTGGTATTTTCTGGTCTGATCTGGTCTTGTCTGGCCTGATCTTGTCTTCTCTGGCCTGGTCTGGTCTTCTCTGGTCTGGTCTGGTCTTCTCTGGTCTGGTCTGGTCTGGTCTTCTCTGGTCTGGTCTGGTCTTCTCTGGTCTGATCAAGACTCCTGTCTGTCTGTCTGTCTGTCTGTCTGTCTGTCTGTCTGTCTGTCTGTCTGTCTGTCTGTCTGTCTGTCTGCCTGCCTGCCTGCCTGCCTGCCTGCCTGCCTGCCTGCCTGCCTGCCTGCCTGCCTGCCTGCCTGCCTGCCTGCCTGCCTGCCTGCCTGCCTGCCTGTCTGTGTCTACCTGCCTGTCTCCCGTATGAAGTTCAGGTTGTCTTCCTTTAAAGAGTCAGTCAGTCAGGAGCCAGTCACTGTCTGTAATTATCCTGCACCTAAACAATAACGCTTTCAGAACGAAAACAGACATATTGTCTGAGGAGACAAATGCTCGTTCCAACCCACTGCCTGTTGTCTGCTCCTGTCTCCGGTCTGAGACAATAGGAGAGGAGAGCTACCTGGTGGAGAGCTACCCCCCTCCTCCGCCCCACCCAACCCCAGCCTGACTGGAACAGTGACCTGAGATGTCAGTCTTGTTTGTCGTTGGGTTGAAAGGGGATTCTGTAATCCTCTCCCTGTCCCTCCTCCCTGGCTTTGTAATCTCTCCCACAGCCCAGAGAAAAGCTGGAAGGTCAATTGAGGCAGCCATTCTTGTCTCTGAATTCACTGGTTCTGTATTCTGTGTCAGTCCTGCATGGCTGAAAAGGTGTGTTCTGTGTCAGTCCTGCGTGGCAGAAAAGGTGTGTTCTGTGTCAGTCCTGCATGGCTGAAAAGGTGTGTTCTGTGTCAGTCCTGCGTGGCAGAAAAGGTGTGTTCTGTGTCAGTCCTGCGCGGCTGAAAAGGTGTGTTCTGTGTCAGTCCTGCGTGGCTGAAAAGTAGTAGTAGACCTCCACCCTAGCAGCCAGCCGGACTCTCCCCAACATAACTCTTTCAACAACCTCTCGGAGAAAGATACATCAGCAAATGGAAATATCTCGGGCCAGTTATACACCGTTTCAATGTGTGTGTAAAAGGCAGTTCTGAGGGCAACTCGTGTCTTTCAGTGTCTTTCAGTTTGTTTGTTTATTTGTTTTGCGAATGTTTATCACTATATTCCTTCAAAACAATTTGCCATCTACAGCCATCTAGTTACTTGGCAATAGTATGTAATATCTAAGCAAACTGATTAAAATCGCTCTCTGCTCCAGCGTTCCTCCTTCTGTCCTACATTTAACAGCGCACCTGTTGATCGAAAGCCTCCTTGTCTACTGCCCGGAAAAGGCTTCTTTCAAGTGGATGAACCCCTCCTGCTCCCGGTGGTCTGCCCCTGCCTGCCTGCCCTGGCCTGTTTCTACTGTGTTTGGTGCAAGTACCCGCGTCACACTCCCTTCCCTTGACCACTTCACTGGCCTGCTGCACGCACATACGCACAAACATACAAACACTCCGCTGGCTTTTAAACTGAATCGTTTTGTTTCTTACCACTCTGCATTATATTGTCTCTGTTTTTAGACTGGACTTTTTTGATACAATGGCTAGACCCAATAATCTGTTTTATTTCCTTTTGTTTTGTGCTTTCTGCTCCATAAACAATGCGCGTCTTATTGACTATAAACCGGCAGGTTTATCCGAACGTGGGACAGCCAATGTTTGTTTCCACAATTGAGACTGACTCTTTCCTGGTTACTCAGACTCTTGGCCTCCCACATCACTCTATCTATCTCTCACAAGTGTTATATTCATGCTACATAATGAAATTGCTTTCTAACCTGATCGTAATGCCATCTGATGCCCATACAAATACAATACAAAAAAAAAAAACTGTAAACTGTTCCATGTGATTTCCTATGCATTGATTGTCTTACTGATAATGTTGTCTGGAAATGTGCATCCGGCCGCTTACTGTGAATAGTTCAAACCCTGACCTGTGTTGTAGTCCAAAGACAAACACAACAAAGTTTTCTGATGTTAAACTTTGCTGATTTCTGTTCCCGTAAAATCCTGGGTTTTTTGCATGTAAACAGTCAAAGCCTGTTACCTAAAGTTTCAAACTTGATGTGTTGGTTATTACAGAGACGTGGTTGCGAAAATGTTTTGATGTTAGTATTTCTGGCTATAATCTTTTTAGACAGGACAGATCCTCTAAAGGGGGAGGAGTGGCAATCTACACAAAGGAACACAATGTTCTGTTGTCTCCTCCAAGTCTGTCCCCAAACTATTTGATTTGTTGGTTTTAAACATTAACTTCTGAAATAACTCTTTGCTGACTGTTGCCAGAATGGTGTCATCTGCGTAGAGGTAGATAAGAGAGTCAACAGCATCAAGAGCGACATCATTGTTATAAACAGAGAATAGAGTCGGCCCTAGAATTGAACCCTGTGGCACCCCCATAGAGACTGCCAGAGGTCCGGACAACAAGCCCTCCGATTTGACACACTGAACTCTATCTGAAAAGTAGTTGGTGAACCAGGCGAGGCAGTCATTTGGGCAAGTTGCTGCGGGGGGTGCAGAGCTGTTGGCTGGGGTAGAGGTAGCCAGGTGGAAAGCATGGCCAGCCATAGCAAAATGCTTATTGAAATTCTCGATTATCATAGATTTATCAGTGGTGACAGTGTTTCCTATTGCTCTTATTCTCCATGGACTTTAC
The DNA here is from genome assembly GCA_023634145.1 of Thymallus thymallus. Lineage (NCBI taxonomy): Eukaryota > Metazoa > Chordata > Actinopteri > Salmoniformes > Salmonidae > Thymallus > Thymallus thymallus. The sequence continues at coordinate 4,792,864 of CM042421.1, forward strand.
AGTGTCCCAAAACATTTTGGAATTAGCGCTACAGGATGCAAATTTCTGTTTGAAAAAGCTAGCCTTTGCTTTCCTAACTGACTGTGTATATTGGTTCCTGACTTCCCTGAAAAGTTGCAAATCGCGGGCGCTGTTCGATGCTAATGCAGTACACCACAGGATGTTCTTGTGCTGGTCAAGGGCAGTCAAGTCTGGAGTGAACCAAGGGCTATATCTGTTCTTAGCTCTAACATTTTTAAACGGGGCATGCTTATTTTAAAGAACAACCAGGCATCCTCTACTGACGGGATGAAGTCAATATCCTTCCAGGATATCCGGGCCAGGTCGATTAGAAAGACCTGCTCGCTAAAGTGTTTTAGGGAGCGTTTAAGAGTGATGAGGGGTGGTCGTTTGACCGCGGACCCATTACTGACGTAGGCAATGAGGCAGTGATCGCTGAGATCCTGGTTGAAGACAGCGGAGGTGTATTTAGAGGGCATGTTAGTCAGGATGACATCTGTGAGGGTGCCCTTGTTAACGGATTTAGGGTTGTACCCGGTAGGTTCCTTGATAATTGAGATCGAGGGTATCTAGCTTAGATTGTAAGACGGCAGGGATGTTAAGCATATCCCAGTTTAGGTCCCCTAACAGTACAGACTCTGAGGATAGATGGGGGCAATCAGTTTACATATGGAGTCCAGGGCACAGCTGGGGGCTGAGGGGTGTCTGTAAACAAGCGGCAACAGTGAGAGACTTATTTCTGGAGAGTTACATTTTTTTAAGTAGAGGCTCAAGCTGTTTGGGCACGGACCTGGATAGTATGACAGAACTCTGTAGGTTCTCTCTGCAGTAGATTGCAACTCCGCCTCCTTTAGCAGTTCTATCTTGACGGGAAATGTTGTAGTTGGGGATGAACATTTCAGAATTTTTAGTGGCCTTCCTAAACCAGGATTCAAAGGAGCTATCTGAGGCATGTTGAGCGGGACTGGTGGCTCTACAGTGAAATAAAACAATAAGAGCTAACAGAAACAGCAATAGACGAGGCATATTGACATAGGAGAGAGACAAAAAGAAATCACAGGTGTTACATTTTTGGACCCAATATTTTTGTCCTAAATGGATTTCCCTAGTTGTAGTTCCAATACAAGGGAGCGGGAGGCACGGTTTTCAGAATGCTAACGTGCCGGGGCTAGCAGATGGGTCTTTGGCGTCATCGCATCGGAAAAGCCTGTTGAAGGACCATGTCAGACGATTACGTCAGCAGACCAGTCGTGATCGGCGGGGCTTCGTGTCGACAATAGAAGGTCCAAGCCAGTTGGCAAAGAGGTACTGTAGCCCAGGAATTAGCTAGTAAACTCCGTCGGCTAGCCGGGTGATGGGCCTAGCTCGAGGCACGCTCAAGGCTAACTGGTGCAAGCTTTGGGGACAAGGATGTTAGCCAAACAACAGCCACTCGGTTACAGCTAGCTAGCGGTGATGATCCGGTGTAATAATCCAGTGATTGCAGCAGAAATCTGGTGATGTGGTAAAGAAAGCAATCCGATATGTGCTGGGTTGGTAGCACACTGAGTTGACTGGTCGATATTGTCCGAGTTAAAGTTGGCTGGTGCAGGCCAAGGGCAATGGTGAAGGCCGCTGACAATGGCTAATAGCTAGTAGCTAGTTAGCTGGCTAGTTTCTTTCGAAGGGTCCGGTTATATGGCATGAAGATATAGCAGATCCGGGTCGCAGGAAAGTATATTTAGTTCGCAGCGGAGATGAGTTTTGGAAATAGGTTTTGGAAAATAGTGAAAGGTATGGAAAATAAAACCTCACAGCTGCCAACGTTCCTTAACATTGATGATGTGGTGGTCACAGACAAGGACCGTATGGCAGAGCTCTTCAATCACCATTTCATTAAATCTGAATCCCTATTTCACTCAGTAACACCTAGTCCATCCAACATGTCAACTTCTCACAGCTGCTCAAATTGAGCAAATCCCAAAACCCCTCCCTCTTTTCATCAAGACCCATTACATAGCTTCTCTTTGCAGGCTGTCAATGAGTTAGTGGTGCTTCATGAGCTTCTTACACTAGACCCAAAAAAAAACCTCTGGTTCAGATGGCCTAGATCCTTTCTTCCTTAAGGTAGCTGCCCCAATCATAGCCAAGCCTATCTCTTACCTTTTTAACTTGTAATTTCACTCTGTGGAAATCCCAATAGCTTGGAAGGCAGTTACAGTTCGTCCTTTATTTAAAGGGGGTGATCCAGCTGATCCTGACTGTTACATGCCAATTTCAATCTTGCCATGTATTTCCAAAGTTACTGGAAAAACATGTAAATAAGCAAGTCTTCACAATATTTTGTCAGGTATGCAATCCGGTTTCCGTTCTGGTTTTGGTTGTGTCACTGCAACTCTAAAGGTTTTAAATTATGTTACCACTGCCCTTGATGCAAAGCAATGTTGTGCCGCTGTTTTTATTGACCTCACAAAAGTCATTAATACGGTAGACCATTCCATTCTTGTTGCTCGGCTATGGAGTATTGGTGTTTCTGAGCTGTCCTTGGCCTGGTTATCAAACTACCTATCTCAAAGAATTCAATGTGTAAAGTCAGAACATCAGCTGTCTCAACCACTACCTGTCACCAAAGGAGTACCACAAGGCTTGGTTTTAGGCCCCACACTTTTTTCAATATATATAAATAATATAGCACAGGCAGTAGGAAGCTCTCATATTCACTTATATGCAGATGATACAGTGTTACACTAAGTTGGTCCCTCCCCAGAATCGGTGGTAGTTCCTCTACAGCTAAGTTTTATTCAGATTCAGCAAGCCTTTTCTGCCCTTAACCTTGTATTAAATACATCCAAAAGTCATGTGGTTTGGTAGGAAGAACATCCCATTTTCCCCTGGCGTGATTACAACAGTTGAGCAAGCTCGACAGCACACTCTCTTTCGCTAATCACATCACTATGCTACAGGCCAAGGTTAAGAGTAGACTTGGCTTTTGCTACCGTAATCTTTAATCTTTCACCCAATCGGCTAAACTCACCCTGGTTCAGATGACAGTCCTACCCGTCCTAGATTTTGGAGCTGTAGTTTACAGGTCCACGGGTAAGGTAGCTCGAGCGGCTTGACGTTCAGCCATCAGATTTGCCATCAAATCTGACGTTTGCCATCAAAAAACAACTAAACTATCAACTTTTGTCAACATTGCCACATTCAAAAACAACATTTCCAACACATTTACTGAAACCTGTAAGTGCTTCCTGTGATGACGGTCCATTGTACTCCTGTCTTTCTACTCCAAACATGTTTGTCTTCTGGTGTATTGTTTTTTATATTGTCTGTTGCCAGGTCTATGTTTATCATGTATGTTTAGATCATAAGCTGTTGTCATGCTGTGCTGTCTGCTTTTTTCTTTGAAGTTAAGTGTTGTTTTTAATGTGTAACTTTTAATGTTTCTTGGTATGTTGCTTCATAGTTTAGTGTTTTTTATAATGTGATGTTTTAATATTTCTTGTTAGCGGCTTCATAGTTTATTGGTGTTCTTATGTGTGCTTGGTTTGTCGCTTGTTAGTACTATGTTGTTGTTCTAGGTCTTCTGTCTGTGTTGTCTATCCTTTTGATTTAATCCCTACACCATTTCCCTACAGGAGGCCTTGTTTTACCTCCTCCCAGGCCGTCATTGTAAATAACAATTTGTTCTTAACTGACTTGAATGGTAAAATAAAGGTAAAAAAAATATATACAGCGGGTGAAATAAGTATTGAACACTGGTTCAGTCCCAACTGATGGCCTACAAAAAGGTCTCATTGCCAAGGTGTCACACAAGACACATCTCATGATGGGTAAAAGCAAAGAGCTGTCTCAAGACCTTTGCAACCTAATTGTTGCAAAACATAATGATGGCATTGGTTATAGGCGCATTTCTAAGCTTCTGAATGTTCCAGTGAGCACTGTTGGAGGCATAATACGGAAGTGGAAAGACAATAATTTCACCATAAATTTGCCTTGAACAGGTGCTCCTCGCAAGAGTTCTGACAGAGGAGTGAAAATAATAATCAGAAGAGTTGTCCAAGAGCCAATGACCACTTGTGGAGAGCTTCAAAAAGACCTGCAATTAGCAGGTACTGTTGTCTCAAAGAAAACAGTAAGTAATGCACTCCACCGCCATGGCCTTTATGCACGCTCACCACGCAAGACTCCATTGCTGAAAAAAAAGCTTGTTAAAGCTCGTTTAAAGTTTGCTGCACAACATTTGGAAAAACCAGTGAAATACTGGGAGAATATAGTGTGGTCAGATGAGAGCAAAATTGAACTGTTTGGATGTCATAATACACACCATGTTAGGAGGAGAAATGGCACCGCACATCAGCCTAAAAACACCATACCAACAGTGAAGTTTGGAGGTGGGAACATCATGGTGTGGGGCTGCTTTTCAGCAAATGGTACTGGCAAACTTAACATAATTGAAGGAAGGATGAATGGGCAAATTTACCGAGACATTCTTGACAAAAATCTGCTGCCATCTACCAGGATGATGAAGATGAAACGAGGGTGGACATTTCAGCAAGACAATGATCCCAAACAAACAGCCAAGGAAATTCAAAGAAAGAAAATAAAGCTGCTAGAATGGCCCAGCCAATCACCTGACTTAAATCCCATTGAAAATCTATGGAAAGAACTGAAGATCAAGATTCATAGAAGAGGCCCACAGATCCTTCAAGATTTGAAGACTGTTTGTGTGGAAGAATGGACCAAAATCACACCAGAGCAATGCATGCGACTAGTTTCTCCATACAGGAGGCGTCTTGAAGCTGTCATTACCAACAAAGGCTTTTGTACAAAGTATTAAATAAATATCAGTAAGTGTGTTCAATACTTCCTGTGTCATTTCACATTATTACACATAACTTAATTTCTGAACGTATTTGTTTTGGTGTCTTTGTATGTATGGATTACTTGGGTTGTTACCAACATCTGGTGAAAATGTCATGTCAATAGCACCTTTGGAAATATATTTACTGAGAAAAATGGTTACGTGTTCAATACTTATTTCACCCGCTGTATATATATATGTATTCAGATACAGCAATGAAATTATAATTGAGTGAATTGCATCACCTTCTCTCTGATTTTATTTGTTTATTTCTCTAATATTTTTTTCAGAGGACACAACATTTTCAGAGGACACAAAATATTCAGAGGACACAAAATATTCAGAGGACACAACATTTTCAGAGGACACAAAACGCCATTCAAGGGAAACTGCTCCAAATCGGTTAAATTGTCCAACGTATTCCAGAGAGCATCTGTACAGAAGCTCAACCAACCAACCTCAGAGGAAGAAGATATTTATAGTGGGTCTTCCATCCTTTCAACGTCCTCCCGCCGCTCCGCCACTCCGACTCTCCCTTCGCTCTACATTTACTAAACAGGAGCTGTCCATTAACTCTTCCTAAAGACCACTGTTACTGAAGATAATGTATGTGTCCCAAATAGCACCCTATTCCCTTTATAGTGCACTGCTTTTGACCAGAGCCCTATGACCAGAGCCTTAGGGTACCATTTGGGACCCACACATTCAGACCTGTCGAGGTTAACAACAGCTGCTCTGTTCTCCCTGCCAACCTGCTCTGAGAGAGACAGATGCCGTATGGGACAATGCTTATTAATGAATGTGATCTTAGACTGATAATCCACATGAGTTTGGAGGGAAAAGACAGAGGAGGAGAGAGAGGAGGAGAGAAGAGAAGGGATCCAGACTCCAGTGAAAGACAATCTGCATTCAGCTCTCCTTCTTCCTTTCTTATCTCCTCTCCTCTTCCTCTCTTCTTTCTCCACTGATCAAAGGTAAGGCTCTCTCTATGGGCACACATTGATTTAGACTCTCCATTCCAACTCCCCCTGTACCTCCCCCCCTTCCACATGCACACACACCTCTCCCACCCCTCCAACGCCATCAGTCCCCGGGACCAAGGTCCCATTCTCGTCCCCCAGCAGGCCCATTTCATACGGTAATTAACAGTCCAGGCCACTTATGGAGGGGGGGAGAGAGAGTGAGAGCCTGATAAAAAAACAAAGTAATTGTTGCTGAAACCGAATGTGGAGATGGCCTCTAGTTGCCTGGAGATTTATTTAAAAGAAGAAGAAAAGGTCAAGGATAGACAGGGGATGGAGACAGAGAGAGAGAGAGAGAGAGAGAGAGAGAGGAGAAAGAGAGAGAGAGAGAGAGAGAGAGAGAGGGGAAAGAGAGAGAGAAGAAAGAGAGAGAGAGAGGAGAAAGAGAGAGACAGAGAGAGATTAGAAAGAGAGAGAGAGTAGAAAGAGAGAGAAATATATAAGAGAGAGAAAGAGTGAGAGAGAGAGAGAGAGAGAGAGAGAGAGAGAGAGAGAGAGGAGAAAGGTGTGAGAGAGAGACAACACATCGTTACAACACTGTACATAACATTTGAAATGTATTTATTCTTTTGGAACTTCTGAGAGTGTAATGTTTACTGTTCATTTGTATTGTTTATTTATTATCTACTTCACTTGCTTTGACAATGTTAACATATGTTTCCCATGCCAATAAAGCCCCTTGAACTGAATTGAATTGAATTGAGAGAAGAGAGAGAGAGAAGAAAGAGAGAGAGAGACAGAGAGAGAGACAGAGAGAGAGACAGAGAGAGAGACAGAGAGAGGAGAAAGAGATAGAGAATTCATGCAGAAGAACAGCTCCTGACTTATTATAACCTTCTGGTTGTTAAGATTGAGATTAACAAAGTATAGGTAATTAAATTGTACAACTGAAGATCAACACAAGGAGGAAAAGATTGACAGAGAGTGAGTTAAAAGACCAATCTTAATCGTGCTAGCTAGCCAAATCCAAATTGGTCAGTTAGCTTACCGTCTAGCTCCAACTGTTTACTGGTGATATCCATAGCAACATGGCCACGGAGGCAGCCCTAGCAGCACCAGAAGCAGAGACTGAGAGGCTTTCCTCCCCTTTTTACCAATTTCCAGCAGAAATCATATCAGAGAAGGGAATAATCAATTTTAAACACAGAATTCTGAGGGAGAACCCGGAAACTTTGTTTGCCGACTGCTCACACAACAGCACTATTACAAACCTGTTATTTTAGACAGACCACACTACGGCATACAGCTGTAACCAGGCATTTCAGCTATACGACAAAGAAAGGCATCTGCAAGGGAAGGCAAATCCATATTTTTAAGGACAGTGAGAAGGACCAGGAAAACAGGTTTGTGGCGGTCAACATGTACTGGAACGGCACTGTCATGGTCCAGGGTAGTGAGGCTGCACTCAGTTATTTTGTGTAGGACTTCCCCACCCTGGGAAGACAGCTGAAACCAATAAGGACAAGGACAGCACCCGACCTCTGGAGGTATGGGTTACTGAGCTAAAGGAGCAGCCCCTCAGCTACACCACCTCCAGCCCAGACACTGAGCTTCTACAGGACCAGATCAACCAGTGCAGTAGTGGACAGAGGACCACCCAGAGACCCCTACCAGACCCAGCGCACCCCACAGGCCCCACATCACCACCTCCATTGGCTTAGCCAGACTGGACCGGGCCCAGCCTACTACCCCGCACCAGACCACCACCTCTACCAGACCAGAGAGGAATCCCCCCGGCCCAGACCTGGCCCCCCTCCACTACACAGTGCCCAACAGCAGGACCAGTGCAGCTACGCGGAGGTCCTCAGAGGACAGCAGAACCCTGTAGGATTGAGTGAGATTAATCAGATCCTCCAATACATCTGCACTAAACTGCACTAAACACACACACACACATCTATTGTACTAACAGTTTACTTGTTCAATGAATAGGAATATATGTATATAACATAACAAAGGTTTGCTGTTATCCTGTTTATTTCACTCTTAACAACTTAGTAGTTAATAGTTACTGTATTTCTGAATGTGCTGTTTTAATAGTTACTGTATTTCTGACTGTGCTCTTTCAATAGTTACTGTATTTCTGACTGTGCTGTTTTTCTCTTTGCAACATGAAATTGCTATCAGTTACGATGTGGAACATTCAGGGCCTAAACTCATCAACCTTTGGACTGAAGAGTTTAGCACTGTAGTTCCATTTTTTTTTTAAGATGTTGACGTCCTCATTCTGCAGGAGACATGTTGTAAGGCAGACATTGTCACTCACTGTCCCACAGGCTACGGAGAGGTAATTGTGCCCTGACAGAAACACAGCTCTGTCAATAGAGCCTGAGACTCTGAGATTTGATACAAATCCCAACTACAAAATATAATTGATCCCCTCAAAATTGGTAAATATCACATTTGGTAAAGAATGTATTTGTCCGTACAAGAACTTGTGTTCCTTTGCGCAATATATATCCCCCCTCAGAATCTCCATATTACTCAGAGGAGATCTCCCCCACCCTTGAGGAAGAGACGTGCCATTTTCAGGGGGACACAAATGTTCGCACAGGAACACTACCTGATCTAACAAGCACATGAGGGGACAGCTTTATTACAGGCCATACTGTTTCTAACGGTCTTAAACTCCCCATAGAAACAACAGTGACAGCACCATTTCATGTGGGTCAGCTGCCTCATACACTTGGGATAATTTTTCACCTATCAATCTAGATGATATTAAGAGCATATTAAGTAAAATGAAACCATCTTCTAGCCCGCTCGATGTAGTGCCGACTTTGTTGTTATTTAATGTATTTGATTTACTTGGACCATTGGTTGTTAAAATGATTAACCTTTCCCTTTTAAGTGGATCTGTTCCCAGTCATTTTAAACAAGCAGTTGTCAGCCCTTTATTAAAGAAACCGAATTTGGATTCTTCTGTGCCAACTAACTATAGGCCAATATCTAAAATGCCTTTTTTATCAAAAATTCTTGAGAAAGTGGTCGCTGGCCAGCTGATTACATTTCTTAATGGTAAAAACATACTTGACAAATTTCAGTCAGGTTTCCGGAAATGCCATTCAACTGAGACGGCACTTCTTAAAGTTTCAAATGACATTCTGATGGCTGCTGACTCAAGACAGTACACAGTGCTGATTTTACTCGACTTATCTTCAGCGTTTGATACTTTAGACCATGCGGTCCTGTTAAATCGATTACACAATGAAATGGGTTTTTCTGGTGTTGTTCTTAGTTGGTTTACCTCTTACCTGAGCGACAGATCATTTTGTGTGTCCGTTAATAACATTCTGTCAGATATGACCCCTCTGTTGTATGGAGTTCCTCAGGGTTCAGTTTTAGGTCCTCTCTTGTTTTTATTATATATGAGTCCGCTTGGTGAAATAATCAGAAATTTTAAAAATGTGTCTTATCACTTTTATGCTGATGACATTCAGTTGTACTGCTCTTTTAATGATTCTGAGTTTGAAAAATTAACGGATTTATTGGAATGTCTATCATGCATTAAGTCTTGGTTATATAACAATTTTCTACAACTGAATACAAAAAAGACTGAAACTATGATCATTGCTCCAGAACAAAAAATATCGCAAATTAAACAACACCTCTGTTCCTTGGACTCCTCTGTCCAGACGAGCCTAAGAAACCTTGGTGTTCTGTTTGACCAATCGATGTCCCTGGATGGTCATTCTAGACAGCTGGTCAGAAACTGTTTTTATCAATTGAGAAATATCTCTAAATTAAGAACAATACTGCCCAAAACTAACATGGAGATGATCATTCATGCTTTTATTTCTTCACGGTTAGATTATTGTAATTCTCTTTTTACTTGTTTTAACAATTGTTCTCTGAGGCGTCTTCAACTGGTTCAAAATGCCGCAGCCAGGCTTTTAACAGGAACAAACAGAAGGGCACACATTACTCCTATTTTATTTACTCTCCACTGGCTACCGGTAAAATACAGAATTGATTTTACAATTTTAATTTTAACTTTTAAAGCACTACATGGACAGACGCCTCAATACATCACTGACATGTTGACCCCTTACTCTTCGTCTCGTATTCTTCGCTCCTCAGGTCAGAATCTCCTGATGGTACCTAAAACCCGCCTTAAAACTAGGGGAGATCGTTCCTTCCAGGCGACTGCTCCAAAATTGTGGAATGCCCTGCCCTTGTCGTTGCGTGTGGCCGATTCTATTGTTTCTTTTAAAAAGCAGCTGAAGACACTACTATTTAGACAAGCTTTTAATTGATTGTGCTTTTATGTTTTATGTTTTTATGTTAGTATGATGTTTTTTAAATGGTATACTTGCTACTTGTAAAGCACTCTGTGATTCTTTCTGTGATGGGTGCTATATAAATAAAGTTTATTATTATTTTGCACATGATTATCAACAAAAACAGAAGGGATCTGTTGCAGCTCTGTCGAAGCCTAGGTTTTTACTTTGTCGATGGTAGGTTACGGGGGACTCTTTGGGGAGATTCACCTATTGCTCACCTCTTGGCCACAGTACAGTAGACTATATGATTACAGACATTGACCCTTTCTCTCTCAGCTCATACACCTCTGTCGGATCACAGCCAAATGATGTTGTTCCTCAAAGAACAGACAAGGAAACAACCACACATTCACACCCCAGTAAGCTGTACAGCATCAGAAATGCATACAGATGGGCCCAAAACAACACAGAAGAATACCAGAAAGCAACCAGTAACCAAAATATTCAAACATTCACAGATAACTTTCTGGATACCACATTCACTCACAGTAAAGAAGGCATCAATCTAGCAGTAAAAAAAATCAACTATATATTCAGGCAAACGGCAAAAGAAGCACTCGAGGCAGCCTGCTGGTTCGACCCAGGAGGCGCCCACACAACCCACCACTTCCTAGTATATTACTCGCCAATGTTCAGTCTTTGGATAACAAAGTTGATGAACTGAGGGCAAGGATTATTTTCCAGAGAGAGACAGGACCTGCAACATTCTTTGTTTCACTGAAACATGGCTCTCTCGGGATACTCTGTCGAAGTCAGTGTAGCCAGCAGGATTCTCAGTCCATCGCGCAGACAGGAATAAACATCTCTCCGGGAAGCAGAGGGGAGGAGGGGTGTGTTTCATGATTAACAACTCATGGTGTAATTCCAGTAACATACAGGAACTCAAGTCCTTTTTTTTCACACAATCTAGGATACCTCACAATCAAATGCTGACCGTATTATCTCCCAAGGGAATTCTCCTCTGTCGTTGCCACGGCGGTTTATATCCCCCCTCAAGCCGATATCACAACGGCCCACAAAGAACTTCACTGGACTTTATGCAAACTGGAAACCACATATCCGGAGGCTGCATTTATTGTAGCTGGGGATTTTAACAAAGCAAATCTGAGGACTAGGCTGCCGAAGTTCTATCAACATATTGACTGTAACACTTGCGCCGCAAAAACTCTCGACCATTGATATTCAAACTTCCAGAATGGTTACAAAGCCCTCCCCCGCACCACTTTCGGCAAATCTGACCATGACTCCATTTTTCTCCTCCCCTCCTATAGGCAGAAACTCAAACAGGGAGTACCCGTAATATGGACTATTCAGCAGCGGTCTGACCAATCGGAATCCACTCTCCAGGATTGTTTTGATCACGTGGACTGGGATATGTTCCGGGTAGCTTTCGAAATCTAGACATATACACGGACACTGTGACCGAATTTATAAGGAAGTGTATAGGAGATGTAGTACCCACTGAGACTATTAAAAACTACCCTAACCAGAAACCGTGGATAGTGAGTAGCATTTGTGCAACAACTGAAATCGCGAACCACCGCCTTTAACCATGGCAAGGTGAAAATGGTCTAAAACTAATTGAATGTGTCATTGAACCAATCTCTCCCTATCCCTGTCTGATGTCCCAACATGCTTCAAGATGGCTACCATTGTTCCTGTACCCAAGAAGGCAAAGGTAACTGAACTTAATGACTATCGCCCCGTAGCACTCACCTCTGTCATCATGAAGTGCTTTGAGAGACTAGTCAAGGCTCATATCACCTCTAACTTACCTGCCACCCTAGACCCACTTCAATTTGCTTACCGCCCCAATAGATCCACAGATGATGCAATCGCCATCACTCTGCACACTGCCCTTTCCCATCTGGACAAGAGGAATTCCTATGTAAGAATGATGTTTATTGACTATAGCTAAGTATTCAACACCATAGTACCATCCAAGCTCGTCATTAAGCTTGAGGCCCTGGGTCTGAACCCCGCCTTGTGCAACTGGGTCCACAGACTAAAAATCACTGGTCACTTTAAGGTAAGGAACACTAGTCACTTAATAATGTTTACATATCTGGCATTACTCATCTCATATGTATATACTATATTCAATACTATTCTACTGTATCTTAGTCGATGCCACTAGTCCTTATGTATAGAGGCCTAATTCATTCATTACTTAGATTTGTGTGTATTGAGAATATGTTGTGTTATTGTTAGATATTACTGTTAGATATTACTGTTAGATATTACTGGTAGATATTACTGTTAGATATTACTGGTAGATATTACTGGTAGATATTACTGTTAGATATTACTGTTAGATATTACTGTTAGATATTACTGTTATATATTACTGTTATATATTACTGGTAGATATTACTGGTAGATATTACTGGTAGATATTACTGGTAGATATTACTGTTAGATATTACTGGTAGATATTACTGGTAGATATTACTGTTAGATATTACTGTTATATATTACTGTTATATATTACTGTTATATATTACTGGTAGATATTACTGGTAGATATTACTGGTAGATATTACTGGTAGATATTACTGCACTGTCGGAACTAGAAGCACAAGCATTTCTCTACACCCGCATTAACATCTGCTGAACATGTGTATGGGAGCAATAACATTTGATTTGATTTTGATTTGATATTGGGAAACAAAAGCAGAAGCACAAAGCAAAATGCAGTGCCATCTGGCTCTAAACCAACAGTACACCGTGGCAAACTATATGACCATGGTTACTGATCAAAACCTTAGAAAAACCTTGACAAAGTACAGGCTCAGCGAGCACAGCCTTGCCATTGAGAAGGGTAGACACAGGAAAACCTGTCTCCCTGTAGAGGAAAGGCTGTGCAATCACTGCACCACAGCAGAACCTGAGACAGAGCTGCATTTCCTGACAAAATGTCAAAAATATAAAACAATTAGAGAGTGTCATTTCCCCAAATTTGAAACCCTTATTCGAGGTTTCAAAGACCTCTGTGATGAGGAGAGGCTACCCGTCTTATTGGGGGAGGAACAGAGAGCTGTGGGTTGGCAGACCACTACATTGCTGCCTGCCATAAGATGAGGGACAGTGTCTGACAGACCAACCTGTCAGGTCCTGACCGTAGGGAGGCCTCTGGGCTTCTCTATGTTTGTATGGTCAGGGCCTGACTAGAGAGTTCTAGTGGGCTTTATATTTAGTTTGTTTTTGGTCCCCAATTAGAGGCAGCTGTGCTGCATTGTCTCTAATTGGGGATCCTATTTAAGTTAATTGATTTCCCACCTGTGTTGTGGGTTTTTGTGCTTGTGCATGTGCACACCAGTTCATGGTCACAGTCTCGCCTTTTGTTAGTTGTTTTTGCCTAATAAAAGTAATGTCTTTCAAATCCAGCTCTGCGCCTCGGGGCCTGTCTCATTGCAACCGTGACAAAACCAACCTGCTTATTGTTACTGTTCGATGTATGATTATTTTAAACCTTGGTTATTGTTGTTATGTTCATATTGTAAATCTCCAAAGTAAGCTTTGGCAATATGTACATTGTTACATCATGCCAATAAAGCTATTTGAATTGAATTGAATTGAATTGAATTGAGAAGAAAGAGAGAGAGAGAGAGAGAGAGAGAGAGGGGAGAAAGGTAGCGAGAAGAGAGACTCATTGCTATTGTGAGTTGAGCTAAAAAGGTGCTTGTTTAATTTCGACGAGGCAGCAGTGATGGTGGAGGAGGAAGTAGATAGATACTCACAGAGACTGGAGGTTCCTGAGGTTCTGAAGGGCTTCACCTGGAACCTGTCGTAGCTGGTTGTTCTGAAGCATCCTGCATGGGAATATAAAACACAACAGATTGTCAGGGCAGGGGGAAGAAAATTGATGGCGCACCTGAAAAGCTCTCTATGGCTGCGGTCCAAACACTTAAAAGACACACCCTCGTCCACTTACCCTCGCCTTATGCCCTTAGGGGAATACCCGTCGCCATCTTGGAGGGGCGGTCCAAATGATTAGCCAAGCAAGGGAAGTTTGCAACGTAAGCCCCTCAGCCCTTGTTTTTTGTCGAGTTTGCAAGTGTACAATTATGTTCACTCCGGGGACTGAAACTCTACTTAATTCAATTTGCGAAATTGTATATCCGCTAAGAAAAGTCAATGGAGACGTCAACATACAAGTGTAAGTAAAAACTAATTCTAACTAAGTTAGAAATTGTGCTACTAATGCACATGGCGGCACAAACACGTCTCGTAAAAGTAATGATCTTTTGTTTGGTTCGTTTTTGATAAAGATTCCTTCTTCAGGAGTTCCAGCTATGCAGGCTAACGTTAGTTAGCTAATTCATTTGCTATCACACAGTAGGCGTATATTAATAATTATATAGTTATATATATAGCCTGTAGCTTTAGGGTAGACTGTGTATTTATATAGCCTGTGCTTCAGGGTAGACTGTGTATTTATATAGCCTGTAGCTTTAGGGTAGACTCTGTGTATTTATATAGCCTGTAGCTTTAGGGTAGACTCTGTGTATTTATATAGCCTGTAGCTTTAGGGTAGACTCTGTGTATTTATATACCAGCTGCTATCTATATTCCTCTGAAGAGAAGACCATACCAGCTGTTATCTACAGTATATTCCTCTGAAGAGAAGACCATACCAGCTGCTATCTACAGTATATTCCTCTGAAGAGAAGACCATACCAGCTGCTATCTACAGTATATTCCTCTGAAGAGAAGACCATACCAGCTGCTATCTACTCTGTGTATTTATATAGCCTGTAGCTTTAGTGTAGACTCTGTGTATTTATATAGCCTGTACCTTTAGGGTAGACTGTGTATTTATATAGCCTGTAGCTTTAGTGTAGACTGTGTATTTATATAGCCTGTAGCTTTAGGGTAGACTCTGTGTATTTATATAGCCTGTAGCTTTAGGGTAGACTCTGTGTATTTATATACCAGATGCTATCTATATTCCTCTGAAGAGAAGACCATACCAGCTGTTATCTACAGTATATTCCTCTGAAGAGAAGACCATACCAGCTGCTATCTACAGTATATTCCTCTGAAGAGAAGACCATACCAGCTGCTATCTACAGTATATTCCTCTGAAGAGAAGACCATACCAGCTGCTATCTACTCTGTGTATTTATATAGCCTGTAGCTTTAGTGTAGACTCTGTGTATTTATATAGCCTGTAGCTTTAGGGTAGACTGTGTATTTATATAGCCTGTAGCTTTAGTGTAGACTGTGTATTTATATAGCCTGTAGCTTTAGGGTAGACTGTGTATTTATATAGCCTGTAGCTTTAGGGTAGACTGTGTATTTATATAGCCTGTAGCTTTAGTGTAGACTGTGTATTTATATAGCCTGTAGCTTTAGGGTAGACTGTGTATTTATATAGCCTGTAGCTTTAGGGTAGACTGTGTATTTATATAGCCTGTAGCTTTAGGGTAGACTGTGTATTTATATAGCCTGTAGCTTTAGGGTAGACTGTGTATTTATATAGCCTGTAGCTTTAGGGTAGACTGTGTATTTATATAGCCTGTAGCTTTAGGGTAGACTGTGTATTTATATAGCCTGTAGCTTTAGGGTAGACTCTGTGTGTTTATATGAGTGGATAGTCATCTAAGAGGCAGAACTAACACAGAACAAACACAGCATGGTCCTACTGTAATGTGTATCATCATTCAAATAGAACACAAATATAATATCCTAATGCACAGAGATCATACAGAATATTCTGTTCTGGGGTTTGGTGTAGCTCTCTCTCTCTCTCTCTCTCTCTCTCTCTCTCTCACTCTCTCACTCTCTCACTCTCTCACTCTCTCACTCTCTCTCCTGTTTGAGAGAGCTGTGATTGTAAACAAACAAATAACTTCATGAGCTCATCTGATTGTCTGTGAAAGTGTGTCACATTCCTCCATCTGACCACTAAGACCTCTTCTCCCCAGATGTCCAGTATAAAACTGTCAATAACCACAACAAGCCTTCCTTGGACAATGGCAGTGTAGCATGAGTAACCGGAATCCCAGGAGAAAGGAAAATTAAACAATGGTATCTAGAACAAAACACATATATATTCCTCTGAAGAGAAGACCAGACCAGCTGCTATCTACAGTATATTCCTCTGAAGAGAAGACCAGACCAGCTGCTATCTATATTCCTCTGAAGAGAAGACCATACCAGCTGTTATCTATATTCCTCTGAAGAGAAGACCAGACCAGCTGTTATCTATATTCCTCTGAAGAGAAGACCAGACCAGCTGTTATCTATATTCCTCTGAAGAGAAGACCAGACCAGCTGCTATCTATATTCCTCTGAAGAGAAGACCAGACCAGCTGCTATCTATATTCCTCTGAAGAGAAGACCATACCAGCTGCTATCTATATTCCTCTGAAGAGAAGACCAGACCAGCTGCTATCTATATTCCTCTGAAGAGAAGACCAGACCAGCTGCTATCTATATTCCTCTGAAGAGAAGTCCAGACCAGCTGCTATCTATACAGCGGGTGAAATAAGTATTGAACACGTCACCATTTTTCTCAGTAAATATATTTCCAAAGGTGCTATTGACATGCAATTTTCACCAGATGTTGGTAACAACCCAGGTAATCCATACATACAAAGAAACCAAAACAAATAAGTTCAGAAATTAAGTTATGTGTAATAATGTGAAATGACACAGGAAAAAGTATTGAACACATGAAGAAAGGAAGGTTAAAAAAGGCATGGAAAGCCAAGACAACACCTGAAAACTATCAGTAATTAAAAAGCAATCCAGCCCCCTGACAGTGCAAATTAATATCAGCTGGTTCAGTCCCAACTGATGGCCTACAAAAAGGTCTCATTGCCAAGGTGTCACACAAGACACATCTCATGATGGGTAAAAGCAAAGAGCTGTCTCAAGACCTTCGCAACCTAATTGTTGCAAAACATAATGATGGCATTGGTTATAGGAGCATTTCTAAGCTTCTGAATGTTCCAGTGAGCACTGTTGGGGCCATAATACGGAAGTGGAAAGACAATCATTTCACCATATATTTGCCTCGACCAGGCTTCCATTAAGCCACAAGAGCATTAGTTAGGTCGGGCACTGATGTTGGGCGATTAGGCCTGGCTCGCTTCCCCAAACTGTTGCCACAAAGTTGGAAGCACAGAATAGTGTAGAATGTCATTGTATGCTGTAGCGTGAAGATTTCCCTTCACTGGAACTTAGGGGCCGAGCCCGAACCATGAAAAACAGCCACAGACCATTATTCCTCCCCCAACAAACATTACAGTTACTCTTGAAACAAATCTCTTTGAAGTCTTCATAAGGAAGGAGAGAAGGCTGTATAGAGGAGGATAAGAACCCGGCCCATAGACTACACCAGCCCATAGAGATTACACCGGCCCATAGAGACTACACCGGCCCATAGAGATTACACCGGCCCATAGAGACTACACCGGCCCATAGAGATTACACCGGCCCATAGAGACTACACCGGCCCGTAGAGACTACACCGGCCCGTAGAGACTACACCGGACAAGATGCTCTCATTGTGACAAATGACGGCGCTGAAATATGGTTCAATATTCCTGCTGCGGCTTCATAAAAAATTTCACAGGAAATGTACTTTTATAAAGCTCACTTACCTTGGACATTTGTTCTGCCTGTCACAAACATGTTTTTATTTACTTTTATGAGATCCGCACTGCCGGCTAGTGATTATCTAGTGATTATGCTAGAATTATCCCTAGAATTCATATCAAAGGTCTCACATGTTAGAAGGGTCACAGGACAACTATCTCACCACCAGACATGTTTATTTAATTTTTAGGGTCTAGTCAGCAAAAAAACTGATATAGAACTCTCTGCAACTGTAAAAAAACAAAAAAAGAGAGAGACAGAGACAGAGACAGAGACAGAGACAGAGACAGAGAGAGACAGAGACAGAGAGAGAGACAGAGACAGAGACAGAGACAGAGACAGAGACAGAGACAGAGACAGAGACAGAGACAGAGAGCTGGGTAGCACTGACATATCCTTCCCAGATATCCCTTATTTCCTCCCTCCACCTCCAGAACTCCTTGAAGTTTCATGCCACAAGGCTGAAGCATGAAGCTGAAACTCCCTGAAGCTCCTGTCTGCTGTCGGTAGAATTGGATTTAGTTCCTAAAGGCACCCTATCCCCTATATAGTGCACTACTTTTAGGGCTCTGGTCAAAAGTAGTGCACTATATAGGGAATAGGGTGCCATTTGGGACACAGCCAGGGCCTTACAGGACGATCCATCCACAAGCACTTCTCAGGCAATTTTCTCAAAGTGGCAAAATTGCTTTACAATACTTTCCTAAGACTAACCCCTTTTAACACCAATTACTATAAATTACCAGCACATTTTCATAATTAAAGATTCCTGTCAATCATCTGATCCCTGTCCAAGGCTCTTTCTGGGGAGACTGAGAGGTAGCAGGAGAAACGATGACCTGCAGGTCAACTCACAGTAAAAATCCTTATGCTGAGAAAACAGAGATAATCAACTTTGGTTTGAGACGGAGACACAGAGACAGAGAGAAATTGAAATTGAATTGAGAAAGAGAAAGAGAGAGAGTGAGAGTGAGAGATAGAGAGATAGAGACCTGGAACCCATTGACTCACCACATGATGTCCTCATCTTGGAAGAGGTGGGTGAAAGATGGTTAAGAGACATGGAAGGAGAGGTTTACTTACAGCACTTTGAGATTGAAGAGGCCGGAGAATGCTCCTTTGGGAATGTGCGTCAAATCGTTGCCTGCAAGACGTCTGTGAAGAGAAGAAGGGAACACCACAAAGAGATGAAATGATGCTTTTCTCTGTTTCTCTCCTGTAATGTAAAGGATAGATAGATGGGTAACAGGAGATTCACTGGAAGAGGATTGTAGGTGCAATGTCAACGAGATTGAACCTCGGTCAAGGTTTTCCTCCTCATCACCTGCTACCCAAAGGGCACCCTATTCCCTATGTAGAACACTACTCTGGACCAGAGCCCTATTCCCTATGTAGAACACTACTCTGGACCAGAGCCCTATTCCCTATGTAGAACACTACTCTGGACCAGAGCCCTATTCCCTATGTAGAACACTACTCTGGACCAGAGCCCTATTCCCTATGTAGAACACTACTCTGGACCAGAGCCCTATTCCCTATGTAGAACACTACTCTGGACCAGAGCCCTATTCCCTATGTAGAACACTACTCTGGACCAGAGCCCTATTCCCTATGTAGAACACTACTCTGGACCAGAGCCCTATTTCCTATATAGTGCACTACTTTTGACCAGGGCACCATCCATAGAGAACATATCCACTGAGTACCATCCACAGAGAACCCATCCACAGAGCACCATCCACAGAGCACCCATCCACTGAATACCTCCACAGAGAACCCATCCACAGAGAACCCATCCACAGAGCACCATCCACAGAGCACCCATCCACTGAATACCTCCACAGAGAACCCATCCACAGAGAACCCATCCACAGAGCACCATCCACAGAAAACCCATCCACTGAGTACCATCCACAGAGAACCCATCCACAGAGCACCATCCACAGAGAACCCATCCACTGAGTACCTCCAAAGAGAACCCATCAACTGAGTACCTCCACAGAGAACCCATCCACTGAGTTCCTCCACAGAGAACCCATCCACTGTGTACCTCCACAGAGAACCCATCCACTGAGTACCTCCACAGAGAAACCATCCACTGAGTATCTCCACAGAGAACCCATCCACTGAGTACCTCCACAGAGAACCCATCCACTGTGTACCTCAACAGAGAACCCATCCACTGAGTACCTCCACTGAGAAATAAACGTGCCTGACTGAACATGAACTAAGGCTATCACTGTATTGCCACAGTCTTCTATCACTACTGTGGGTTATATTAATTAGAGCACACCATAGTGAAACGCATTGCATTGGAAACTGAAAAAAGTTCAGGTAGTCCCTCCCCATTTCAGTCTGTTTTCTTTAAATGAGTGGCTAATGAATACGACCCTGGTGTACAGTGGTATTGGTGCCTAATGAATACGACCCTGGTGTACAGTGGTATTGGTGCCTAATGAATACGACCCTGGTGTACAGTGGTATTGGTGCCTAATGAATACGACCCTGGTGTACAGTGGTATTGGTGCCTAATGAATACGACCCTGGTGTACAGTGGTATTGGTGCCTAATGAATACGACCCTGGTGTACAGTGGTATTGTGTCTCAGAGAGGGGATGAACACAGCAGCAACAACTACCCCAACATTCCTCACACCTGCGGGAATCGGGTCGGGCGGGAGGTCAGGGATCCATAAATACCCAATGTGCACTTTCCTGAGTTCTGTCACGGAGTTGCTGTTTCTGACGGGGCGGCGCTGAATATCGCCCCCGCTGGGAAAGAGAGAGGGGGAGGACCACAGCCCTGTGAATCAGACCACTTAGACCACTCAGTGTGTGTGTGTGTGTGTGTGAGCGTGTGTGCGTGCATGTGGTCCTGGTACGGGGTTGCCAACAGACTGGAACAGCATCTAGCATCATGTTCTGGGCTTCAGAGTTGGGGTCAGGCTGAGTCCAGTTGGCAAGGGTGGCATGGGTGGCAGATGGATCAATCGCTACCACCCTGATCCCCCTGGCCTACGCACACATCTCAGGAAAAACACCATGTACCTGCTGCCTCCCTGTCGGTCTGTCAGACGCAGCATCTCCCTCCCTCCCTCCCTCCCTCCCTCCCTCCCTGTCTGTCTGTCTGTCTGCCTGTCTGACCCAGCATCTCTCTCCCGGTTTGCCTGTCTGCATGTCTGTCTGACCCAGAATCTCCCTCCCTCACACTCTCCCTGTCTGTCTGTCTGTCTGCATGTCTGTCTGACCCAGCATCTCCCTCCCGGTCTGCCTGTCTGCCTGTCTGTCTGTCTGTCTGACCCAGCATCTCCCTCCCTCCCACTCTCCCTGTCTGTCTGTCTGTCTGCCTGTCTGTCTGACCCAGCATCTCCCTCCCGGTCTGCCTGTCTGCCTGTCTGCCTGTCTGTCTGTCTGTCTGTCTGTCTGTCTGTCTGTCTGTCTGTCTGTCTGTCTGTCTGTCTGTCTGTCTGACCCAGCATCTCCCTCCCTCCCACTCTCCCACTCTCCCAGTCTGTCTGTCTGTCCGTCCGTCCGTCCGTCCGTCCGTCCGTCCGTCCGTCCGTCCGTTGCTGTTGTTCTGGGATTGATTTGCACTTTTCGCACCAAAGAACGTTCATCTCTAGGAGACAGAACGCGTCTCCTTCCAGAGCGGTATGACGGCTGCGTGGTCCCATGGTGTTTATACTTGCATACTATTGTTTGTACAGATGAATGTGGTACCTTCAGGCGTTTGGAAATTGCTCCCAAGGATGAACCAGACTTGTGGAGGTCTACAATATCTTTTCTGAGGTCTTTTCCCATGATGTCGAGCAAAGAAGCACTGAGTTTGAAGGTAGGCCTTGAAATACATCCACAGGTACACCTCCAAATGACTCAAATGAGGTCAATTAGCCTATCAGAAGCTTCTAAAGTCATTACATAATTTTCTGGAATTTCCCAAGCTGTTTAAAGGCACAGTCAACTTAGTGTATGTAAACTTCTGACTCACTGGAATTGTGATATAGTGAATAATAAGTGAAATAATCTGTCTGTAAACAATTGTTGAAAGAATTACTTGTGTCATGCACAAAGTATATGCCCTAACCGACTTGCCAAAACTATAGTTTGTTAACATGTGGAGTGGTTGAAAAATGAGTTTTAATGACTTCAACCTAAATGTATGTAAACTTCCGACTTCAACTGTAGTACATACACACCAACACAGACACACACACACATACCATATACAAACCAGGGCCTGGTTCAGTCCCAATGGTATCTATTGTCAGAAACACCCGGCTCCTCACCCCACTCAACAAGCCCTCAGACAGGGCACTGTTTATATCCGGAGGCCCTATGCTAGCAGCTACACCCTGCACACACACACACACACACACACACACACACACACACACACACACACACACACACACACACACACACACACACACACACACACACACACACACACACACACACACACACACACACACACAGGCTACTTATTTCATCACATTTAATAAATATTCCAATGCAGACCCCAAGCAGTGAAATAACAGCCATGTCTCAGTCAGGGGTGATCATCACTTTGGGGCTCCCAAGTGGCAAAGTGGTCTAAGACACTGCATCTCAGTGCCAGAGGAGTCACTACAGACAACCTGGTTCAAATCCAGACTGTATCACAACCGGCCATGATTGGGAGTCCCTCAATTTTTGATACAAATAAATCACCTGTTCTGGGGTTGGTAGGATTACATTCCAAATATTGGGAAGTCTTGAACTTTCTAGTCATGATTTTTTTTTTTTATAAATGGGGGGTTAATTATGGATCTGTTGAGAGAGTCTAGGGTTAACTTAATATGCTGATCAACTGACTGTTCAGAGAAAGCAGAAAGAGAGAGAGAGAGAGACAGAGAGAGACAGAGATAGAGAGAGAGAGAGAGAGAGAGAGAGAGAGAGAGAAAGAGAGAGACAGAGAGAGAGAGAGACAGAGAGAGACAGAGAGAGAGAGAGAGAGAGAGAGAGCGACAGAGAGAGAGAGAGAGAGAGAGAGAGAGAGAGAGACAGAGAGCGACAGAGAGAGAGAGAGAGACACACAGAGAGAGAGAGAGAGAGGGGGGGGGGGCAGAGAGAGAGAGAGAGAGAGAGAGAGAGAGCTCTGATTACTGAATACCTAATCTAACTATTCCTGGTACTGTACTACTTACAACCACTACTACTCTTTCTGTGACATGTGACATAGTGTTTCACTATGCCCCAGGAGAGAGGGGAGAAACCCGACACTGTTCACCTCTCCATACCACCTGCTCCTCACCGCTCTCCTCACCCCTCTCCTCACCGCTCTCCACACCCCTCTCCTCACCCTTCTCCTCACCTCTCTCCACATCCCTCTCCTCACCCCTCTCCTCACCCCTCTCCTCACCCCTCTCCACACCCCTCTCCTCACCGCTCTCCTCACCGCTCTCCTCACCCCTCTCCACACCCCTCTCCTCACCCCTCTCCACACCTCTCTTCTCACCCCTCTCCACACCTCTCTCCTCACCTCTCTTCTCACCCCTCTCCTCACCTCTCTCCACACCTCAATCCTCACCTCTCTCCACACCTCTCTCCTCACCTCTCTTCTCACCTCTCTCCTCACCTCTCTCCTCACCTCTCTCCACACCTCTCTCCTCACCTCTCTTCTCACCCCTCTCCTCACCTCTCTCCACACCTCTCTCCTCACCTCTCTCCACACCTCTCTCCTCACCTCTCTCCTCACCCCTCTCCTCACCTCTCTCCTCACCTCTCTCCTCACCCCTCTCCTCACCTCTCTCCTCACCCCCTTCCTCACCTATTTTTGACCAAGGTGTCCTACAGGTAACTGGCAAAATAAAGGAAACATTTGAGTAAATGGGGGAAACAAAGTACTGCATATTGAAACAAAGTACTGTATATTGAAACAAAGTACTGTATATTGAAACAAAGTTCTGTATATTGAAACAAAGTACTGTATATTGAAACAAAGTTCTGTATATTGAAACAAAGTTCTGTATATTGAAACAAAGTACTGTATATTGAAACAAAGTACTGTATATTGAAACAAAGTACTGTATATTGAAACAAAATACTGTATATTGAATCAAAGTACTGTATATTGAATCAAAGTACTGTATAATGAATCAAAGTTACTGTATATTGAATCAAAGTACTGTATATTGATACAAAGTAC
>CM042421.1:4821805-4854305 GCA_023634145.1 Thymallus thymallus
TGTGTGTGTGTGTGTGTGTGTGTGTGTGTGTGTGTGTGTGTGTGTGTGTGTGTGTGTGTGTGTGTGTAGCTGCAGCTCCACGGCCGTGGGAACTAGTCAGACTATAAACCATCGTCTTTGGGACTTCTAAGAGTCGTAGGTCTGCGTCCCAAATGGCAGCCTATTTCCCATGTAGTGCACTACTTTAAAAAGAGCCAATGGGCTCTGGTCAAATCTAGTAGACTTTATAGAGAAAAGGGTGCCATTTGGGATGCATAATAGGTTTCCAAGCCTTCAGATAGGAGTTAGTCAGAGTGAGGGGTGGATAGGACAGTACATCATGGGCCTTCAGATAGGAGTTAGTCAGAGTGAGGGGTGGATAGGACAGTACATCATGGGCCTTCAGATAGGAGTTAGTCAGAGTGAGGGGTGGACAGGACAGTACATCATGGGCCTTCAGATAGGAGTTAGTCAGAGTGAGGGGTGGACAGGACAGTACATCATGGGCCTTCAGATAGGAGTTAGTCAGAGTGAGGGGTGGACAGGACAGTACATCATGGGCCTTCAGATAGGAGTTAGTCAGAGTGAGGGGTGGACAGGACAGTACATCATGGGCCTTCAGATAGGAGTTAGTCAGAGTGAGGGGTGGACAGGACAGTACATCATGGGCCTTCAGATAGGAGTTAGTCAGAGTGAGGGGTGGATAGGACAGTACATCATGGGCCTTCAGATAGGAGTTAGTCAGAGTGAGGGGTGCAGGACAGTACATCATGGGCCTTCAGATAGGAGTTAGTCAGAGTGAGGGGTGCAGGACAGTACATCATGGGCCTTCAGATAGGAGTTAGTCAGAGTGAGGGGTGGATAGGACAGTACATCATGGGCCTTCAGATAGGAGTTAGTCAGAGTGAGGGGTGGATAGGACAGTACATCATGGGCCTTCAGATAGGAGTTAGTCAGAGTGAGGGGTGGATAGGACAGTACATCATGGGCCTTCAGATACACCAGTTTAAGAAATCAAAAGAGAAGGCTAAAAAAGAGCCTCCCAAAGTGACGAAGGCCTTGACTAAACAATAATTAAATAACAGCGTCTGTAATACCAAGGAGAGGCACACATGCTTCTGAGCTCCTCTGGTCACTAAGCCAAAACAACTTTGCTTGCTATTTACACAGAGTTAACAAAAGCAACCATGTCAGGAATAAACACAAAACTACCTGTCCACAACAGAAGATGGATTGTTACACAGTCAAATGGTGTATTTCTCTTTCTGTCAACAGTTGCTTTTGTCCTTCATCTAATTATCTAGATAGTCTATGAGAAGCTGAAGAGGGTCTGAAACTCCTCTGGGTGCGGGACAGGTCCACAGCACAGTCTGATTTACAGCTTCCCTGCTTGTTTTAGTTGGACGGCTGTCAGGTCTGTTGTATTACAGTAGGCAGACATACAGATGGGCACAGGGACTCACATCATCTAAATGTGTGTGTGTATAAATAGAGTGAAATGGCATGTCTTCAATGTGATTTGAAGACAATGCAATCAGAAAGTAGTCGGAACCCTTGACTTTTTACACACTTTGTTAAGTTACATCCTTATTCTAAAATGAATTCAATTGTTTTTCCCCCTTCATCAATCCACACACAATACCCCATAATGACTAAGCAAAAACTGTTTTTTCGAAATTTTAGTAAATGTATTAAAAATAGAAAACTGAAATATGACATTAACATAAGTATTCAGACCCTTTACTCAGTACTTTATTAAGTATTCAGCCCCTTTACTCAGTACTTTATTAAGTATTCAGACCCTTGACTCAGTACTTTGTTGAAACACGTTTGGCAGCGATTACAGCCTTGAGTCTTCTTGCGTATGATGCTACAAGCTTGGCACACCTGTTTTTGGAGAGTTTCTCCCATTATTCTCTGCACACTCTTGGCATTCTCTCAACCAGCTTCATGAGGTAGTCACCTGGAATGCATTTCAATAAAAAGGTGAGCCTTAAAAGTTAATTTGTGGAATTTCTTTCCTTCTTAATGTGTTTACGCCAATCCGTTGTTTTGTGACAAATGAGGGGTGGTATATAGAAGATAGTCCTATTTGGTAAAAGACCGAAGTCCATATTATGGCAAGAACAGCTCAAATAAGCAAAGAGAAACAACAGTCAATCATTACTTTAAGACATGAAGCTCAGTCAATCCGATGTGAAGACCTTTGAAAGTTTCTTCAAGTGCAGTTGAAAAAACCATCAAGCGCTATGATGAAAAAGGCTCTCATGAAGACGGCCACAGGAAAGGAAGACCCATAGTTACCTCTGCTGCAGAGGATAAGTTTATTAGAGTTACCAGCCTCAGAAATAATGCATCTCAGATTGCAGTCCAAATAAATGCTTCACAGAGTTCAAGTAACAGACACATCAACATCAACTGTTCAGAGAAGACTGTGTGAATCAGGCCTTCATGGTAGAATTGCTGCAAAGAAACCACTACTAAAGGACACCAATAAGAAGAAGAGACTTGCTTGGGCCAAGAAACACGAGCAATGGACATTAGACCGGTGGAAATCTGTCCTTTGGTCTGATGAGTCCAAATTTGAGATTTTTGGTTCCAACCGCCGTGTCTTTGAGAGACGCATGGTGGTTCCCACCGTGAAGCATGGAGGAGGAGGTGTGATGGTGTGGGGCTACTTTGCTGGTGACTGTCTGTGACTTATTTAGAATTCAAGCACACTTAACCAGCATGGCTACCACATCATTCTGCAGCGATACACCATCCCATCTGGTTTGTGCTCAGTGGGACTATCATTTGTTTTTCAAAAGGACAATGAAGAGGGAGAGAGATGCATCAGATGACCTGGTCTCCACAATCACCCGACCTCAACCCAATTGAGATGGTTTGGGATGAGTTGGACCGCAGAGTGAAGGAAAAGCAGCCAACAAGTGCTCAGCATATGTGGGAACTCCTTCAAGACTGTTGGAAAAGCATTCCAGGTGACTACCTCATGAAGCTGGTTGAGAGAATGTCAAGCATGTGCAAAGCTGTCTTTATATATATATATATATATATTTTGATTTTACACTTTTTTGGTTACTACCTAATTCCATATGTGTTATTTCATAGTTTTGATGTCTTCACTATTATTCTACAATGTAGAAAATAGTAAAAATAAAGAAAAACCCTTGAATGAGTATGTGTGTCCAAACTTTTGACTGGTACTGTATGTATGTATGTATGTATGTATGTATGTATGTATGTATGTATGTATGTATGTATGTATGTATGTATGTATGTATGTATGTATGTATGTATGTATGTATGTATATACACATGCTTGTGCATGTGTAGGTGCCTGTTTGGAGTGTGTGTGTGCCTGTTTACAAGTCTGTGTGTATTTGTGTAGATTAGGGGGTGTTAGTGAGGGGACAGAAGGGGGCGGAGGGAGGGGCCACAGCTCCTCAGTGTCTTTCCCAAGGGTCTAAAGTATCAGGCTGATTCTCTCTGAGGAGGAGAGTTACAGACTGATTCTCTCTGAGGAGGAGAGTTACAGACTGATTCTCTCTGAGGAGGAGAGTTACAGACTGATTCTCTCTGAGGAGGAGAGTTACAGACTGATTCTCTCTGAGGAGGAGAGTTACAGACTGATTCTCTCTGAGGAGGAGAGTTACAGACTGATTCTCTCTGAGGAAGAGAGTTACAGACTGATTCTCTCTGAGGAGGAGAGTTACAGACTGATTCTCTCTGAGGAAGAGAGTTACAGACTGATTCTCTCTGAGGAGGAGAGTTACAGGGCAGCTGAAACACAGGGAAGGCTCTCTCTCTCTCTCTCTCTCTCTCTCTCTCTCTCTCTCTCTCTCTCTCTCTCTCTCTCTCTCTCTCTCTCTCTCTCTCTCTCTCTCTCTCTCTCTCTCTCTCTCTCTCTCTCTCTCTCTCTCTCTCTCTCTCTCTCTCTCTCTCTCTCTCTCTCTCTCTCTCTCTCTCTCTCTCTCTCTCTCTCTCTCTCTCTCTCTCTCTCTCTCTCTCTTCTCTCTCTCTCTCAGGAGGACACTCACTCTTGTCCCGAACACAGAGAGAGCGGACCAGCAAAACAAAGGCTGGCTTGTAGCCAGGTTACTCACTGGTCTGGGTGAGATTGTGTGATACCTATCAATATTGTCTAACTCCTTTTGGCTCCAGTGAGTAGCCTCACCAATAGATGGAGTCACCATGTCTGCCATGTGCACAATGGACAAGTGGAGAGGGGAACAGATAGGCCTTCATTAGTTTGACGTAGTCGCTGCAATTAAGAGCATAATG
Organism: Thymallus thymallus; assembly: GCA_023634145.1. Classification (NCBI taxonomy): domain Eukaryota; kingdom Metazoa; phylum Chordata; class Actinopteri; order Salmoniformes; family Salmonidae; genus Thymallus; species Thymallus thymallus. The sequence goes on from CM042421.1 coordinate 4,826,069, forward strand.
TATAAGATTGACTCCAAAGGGTTTTGTAAGCCAGTTTGGGGCAGATTGAGCCAAGGTCAGATAGACACACACAGAGCCGAAGTAGAAGCTGCACATTGGCTGAAAGCCGTGAAAGATGAAAACCGTAGTGTGTCACAAACATTATCCAGATATTCATTACATGACATACTCACACGATTGTTTTCTTTCCACCAATGCTGTGCAATCATAACAGATATCATTGAATCCTCCTCGGATTAGCGGAAGACAAGGGGATTTATCGGCTGCCAAAACAAACTGCTTGGTATTTAGTTACACGGGGCTCGAAAAATCCGGCTCCACTCAAGACAATAAAACACCAAGCATGGATGCATCAGGTTTGGGTAACATAACAGCAGAATGGGTCTGCACCTGCTGTGCCCGGCCCGACCGCCTCTCTATTGCAACTTGTAACATCTGGCACTAACCCCTCGTACACACTCTCCACACACCCACCGTAGCCCAACCCCCTGTAGCAGAGTTAGGCGTACAGTCAGGGGTTGGGGGTATGGACCACCTGTAGCAGGGTTAGGAGTATAGTCAGGGGTAGTGGATATGGACCCCCTGTATGGACTCCCAGGAACTTGTATGACCCAACCATTTCCACATCCATCCCCTGTATAGGGACTGCAGTCAGTTGGGCCTTGGTTCTCCTGAAGTCGGTTAGAGCGTTGGGCCAGTAACCGAAAGGTCGCTGGTTCGAATACCTGAGCCGACAGGTACCTGTTGATGTGCCCTTGAGCAAATTAACCCTAGTTTGCTCCAGGGGATGACCCTGTAGGTAGGCCGTCATTGTAAATAAGAATTTGTTCTTAACTGACTTGCCTAGCTAAATAAATGTTACATTTAAAATATGTATATAGGATATATTCAGTTGAAATTGGAAGCTTACATATACTTAGGTTGAAGTCATTAAAACTCATTTGTCAACCCCTCCACCGATTTCATGTTAACAAACTATAGTTTTGGCAAGTCGGTTAGATAGATAGATAGATAGATAGATAGATAGATAGATAGATAGATAGATAGATAGATAGATAGATAGATAGATAGATAGATAGATAGATAGATAGATAGATAGATAGATAGATAGATAGATAGATAGATAGATAGATAGATAGATAGATAGATAGATAGATAGATAGATAGATAGATAGATAGATAGATAGATAGATAGATAGATACTTAATTGATCCCAGAGGGGAAATTTCTTCGTCGTGAGTTTAAATGTATTTGGCTAAGGTGTATGTAAACTTCCGACATCAACTGTAGATATATAGAGTGCCGTTTGGGATGTAGATCCCATATGAGTTCTGGTTCTGGTTCTGGTTCTGGTTCTGGTCCTGGCAAGGGGAGTGATGGCCCAGGCTTCAGCCTAGCGCAAGATCAGTGTAGCGTTACGGGGCTCAGTAACACACCCACACACAGAGAGAAACACACACACTCATATACAGAAACACATGCACACACACACACCAATCAACACTGCCAGCACACAGTAGTCAATGGTGTGTCTCTGGAGTGCTAACATGAAGCAGGCAATGCAGCCAGACTCCAACATAATACAGGATGCTGTATTAACGTCACACAATAACTGGCTTAACATACATAGTCAATTGTCATTCATAGGTTCAAGGATTTACGAGGTGACACTAAAATAAAGTTTCCTTTACAACGGTTACACTGACGAGAACATAGACCTGTATGGTCTGACTCAGGCATCCCAGGACCAGGCCTGCCCTTACGGCATGACTTCTCACAAAGTAGCAAATACCATTACCACAGAGAAGCTTATTCCCATGTTTACAGTCATACATCAATACTTAAATAGAATCTGAACAATTAAACAAACAAAGCTGGGAGTCAGATTGACTTTCAGGTTTGATAGACGGACTGTTAGCCGGACACTGGGTCTGTGTTTAATAGACGGACTGTTAGTGGGACACTGGGTCTGTGTTTAATAGACGGACTGTTAGTCGGACACTGGGTCTGTGTTTAATAGATGGACTGTTAGTCGGACACTGGGTCTGTGTTTAATAGACGGACTGTTAGTGGGACACTGGGTCTGTGTTTGATAGATAGACTGTTAGTGGGACACTGGGTCTGTGTTTGATAGATAGACTGTTAGTGGGACACTGGGTCTGTGTTTAATAGATGGACTGTTAGTCGGACACTGGGTCTGTGTTTGTGTGTGTACGTTGACCTTGTTTGGGGTAGTAAAAGGTAATCACCCCTGACTTTGTTCATGTCTGAGGGTGAAGGGGGTTGTAGTTGGCCCACATTAGTCTAGACAAAACTTGAACCGCTTCCCAACACATAAACATCCTATGTGTTTAATGGGTTTCCACACTACTTATACTCCTGGCTGTATCAATCAATGTAGAGGAACGTGCCAATACACAGACTGTGTCACAAATGGCACCCTTTCCCTATTTAGTGCACTACTTTAGACCAGGACCAATAGGGTACCTATTAAAAGTAGTGCACTACATAGGGAATAGGGTGCCATTTGGGAAACAGTCACATATTTTACTGCCAGTCCAGTCCTGAGGCAGTCGCCCGGCAGGTAGGTCTCATATAAACCAATATTTCCATTCTAGCTGGTTCCATTCTGAAGGCCTGTCTGTCACAGGGGTTTCACACAGAACAAGCCATTTTACTGCAGTGCTAATTACAACCGCCACCTCTGGGACAAGTTTATTTTTCCACCTGCGGAGGTCGCGGTTCAGACGTCTTGGAGAGCTGTTTTAAGATTGATTAAATTATTTAACTGGCACGACGCTTGGACTTGCTAAGCGCCGGTTCCCTTTCAACTAAGATGAAGGGCACTGGAGGAGTGGAGCGGATCTCAACAACACACCGCACTATTTCACCAAAAACGATTTTCTTCCTAGATAAATATGAAAAAGGTTGGGCAGATGTATTAGATGATGGGTTTTAGCATTTCAAACTCATTTCATACGCCGCCAGGCCAGTGGTGTGTCATTTCATACCACACCAATACTGGGTCAGCAACTTTGAAACATTCACAAGGCAGTGTTTAGTAAACGTTGAAGAGGAAAAACACTTTGGTTGTATCCCAAATGGGCCCTGGTCAAAGATTGTGCTCTACATAGGGAATAGGGTGCCATTTAGGAGGTAGCCTTCTACTTCAGTAGTGAATAGTTTCCAATGCTCCCATAATCACCTGTATCAGTACTGAGCCCTATGGTGAGGGATCCACCACCCCCTTCCCCACACCGCCGTCGCTGAAGAGCCCTATGGTGAGGGATCCACCACCCCCTTCCCCACACTACCGTGCATGAAGAGCCCTATGGTGAGGGATCCACCACCCCCTTCCCCACACCGCCGTCGCTGAAGAGCCCTATGGTGAGAGATGCATCACCCCCTCCCCCACACTACCGTGCATGAAGAGCCCTATGGTGAGGGATCCACCACCCCCTTCCCCACACCGCCGTCGCTGAAGAGCCCTATGGTGAGAGATCCATCACCCCCTCCCCCACACCACTGTGCCCCGTGCCTGACAAGCCCTGTGGTGAGAGATCTATCAGCACCCAGCCTGAGGCGAAACAGTGACTAACCGAGTACAAACAGAGTATTACTATATGAATGGAGATGAATGGGGCCTGGAAGAGCCATTAGCAGAGAGCAGCCCACTCTCATTCATTTAACACAGCCAGCCAACTCAGGTTAGGACAGCTAAGTTATCTAACAGACCTCAGGTAGTGTGTGTGTGTGTGTGTGTGTGTGTGTGTGTGTGTGTGTGTGTGTGTGTGTGTGTGTGTGTGTGTGTGTGTGTGTGTGTGTGTGTGTGTGTGTGTGTGTGTGTGTGTGTGTGTGTGTGTGTGTGTGTGTGTGTGTGTGTGTGTGTGTGTGAACAGAGAGCAGCTCTCTAAGATCTATGAAGAGAAGTCAGAACCAACTCCAGAATAACTAGACCTGATCAACTTTGAGTGATAGAAGGCCAGGTCAAGTCAGAGATGATCATTTATGCAGATGAGAGTAGGAGAGCATTTTAGGACAGTGGAGAATGTGTTCGTCCCAAATGACACCCTATTCCCTATAAAGTGCACTACAGTATATAGGGAGTAGGCCCATAGGGCTCTGATCAAAGTAGTGCACTATATTGGGAATACGGTGCCATTTAGGACTCAGCCTGTGTGTGTTCCTGTTTGTTTACGCAAGTTGCAGTCCAGCGCTATGGAAACCACTGAGCCGTCAAAAATTAAAGACAGCGAACCTCCATATCCCATTTACACTATCCTCCAAAATAGAGGCTATTTTGGTCTGCTTGGGGAAAACAAGGGGAGCGACTGTGTGGAAGCATGCGGGTGCACTGGATTCCCAAGATAGTTCTCTCCCCCTTTAAGGCAGACTACAGAGGGATCCGAGTAGGACCTGGCCTCCCCTTTAATGCAGACTATAGAGGACCTGGCCTCCCCTTTAGGCAGACTACAGAGGACCTAGTCTCACCTTTAGGCAGACTACAGAGGACCTGGCCCACCCTTTAATGCAGACTACAGAGGGATGAGAGGAGGACCTGGACTGCCAAGAAGTCCCTGAGAAAAGCCACCACGAAAGAAGTGGGCTGTGGAATCCGTCCCAAATGACTGTGTGACATCAAGGTGTGCGAGTGGACTATGCGAAGACTACGCGAGTTCGGCAGAACATGAAAGCACCCTTTGGCCTCTGTCCGCAATGCTCCTGTCTTTATGAGAGCTTGAACAGTCTTGTGTGAGGGAGAAAGCTTCTTTAGATGTTAAACAGTCTTGTGTATGTGTGCCTAAGAGAATGATAAAAAATAAAACCCTTACACCCCTGCAGAATAAAGACATCAAGGCTCCTTGAAACGGGCTCCCCAGGAGCAGATTTAAGGCACCGTCCAGTGGGATAAGCCCCAGGGCTTTGTACTTCGCACCATGAAAAATACCCTCCGCTTCTCAGGACAGCTGCTTCTCCAGGGGAGGATTCATGAACATTCAGCCTACTCAGGTATTCAGCCGTGACACTGTCACATTCAGTCTCCCCATGTCTTCAGTCCTGACCCCCTCACATTCAGCCTCCCAGGACTTCAGCCCCAACCCTGTCACATTCAGCCTCCCAGGACTTCAGCCCCGACCCTGCAACATTCAGCCTCCCAGGACTTCAGCCCCGACCCTGCACATTCAGCCCCATGGCCTTCAGCCCCGACCCAGTCACATTCAGCCTCCCCAGGACTTCAGCCCTGACTCCGTCCTTTCTTGCCCCAAAGAAAAGAGCCCCAGGGGGATAAAGCTACCATCATGGACCCCAATTACCATCCTCTCTAGCAAACAGGTAGCTCTGTGCCCATGGTGGAGTCAGTCACATATACTGCTTCCTACCGGAGACCAGGGTTCAATCCCTGTGTCCACCTTTCCTACTGTACTCCTATCTTACCCTCTGTACATTTTATTAAGACAGCTGGAAACAATGTAAAAATAACAACAACTCTGGCTTCATTCTGTAGCACAGAGATCTGTCAGTATTAGCACATCCTGTAGCACACAGCCAGCTAACTGAGATCTGTCAGTATTAGCCCACAGCCAGCTAACAGAGATCTGTCAGTATTAGCACATCCTGTAGCACACAGCCAGCTAACAGAGATCTGTTAGTATTAGCACATCCTGTAGCACACAGCCAGCTAACAGAGATCTATCAGTATTAGCACATCCTGTAGCACACAGCCAGCTAACAGAGATATGTCAGTATTAGCCTACAGCCAGTTAACAAGAGATCTGTCAGTATTAGCACATCCTGTAGCACACAGCCAGCTAACAGAGATCTGTTAGTATTAGCACATTCTGTAGCACACAGCCAGCTAACAGAGATCTATCAGTATTAGCACATCCTGTAGCACACAGCCAGCTAACAGAGATATGTCAGTATTAGCACACAGCCAGTTAACAAGAGATCTGTCAGTATTTGCACACCATGTAGCACACAACCAGCTAATAGAGATCTGTTAGTATTAGCACATCCTATAGCACACAGCCAGCTAACAGAGATCTGTCAGTATTAGCACATCCTGTAGCACACAGCCAGCTAACAGAGATCTGTTAGTATTAGCACATCCTGTAGCACACAGCCAGCTAACAGAGATCTCTCAGTATTAGCACATCCTGTAGCACACAGCCAGCTAACAGAGATCTGTTAGTATTAGCACATCCTGTAGCACACAGCCAGCTAACAGAGATCTCTCAGTATTAGCACATCCTGTAGCACACAGCCAGCTAACAGAGATCTGTTAGTATTAGCACATCCTGTAGCGCACAGCCAGCTAACAGAGATCTGTTAGTATTAGCACATCCTGTAGCACACAGCCAGCTAATAGAGATCTGTCAGTATTAGCACATCCTGTAGCACACAGCCAGCTAACAGAGATCTGTTAGTATTAGCACATCCTGTAGCCCACAGCCAGCTAACAGAGATCTCTCAGTATTAGCACATCCTGTAGCACACAGCCAGCTAACAGAGATATGTCAGTATTAGCACATCCTGTAAAGGTCAGTGAAGAGACAGACAGGTTGTTGAGCCTGTAGTTCCTGTATAGGTCAGTGAAGAGACAGACAGGTTGTTGAGCCTGTAGTTCCTGTATAGGTCAGTGAAGAGACAGACAGGTTGTTGAGCCTGTAGTTCCTGTATAGGTCAGTGAAGAGACAGACAGGTTGTTGAGCCTGTAGTTCCTGTATAGGTCAGTGAAGAGACAGACAGGTTGTTGAGCCTGTAGTTCCTGTATAGGTCAGTGAAGAGACAGACAGGTTGTTGAGCCTGTAGTTCCTGTATAGGTCAGTGAAGAGACAGACAGGTTGTTGAGCCTGTAGTTCCTGTATAGGTCAGTGAAGAGACAGACAGGTTGTTGAGCCTGTAGTTCCTGTACAGGTCAGTGAAGAGACAGACAGGTTGTTGATACTCTTCTAGTTAGGGTAGATGGTTAGGCTCTAAGTGCTTCTTCATGATACTGCATATCTCAGAGAGAAGTATCTGGGCTGACCCCCTAAACCTAAACCTCTCGTTGGTTAACCATTTCTTACTTAAATCTAACTAATGGTGTTTCTTTCAGGAAAGGATAACAGACACCAGAATACAGGTAGAACATGTATGAGCCCAGCCCAAGGCCAGAACATCAAATAACTAGAACAATCCATACAAACACAGAAGGGTTTATCCAATAAAACAGTTAGTGTGTGTGTGTGTGTGTGTCCGTGTGTGTTTGAGCGTGTGTGTGTGTGTGTGTATGTGTGTCCGTGTGTGTTTGAGCGTGCGTGTGTGTGTGTTGGGAGTGGTGTTAGCTAGTTAGTGTATTGAGACACGCTTCAGTAGTGTCTGAACGGCAGAACAACAAGGAGTTACTGATCAGGTGTAAATGAACAACACTGGTGTTCTGCTCCGATACCTGCAGGGAGTCCAGTGAACAACACTGGTGTTCTGCTCCGATACCTGCAGGGAGCCCAGCGGTGGCACAGTGTCGTCTGTGAAGTCTACTGCTATGTTGACATAGGTGGGTGGGAACGGCGGCACAGGGAGCCGCTAGGCGTTTCATAACACTGATAACATTGTGTTGTTCCTTTAACCCGCAACCAAACCAACCACCAGTCAGCCAGTCAGCCAGCCAGTCAGCCAGTCAGCTAGTCAGTCAGTCAGGGTAATTATCCTGAACTGATTTTCTCTTGTGGATGTGATTACCATGTTTATTCTTCACAAGCAGGCTCCTTTTATGTGTCTGTTTTCGTCTGCCTTTGTTGGGAAAGACCAGGAAGCCTAAGGTGATTAAGAGTATATTTTACGATGATAACCGTCCTTGGCTGCCAAGTCTCTGGGGACGATGCAACTTACTAAATATCTGCTGCTGTTTTTGTACCTACAGCTTTACAGGAGAGTGAATGAATAGCAAAACAAGTTGATGATGGTAGAGGCAAGGCTGCATGTGGAAGACTTGACAGACCTTGATCAAGGGCGCATTCTTGGCTTTTCTTAAGTGTTGCCGATACGTCTTTGATGTAATTTAACTGTGGATGCCTCCAGAGTAAAATAACAAAGTTAATCATATATCAAAATTGCCCCGTGTCCATCTGTCTTTACTTTGAGCAGAACACTGACAAAATCTGCAGCATCTGAAAGCCCTGGGGGAATGTTATCTCTCAATTAACATAAAGCCTCTTCTCTTACAAAGTTGTTGCTTTGTTTCCCTCTCTCCTGCCTGTTCCAACTATACTTCTATTTTTAAACCAAGGCACTACATTCTTAATAGGAGCAAAGAAGAACAAAATCCATGTCCACGTTTTGATTTGATGTGTTCCTCAGATAAGTCTTATGATTATGCGAGAAAGAAAGAAGACTTGCGTCATCTTGTGGACGACACTCACAGTCCTGTAGAAACAACATGGAGGATCCACCACCACAGTCCTGTAGAAATAACATGGAGGATCCACCACCACAGTCCTGTAGAAATAACATGGAGGATCCACCAACAGAGTCCTGTAGAAATAACATGGAGGATCCACCACCACAGTCCTGTAGAAACAACATGGAGGATCCACCACCACAGTCCTGTAGAAATAACATGGAGGATCCACCACCACAGTCCTGTAGAAACAACATGGAGGATCCACCACCACAGTCCTGTAGAAACAACATGGAGGATCCACCACCACAGTCCTGTAGAAAATTATTTCCTTTTCTTCTTTCTTCCTTTAGTTTCTTCCCATTGAGCTTGTCTCTAATGATTGGTCTGCTGGTGCTTTCAACATCTTTACACCAGGCCATCATTTGTGTGGAATGTGATTCTATCACATGGGGATAGAGAACAATGCACCCAGTGGCCGTGGGGTGCAAATAAAGAGAATACGTCTCATCTAGAGTTAGCGATAAAATATCTAGTGACAATCTAGCGACATTCCTGATTCATGAACATAGTATATGGCTGTGTAAACAGAGCCATGGTTATCAGACTCCTGGTTGAATGTTCCCTGTTTTAACCACAGTGTATTATACTATTCAGAGGAAATAGGGGCTGATGTGTGTGTGTGTGTAGGGGAAGCCATGACAACCTGGGGCCACACAATATGTTCACAAACACAAAAACATGATTGTCTCCACGCGGTCGCCGGAACAGAGTGAGATCCCCCCCTCTCCTGTCAAAGTGGAACCCAGATCGCCATACAGTACCATGCCATACAGTACCATGCCATACAGTACCATGCCATACACCAAGCTTAACCAATGCTAAACGGAGCTGAAAGGTGATAAAGTTACACCAGAGTCTGTGTTAGTGGCCCTATTTGAAACCTCCATATGTCCCAAATGGCACCCCATTCCCTTAATACCACACTACTTTTGGCCTGGGTCAATAGGGTTCCGATAGGACTTTGGTCGAAAGTAGTTAACTATGAAGGGAATAGAGTGCCATTTGGGACACAGCCATTGTTCCTGTACCCTGTTCACCCCTGTGTGCTGTCAGTCAGTCCCTGTGCTGTTCCATTTACCTGTTCCTCTCTCAGGACGTTTGGAGAGGGTGCGGACACTTGGCTTCTGCAGGGTTCACTGAGAGCACGTCGTCAGAGGCTCCAGCACGGTTCACTGAGAGCATGTCAAGCGTCCATCACCTAAGTGGCTGATACCTGAAGGGCCCTTAATGAATGAGGCCCATAGATTTTATGGAGTAGCTCTCTCTCTCTCTCTCTCTCTCTCTCTCTCTCTCTCTCCTCTCCTCTCCAATCCTCCATCCCTACTCCTCATATGCCTTTCTCTCCAACCAGAAAAAAGCTGCTGACAATTTTGCGGCAGCTGTAAAAACACGTTTTAATTATCACTTCCTTTTGGAATTTCGTAATTAAACTCCAGTCTGTTTTCCTTCACCATGCAAATCCTTATATTTCTTAAAGTATCGGTAGTTTGATAATGACAAGAAACAATTCCTAAACGTCAACAATCCTACGGCTGATAGTGAAAACCCATGCTGCAGGCACGTTAAGTTACGTTTGTGAGTATATGCAGATGAGCCATTCCAGGGAATGCTGGAGTAATTATTGAAACAGTTGTGGAACTAAATCTGACGGGGAGAGTCTGTTGCATTCAGCCGTCATCAACAAAGAAAGGAGGCCCAGCCTGGGTTATTTTCTACAGACACACGCTTCACACTCCCCTCTCTAGAGGGACCGCAGTACAACTAGAGGAGGAGAGAATGGAGAGAGGGAAGAGACGGAAGGAAAAAACAGGGGCCACTGTAGAGGTTCCCTGCTACAAAACACATTTTCAAAGACACTGAGGCATTTGAATAATTAAATGACATCCGTCAAGCACCGGGGAAAAAAACTTCAAAAAACTCCTTCAGAAGAACCCGCGTTGAGGCACTTTGAGGCCTTGGTCCTCAATGTAGCTCATTAACAGTAGAAATGACCACTGATGGACGTCTTACCTTCCCTCCCACCTCTCTTTTCCTTCAGACTACGGATAATAGGTTTTAAAGCTTAATTCAGGGAGGAGCACCTTAGCATGCACCTTGTGTACACAGTTATTTCACCAGCACTGATCAGCGCTCTGCTATGTCAATGTGCCAAACAAGACAAGTTGCCACAAAGGCTCTAAGCTCAGAGACATTCTCCAGCGAGACGCTGGCTGTGACCCAAATGGCAAGATACTCCCTTTCTAGTACACTTCTTCTGACCAAGGTCCAATAGGGCTCTGGTCAAAAGTATTGCACTATATAGGGAATAGGTGCCATTTGGGACGCAACGCTGAAGATGAAGCCTGTCCATCTGTCATGCCAAGATGTTTCCTAGCCAGCCAGAGAGAGAGAGATCCTTTAAAGGAGGTGCTTTTACATTGACTTCCTCACAATGACTTTGAGCGGCATGATGGGTAAAGAAAAGAAGGAAAGAATACAAAGGGTGCCCCTCCTCTCCTCTCCAGTCTCCTCTCCTCTCCTCTCCTCTCCTCTCCTCTCCTCTCCTCTCCTCTCCTCTCCTCTCCTCTCCTCTCCTCTCCTCTCCTCTCCCTGTCTGCCTATCTGCCTGCCTACTTGCCTGCCTGCCTGCCTGTCTGTCTGTCTGAGTGTAGGTCTAGTGTAGGTCTATCTATCTATCTATCTATCTATCTATCTATCTATCTATCTATCTATCTATCTATCTATCTATCTATCTATCTATCTATCTATCTATCTATCTATCTATCTATCTATCTATCTATCTATCTATCTATCTATCTATCTATCTATCTATCTATCTGGTGTGAAACAACACAGAGAGAAAACTGTCTTAGTCCTTGGTTGAACCTCTCTTATAATTAAACCCTTACTGTACTAGAACCAGTGTGGGAATGGGGGTTGAGGGGGTTGAGGGGGTTGAGGTGTTGAGGGGGTTGAGGGGTTGAGGGGGTTGAGGGGTTGAGGGGGTTGAGGGGGTTGATGGGTTGATGGGGTTGAGGGGGTTGAGGGGGTTGAGGGGGTTGAGGGGGTTGAGGGGGTTGAGGGGTTGAGGGGGTTGAGGGGTTGAGGGGGTTGAGGGGGTTGAGGGGTTGAGGGGGTTGAGGGGGTTGAGGGGTTGGTTGGGTGCAAAATTCATCAAGAAATGCACATAATAACTCAAGGTTTGGTACAGAGAGATTGTGTTGATTAAAAACCCAACGTGTTGTTTTGACACTTGGAGTGAAATAGGAGACCAGTAATAATGTTGATAAGAGTTTGTGGTTTATATAAGTGAATCACATTAGAGTGAGGTCAGCTTGTCTAGAGTCACACAGTGTGTCAGAGATAGAGCTTGCACTAGTTTGGATCATTGTGTTATGGTGTGTACTCTAACCTCCCTCATTGTGCCTCCCAAATGGCACACTGTTCCCTACATAGTGCACTACTTTTGACCAGGGCCCATAGGGTGCCATTTGGGACGAAGTCTCAGATGAATAGGTGAGGCATAGCTCAGCCTGGTTCTGGTCTTGACAAAGTAAATCACGTTGATGTTTAACATGTACACTACCGTTCAAAAGTTTGGGGTCACTTAGAAATGTCCTTGCTTTTGAAAGAAAAGCTCATTTTATGTCCATTAAAATAACATCAAATTGATCAGAAATACAGTGTAGACATTTTTTATGTTGTAAATGACTACTGTAGCTGAAAACTGAACATTTTTAATGGAATATCTACATAGGCGTACAGAGGCCCATTATCAGCAACCATCACTCCAATGGCACGTTGTGTTAGCTAATCCAAGTTTATCATTTTAAAAGGATAATTGATCATTAGAAAACCCTTTTGCAATTATGTTAGAACAGCTGAAAACTGTTGTTTTACAAAAGCTATAAAACTGGCCTTCTTTAGACTAGTTGAGTATCTGGAGCATCAGCATTTGTGGGTTTGATTACAGGCTCAAAATGGCCAGAAACAAAGAACTTTCTTCTGAAACTTGTCAGTCTGTTTGTGTTTTAAAAAATGAAGGCTATTCCATGCGAGAAATTGCCAAGAAGCTAAAGATCTCGTAGAACGCTGTGTACTACTCACTTCACAGAACAGTGCAAACTGGCTCTAACATGAATAGAAAGAGGAGTGGGAGGCCCCGGTGCACAACTGAGCGAGAGGACAAGTACATTAGTGTCTAGCTGGAGAAACAGACACCTCACAAGTCCTCAACTGGCAGCTTCATTAAATAGGACCCGCAAAACACCAGTCTCAACGTCAACAGTGAAGAGGCGACTCCGGGATGCTGGCCTTCTAGGCAGAGTTGCAAAGAAAAAGCCATAAATTCCTCTGTCCAGTGTCTGTGTCTAGGGTTTACAGAGAATGGTGCAACAAACAACAACATCCAGTCAGCTGCAGTCCTGTGGACGAAAACAGCTTGTTGATGAGAGAGGTTGAAGGAGAATGACAAGAATGGTGCGAGCTAACAGGCGGGTCACAAACAGACAGATAAAGGCGCAGTACAACAGTGGTGGGCAGAACAGCATCTCAGAACACACAACTCGTCGATCCTTGTCACGGATGGGTTATTGCAGCAGACGACCACCCTGGGTTCCACTGCTATCAGCTAAAACAAGAAGAAGCTGCTCCAGTGGGCAGGTGATCACCAAAACTGGACAATTAAGGAGTAGAAAAACATTGCCTGGTTTGACGAATCCTAGTTCCTGTTGAGTCAGGATTTGGCGTAAGCAGCATGAGTCCATGGACCCATCCTGCCTGGTGTCAACTGTACAGGCTGGTGGCAGTGGTGTAATAGTGTTGGGAATGTTTTACTGGCACACATTGAGTCCCTTGATCCCGACTGAGCAATGTTTCCATGCCCTGAAGATCTCAGGCTTTTCTGGAGGCAAATGTTGGTCCGATCCGGCACTAGATGGGTGTACCTACTGGCCACTGAGTGTATTATAAAGTCAGCTTCATTATAAAAATGGCATCGGTACACTGTTGGTTTGGCCGTGGTATTCAATCAGGCGTGCTATTGATGTCATAAGAGCGGTTTGAGCAGGGAGCCATAATGAAATTAAATGATCAACTCTTCCAACAACAAGATTCTAGAATCCAGGTCAACAATGATCTGTTTCAACAGTTTGGTTTAGAATGACGGTCTCTTCCAGCTTCACAGGATTCGGTTTTACACACACACACACAAATGCACAGACACACACAGAGTACACTTGTACACTACGTCTGTCTCCGGAGGGGCAGAACATTTGAAAGCATCTTCTAATCTGGATTGAATTGAGGACATTTTATCATCTAGTCCACCTGCAGATCAAACAGATAGGGCAGAGAACCTGCTATAGATCTTCCTCTCCTCTGTCTGTTTTACCTCTCTCTAGCCTTCCCTCCGTCTATCCTACAACATCTGTTCCCTCTTCACACTCATATGCCTCACATCTTCTATTAGCCCCACTAACCTGACAGGGGCAGACGGAGCCTTCTCTTTATAAGCATCGCACATGACCAACGAAGCATTCAGGAGGAGGGGAACGTTTTAAAAGAGAGAGAGAGAGAGACCAAAACAAAGGCAAAGTCTTCTCATGCTTTGTTGATTTCAAAAAAGCTTTCGACTCAATTTGGCATAAAAACTGATGGAAAGTGGTGTATGGGAAAACATATGACATTATAAAGTCTATGTACACAAACAACAAGTGTGTGGTTAAAATTGGCAAAAAACACCCACATTTCTTTCCACAGGGCCGTGGGGTGAGACAGGGATGCAGTTTAAGCTCCACCCACTTCAACATATATATCAATGAATTGGCGAGGGCACTAGAACAATCTGCAGCACCCGGCCTCATCCTACTAGAATCTGAAGTCAAATGTCTACTGTTCGCTGATGATCTGGTGCTTCTGTCCCCAACCAAGGAGGGCCTACAGCAGCACCTAGATCTTCTGCACAGATTCTGTCAGACCTGGGCTCTCAGTAAGACAAAAATAATGGTGTTCCAAAAAAGGTCCAGTTCCCAGGACCACAAATACAAATTCATCTAGACATCGTTGCCCTAGAGCACACCAAAAACTATACATAGCTTGGACTAAACATCAGCGCCACAGGTAACTTCCACAAAGCTGTGAACGATCAGAGAGACAAGACAAGAAGGTCCTTCTATGCCATCAAAAGGAACATACAATTCAACATACCAATTAGGATCTGGCTAAAAATACTTGAATTAATTATTGAATCCATTGCCCTTTATGGTAGTGAGGTCTGGGGTCCGCTCACCAACCAAGAATTCACAAAATGGGACAAACACCAAATTGAGACTCTTCATGCAGAATTCAGCAAAAATATCCTCAGTGTACAACGTAAAACATCAAATAATGTAAGCAGCATGAGTCTAATTATCATAATCCAGAAAACACCACAGTATGAAATCACAGCAGCAAGATGACCTGTTCACATAAGAAAAGGGCAACCAGTGAAGAACAAACACCATTGTAAATACAACCTATATTTATGTTGATTTATTTTCCCTTTTGTACTTTAACTATTTGCACATCATTACAACACTGTATATAATATGACATTTGAAATGTCTTTATTATTTTGGAACTTTTGTGAATGTAATGTGTACTCTTTTCATTTTTATTGTTTATTTCACTTTTGTTTATTATCTACTTCACTTGCTTTGGCAATGTTAACATATGTTTCCCATGTCAATAAAGACCATTGAATTGAAACAGAGAGAGAGAGAGAGAGAGAGAGAAAGAGAGAGAGAGAGAGAACAGAAAAGAGGGGCTCCCCACTTCTTCTTCTTGTTCTGGGTGAGATACGTGGTAATGAGAAACTCCCTCAGACCAGGTTTAAAAGAAGAGAAATAGAAGAAGAAATAGCTCAGCACTGATTTGGTCTTTTCAAAGAGCAGAGAAGAAGAACGGCTCATTTGGTGCTCGTCCAGGAACTGGTTCTCATTTAGTCAGAAGGAATGTTCTGAGAGAGGAGGAGGGGAGGGATGGAGGGATGGGGGGGTGTAGGAGGGGAGGGATAGCTGGCAAAAACCCACAGGCTAATTCAGCAAATTAGCTTTCACCAGCCCTCCCGACGGTTGATTATTCATTATCCGAACAATGCAATGCCTCAGTGGAATTACGGTACGCGTTAGAACAAACAGAAGAAGACTGAGGAGAGAGGGGCACCAACCGACCGACCAACCAACCAACCAAATCAGCCCCAGGAGGAGGAGTAAGCCAGGAGGAGGAGTCAACCCAAGGAGGAGGAGTCATCCCCAGCATCTTTCTCTGAATGACTAACTATTAGTAACTATTAGTAATAACCAGCCAATGGAGGCAGAGAGGAAGGCACAGCCACTAGGTGTGGTGGTGGTGTCTGTGGTGGTGGGCATTCAAGACTAATAACCACAGGCGATGACAGCCAATGGAGGCAGAGAGGAAGGCATAGCCGCTAGGTGTGGTGGTGGTGGTGGTGGGCAGAGGCCTTCTCCAGTCCTCAGAGCCAGCTGGACTCCCACTAGCATTCCCAAGGCCCTTTTGTATGTGTATCGGTTTGTGTTTTTAGCAGTAAAAACTCTGGCTTACGGTTACCACAACTCCCTGTCTAATACAGTCTGGGTCTAAATAAACCATGTGTGGTCTTAGAACATGCTGTTGACAAGCTGCCTGTCTCACTCCCTGGGTTGAGAGAGAGAGAGAGAGAGAGAGAGAGAGAGAGAGAGAGAGAGAGAGAGAGAGAGAGAGAGAGAGAGAGAGAGAGAGAGAGAGAGAGAGAGAGAGAGAGAGAGAGAGAGAGAGAGAGAGAGAGAGAGAGAGAGAGAGAGAGAGAGAGAGAGAGAGAGAGAGAGAGAGAGAGAGAGAGAGAGAGAGAGAGAGATGTTTGTGTGTCTCTGATGCTTGTGTGTCCTCTGGTCTGCTAAAGCAGGACTTCAGGGAAATCTGTCTATAGTTTGGCATGTCAGTCAGGATGTCCCAGGCCTACAATGATTCTCTTTATTTATTTTACCCTGACACTGGCCTTCTGTTGTGTTGTACAACTTGAATAGTAAAGTGGACAAAACACACTAATGTCTATAATAAACCAAGCCATCAACTGTCTCTGTTCTGTACGTTTCAGACATCATTATATCATTATTCGAACATCAGACCAAAAAACTATTGTGTGAGCTAACACAATAGACATATTGAATGGGAATCACAGTGCCATCTTGATTTCACAGACACCAGTGGGGACTCAATTCATGCCTGTGAATCCTTGTGGCACTGTAAACCACACACACACGGCCTGGCATAGCACCTCAGTAATTTATGCTTATACATACACTGTGCATTGTGTCTCTAATGTAAACAGTGAGAACACTGCACCACCTGGTGTGAACTGGGGCCCTGTTGTCACAATTCATTATTTTATTTTGTTTATAACACATTAAGGAGAGAACAGATAAACCAAGCCTTTCTATGAATCTTGCGCCTGAAGAATCACTTCATTTGGGCGTTGGACAGTAAGGCGCTGAAACATCTCTCTTTTCACAATTCTCTCTGTCTCGCTCTTTCTCCCTCTCGCTCGCCCCCTCTCTCCCTTCTCTCTCCCTTTCGACCAACATGAAAGGCTGTGGGTGTTAATTACTGTAGCCTTGGCCGTAATAAAATTAGTTTATGTTCCACATCAAAGTGCATTAAGCAGGCAACGGGTTGATTCAAGGAGACTCTGAAAGAACCCCACCATCACCATTCTTTAATTCATTTCAACCATCTCTTTCTTTCTGACGGGGAGGGAACAAGGCCTGTGTCAAACGTGTCGGTATTTCCCACGGCCTCATCCTGAGGAAGAAGTTCCAGCAATGACAAAATAGTCTCTGTCCCAAATGGCATCCTATTCCCTGTATAGTGCACTACTTTTTACCAGAGCCCTATGGGTCTTGGTCGAACGTAGTGCACTACAAACAGCAACCAATACAGCGCTAGCTCCTCAGGCCTGGAAATGTATTAAAGAGAAGCAGCTAGCTAAAACCTCTGGCATCGCTAGCTGTCTCTGTCATCAATAGCTATCTCTGTCTCTGGAATCGCTAGCTCTATCTGGCATCGCTAGCTCTATCTGTCTCTGACATTGCTAGCTGTATCTGTCTCTGGCATCTCTAGCTGTCTCTGATTCTGGCATCACTAGTTGTCTCTGGCATTGCTAGCAGGCTCTGGCATCGCTAGCTGTCTCTGTTTCTGGCATCGCTAGCTGTCGCTGCCTCTGGCATCTCTAGCTGTCGCTGCCTCTGGCATCTCTAGCTGTCGCTGCCTCTGGCATCTCTAGCTGTCGCTGCCTCTGGCATCTCTAGCTGTCGCTGCCTCTGGCATCTCTAGCTGTCGCTGCCTCTGGCATCGCTAGCTGTTGCTGGGTCTGGCATCGCTAGCTGTCGCCGTGTCTGGCATTACTAGCTGTCGCTGTGTCTGGCATCGCTAGCTGTCGCTGCTTCTGGCATCGCTAGCTGTTGCTGTGTCTGGCATCGCTAGCTGTCGCTGTGTCTGGCATTACTAGCTGTCGCTGTGTCTGGCATCGCTTGCTGTCTCTGGCATCGCTAGCTGTATCTGGCAAGAGAGAGGTATAAACCACATCCAATAAACTGTCTGACACCACCTTGTAACAGAGCGGTATAAACCACATCCAACTAACTGTCTGACACCACCTTGTAAGAGAAAGGTATAAACCATATTCAACTAAGTGTCTGACACCACCTTGTAAGAGAGAGGTATAAACCACATTCAACTATAAGTGCCACAGGGTTCAATTCTTGGGCCAACCCTTTTCTCTATATACATCAACGATGTCGCTCTCGCTGCTGGTGACTCTCTGATCCATCTCTACGCAGATGACACCATTCTGAATACATCTGGCCCCTCTTTGGACACTGTGTTTACTAACCTTCAAACAAGCTTCAATGCCATACAACACTCCTTCCGTGGCCTCCAACTGCTCTTAAACGCTAGTAAAACTAAGTGCATGCTTTTCTATCGAACGCTGCCAGCACCCGCCCACCGGACTATCATCACTACTCTCGACGGGTCCGAATTAGAATACGTGGACACCTACAAATACCTAGGCATCTGGTTAGACTGTAAACTCAACTTCCAGACTCACATCAACCATCTCCAATCCAAAATTAAATCCAGAATTGGCTTCCTATTTCGCAACAAAGCCTCCTTCACTCATGCTGCCAAACATGCCCTTGTAAAACTGACTATCCTACCGATCCTTGATTTCGGCGATGTCATTTACAAACTAGCCTCCAACACTCTACTTAGCAAATTGGATGTAGTCTATCACAGTGCCATTCGTTTTGTCACCAAAGCCCCATACACTACCCATCACTGCGACCTGTATGCTCTCGTTGGCTGGCCTTCATTATATATTAGTCGCCAAACCCATTGGCTCCAGGTCATCTATAAGTCTTTATTAGGTAAATCCCCACCCTATCTCAGCTCACTGGTCACTATAGCAACACCCACCCGTAGCATGCGCTCCAGCAGGTATATCTCACTGGTCACCCCCAAAGCCAACACCTCCTTTGGCCGCCATTCCTTCCAGTTCTCTGCTGCCAATGACTGGAGCGAATTGCAAAAATCATTGAAGCTAGAGGTTCCTATCTCCCTCACTAACTTTAAGCATCAGCTGTCAAAGCTGCTTATCGATCACTGCACCTGTATATAGCCCTTCTGTAAATAGCCCACACTACTACCTCATCCCCATATTTATTTTTGTTATTTTCACAAATCTTGCACTCCAGTATCTCTATTTGCACATCATAATTTGCACATCCTTCATTCCTGTGTTAATGATGATAATTCTGTAATTTATATCACCACTTTGGTCTATTTATTGTCCTACCTCCTAACCTTACTGCATTTTGCACTACATTTTGCACTCTGTATATAGATTTTCTATTGTGTTTTTGACTATGTTTGTTTACTGTGTAACTCTGTGTTGTTTTTGTCGCACTGCTTTGCTTTGTCTTGGCCAAGTCGCAGTTGCAAATGAGAACTTGTTCTCAACTGACCTACCTGGTTAAATAAAGGTGAAATAAAAAAAATATTTAAAAAAACTAACTGTCTGACACCACCTTGTAAGAGAGAGGTATAAACCACATCCAAATAACTGTCTGACACCACCTTGTAAGAGAGATGTATAAACCACATCCAACTAAGTGTCTGACACCACCTTGTAAGAGAAAGGTATAAACCACATTCAACTAAGTGTCTAACACCACCTTGTAAGAGAGAGGTATAAACCACATCCAACTACCTGTCTGACACCACCTTGTAAGAGAGAGGTATAAACCACATCCAACTAACTGCCTGATACCATCAACAGAGGGAATTAACTATAGCAGATATTGGATGGCTGTGGTGGTCATGGTTTCGGTCTCAGTGAGTCTCTCTCTCTTACACCACACACACACACACACATGGAGCTGGCGTGGTAAGCAGTTCCATGCCTCTGGATGCCTACATTGCCCGGGCTATTGCCATAGATGGGAAGCTCCGGGACCGTGACTGCCTCCCTGTCGGGTGGAATGGAGCTGGGAATCACAAAGCTTTCTGCAGAGGAGAGAGACCGCCGGAGCCGACAGGGTCTGTGTCTGTTCTGAGGTGAGAAGGGGCACTTCCGGAAGGAGTGTTCCTCGGCCCAGACGCGGAGCAGGAAGGGGGCCAGACTGCGCAGTCGGGCACAGTAGGTGTCTTACACGTTTTTACTATCACTAGCCCATTCTGTTATCTGACTGTGCTGACTGGTGGCTTTCCCTCTCTACAGCCCTGATCGACTCCGTGGCTGCGGGGAACTTCATTGACCAGTCTCTAGTCGGCACTCTCCGGCTGCCATTGCGCCGTTTGAGATCCTCGATGCCCATCCAGGCTCTGGACGGTCGTCCGGTGGGGTCCGGCTTGATTACCCACCTGACCCGTCCCCTCACTCTCACCATCCATGGCTGCCATCGAGAGAGACTGGAATTACTTGTGATGTCATCGTCCATAAATCCTGTCATCCTGGGACTTCCCTGGCTTCAGCAGCACGACCCTAACATCGCCTGGAGCAAACGGATGATCCTGGGATGGTCACCGAGATGTCGGAGGACCTGTCTGACTGCGACGTGTGGAGCGACGTCGGTGGAGAGCCCGGGGGCGCCCTCCCGGTCAACAATCCCGCCGGAGTACGTGGACCTGGGCGGGCTGTTCTCCAGTGAGAAAGCCAAGTGTCTCCCTCCCCACAGTTCCTGGGACTGCGCCATCGACCTCCAGCCGGAAGCGGCGCCCCCCCCCCGGAGCAGGATCTACCCACTCTCTGTGGCCGAGAATGACACAATGGAGACCTACATTCGGGAAACGCTGGAGCAGGGGCACATCCGCCACTCCACCTCCCCTGCTTCAGCGAGCTTCTTTTTCATCAAGAAGAAGGACGGGGGGCTTCGGCCATGTATCGACTACCGGGGCCCGAACGACGTTACCATCAAATTCAGGTACCCGATGCCCCTTGTTCCTGCGGCCATAGAGCAGCTGAGGGGGGCACGCTTCTTCACAAAGCTGGATCTCCGGAGCGCATCCCAGAAGGAGACGAGTGGAAGACCGCATTCAGCACGGTGTCGGGCCACTATGAGTACCTCGTCATGCCGTCTTTCAATCCTTTCTCAACGAGGTGTTCCGGGACATGTTGGGGAGGTACGTGGTGGTCTACATCGAAGACATACTAGTCTACTTCCCGACTTACCCGGAACACGTGGCCCACGTCCGTGCTGTCCTCCGACGTCTCTACCAGCACCAGCTCTACGTAAAGGGGGAAAAATGTGCCTTCCATCAGTCTACCATCAGTCTACCATCTCCTTCCTCGGATACCACATCGCTCCGGGGGGGTCAAGATGGAGGAGCTGAAGGTGGAGGCAGTGAGGTCTTGAAGACCATCAAGGAGCTTCAGAGCTTCATCGCGTTCGCCAACTTTTACCGCCAGTTCATCTGAGGCATTAGCTCCATCACAGTGCCACTCATGTCATTGCTGCAAGGCCAACCTCAGCGTCTCCGCTGGACCCCGGACGCAGAGAAGGCTTTCCTCGATCTGAAAGGCCGGTTCACCACAGCTCCCCTGCTAAGTCACCCGAATCCGCTCAAGCCCTTCGCTGTCGAGGTGGATGCATTCGAGGTCGGGGTGTCATAGGAACCCCCCTAGGCTATAACCCTGTGCCTATTAAGAAACTGACTGCTGCGGAGAAGAATTACGACATGGGTGACCGGGAGCTACTGACGGTAAAGTTTGCATTGGAGGAGTGGAGACACTGGCTGGAGGGTGCCCTGGATCCATGCTTGGCGCCTCAACCCCCGCCAGGCCAGGTGGACACTCTTCTTCGAGCGCTTCTGGTTCGCCCTGACCTGCCGCCCGGGGACGAAGAATGTCAGTGTGGACGCACTCTCCTGCATCCACGACCGGGGGGCAGAACTGCCTAGAGACATACCGATACTACCGACGTTCTGCATCGCGGGTCCTGTCTCCTGGGACATCGATGGCGAAACCCAATGAGCAGAGAGACAGGATCCCCCACCAACAACATGCCCCCCAGACAAGACCTACGTGCCCCGGAGAGTGCAGGGAAGGTTGGTGACCTGGGCCCAGACGACGCATCAACCGGACCCTGGAGGCGCTCCGGGAGAGGTATTGGTGGCCTGGGATGGGGAGGACTGTGCGGCACTACGTCATGTCGTGTACTGTGTGCGCACAGTCCAAGGCGCTGAGAACGGCTCCAGCGGGCAAGCTCCACCCCCTGCCGGTACCTCGGCGGCCCTGGTCACACATCGCAGTGGATTTTGTCACAGATCTTCCACCGTCTGAGGGGAGTACGACCATCGCCGGGGTAGTGGACCGGTTTTCTAAGATGGTTCGGTTCATTCCACTGCCCGGTCTCCCCTCTGCACTCCAGGTCGCTGAGGTGCTGTTTCAACAGGTCTTCCGGCTAAATGGATTTCCGGAGGATATCGTTTACATCACATGTTGTAAAGGTCTTTATGTCCAGGCTGGGGGTTGCGGTCAGCCTCACATCCGGGTACCATCTGCAGGCTAACGGGCAGGCGGAGTGTACCAACCAAGAGCTCGGGAGGTTCCTTCGGTCCTTCTGCATGGAGCGTCCAGGGGATTGGTCACGCTTTCTCTCCTGGGCGGAGTACACTCAAAACTCTCTGTGTCATTCCTCCATGGGTCTGACTCCCTTCCAGGTGGTTCTCGGGTTCCAGCCTCTGTTTTGCCGCTGGGTAAGGAGCTCCAGCAACGTCCAATCTGTGGAGGAGTGGTTCAGGAAGTCTGATTGGGTCTGGTCCGCTGCCCATGTCCGCCTGCAGGAGGCGGTACAGCGCCAGAAGATGCAGGCGGACCAACGGCAGAACGTCGCACCAGAGTACCGCCCGGGGGACAGGGTGTGGCTGTCCACAAGGGACCTCCAGCTCCGTCTGCCCTATCGTAAGCTTGGGCCCCGGTATGTGGGGCCTTTCACGATCCTCCGGAAGGTGAACGATGTCACCTTCACACTCAGACTCACCCCCTTACAATAACCTCTCTCCCTCTTTCCATGTCTCTCTCCTCAGGCCGGTGGTTCCTGGTCTGCTGGGGGGATCCGGTCCTGCAGTGGTGCCTCTGCCTCCAGTGGAGGTGGCTGGGGGTCTGGCGTACCGGGTGGAGGCGGTTCTGGACTCCCAGCTGTGGCGAGGCCGGGTCCAGTACCTGGTGGACTGGGCAGGTTACGGCCCTGAGGAGCGCAGCTGGGTCCGGGCGGTATATATCTGTGACCGCTCTCTGATGGCTGAGTTCCATGCCAGGCTCCTCACCCTCGGGGTCGTCCGGGAGATGCAGCGTCAGGAGTCGCGCCTAGGGAGGGGGGGTGCTGTAATGAATGCCCCGCGGGGCGCTGCGTGCCCTCTACCTCTCCGGCACTCCACCTCACCGGTGTACTAACTGCCGGCAGGAGAGTGATGGCAGCAACGCACCCCATGGACACACCTGCTCTCCATCACTGATTGTGTTGACTATATGTTTGTCGTTGGTTATGTTGCACATCACGGATCATTGTCTGTCTGTTCGCCCGTGAGGTGATGTTCCTTGTTTATAGTATTAAATCTGGAAGATTATACTTCTTTGGTCGTCGCTTTGGTTTCTTTTTCCTTTTTTGCCTCATTCAGTTACGCACATGGAACCCACAATGGTTCTAATTGGAACCAAAAAGGGTTCTACCTGGAACCAAAAAGGGTTCCCCAAAGAGTTATCCTATGGTAGCCTAGGTAGGATACATTACACTGTGTTGTTGTAGCCTAGGTAGGATACATTACACTGTGTTGTTGTAGCTAGGTAGGATACATTACATTGTGTTGTTGTAGCCTAGGTAGGATACATTACATTGTGTTGTTGTAGCCTAGGTAGTATACATTACATTTTGTTGTTGTAGCCTAGGTAGGATACATTACATTGTGTTGTTGTAGCCTAGGTAGGATACATTACACTGTGGTGTTATAGCCTAGGTAGGATACATTTCTGGTCCCTAAACTTGAAACAGGGTAGCTTTTCCAGCTGCATACCTGGGGATGGGGAGGGAGTGCATATATAGCCTAGGCTACCTATGATTTTGTTATCCTGTTATTTTTTTCTGTGTATATTTATTTACTGCAGTATGAAGCCTAACATTGAGCTTATGAATTATGGGCTAATATGCATACGCTACTAACTTGTATACTGTATATCTCCAGCCTGTCTGTCTCCATTGTTCTGTTGCACAGTTACAGTCCCAGGAAAAGCCAGACTACAAAAGCTTGTTGGGCACTTATTTACTTTATCCTACTAACAGCCTATTGGAGGAGAGATCTTGCTCTTGCTTGCTGAATGTAAAATAGGCTACAGCATTAAGAACGGGCGGGGAGTTGGAAAGGAGAAGCCTATCTAATTCAGTAGGCCCATCTTAACACCGGGCTGCATCTAGACAGCATGCACCATCTGAATGTCCTGCTAATGTACCTTTCTGGACCTTCTAAACTGTCCAGAATAGACCCAAACTGATACAAATAATTGCATAAAATCGGGCCTAGGCTGTAGGCCAGTTATTTCAGCATGAAAAAAAACTGGACCTGAGAGCGGTTACTCAAATTATCCTACATCACCTCAGTTTACAGCCTATGGACAATCATTAAGTATTCACTTGATAACTATAACACATTCCTCATTGTACTGTGTTGTTGTAGCAGGTATAATATTGTTCTTGTCTAAAAACGTTGGCCTAATCAATAGTGTAGCTTTGCGTGCCCGGGGACCATAGAGCACAGCCTGACGGAACGCACCACAGATCTGCCATTTCATAATCTGTTCACTTATTTTTCTTGCACTTTGAGAGGTAAATATTTAGCCTTTAGACATAATATTTAGCTAATGAATGGCCTAATATCTAGCTAATATTTAGCTTCTTACTTCGGCTACACATCACTAGACTCTCTCTTCCAGCTGTTCCAGCGAGCAACAGGCTATAGGCGATGCAAGCCTCTCCGCTACAGGCCATTCCTCTGCTCCTGAAATCCCAGGAAAAGCTACAGGCTACAAAAGCTATAGGACTTTAATATATTTGTTGTATACTAAGACCAATAGCCTATTAGGGGAACGAATCAAGCTTGCTTTAATGGTAAACACGTAAACACGAACCAGTATCTGTGGGTTAGAGACCTCATGAACGGTCCGAACCAGTATCTGTGTTAGAGACCTCATGAATTGTCTTGTGTTACCACATTATTCATAGGCAGTGTGCAGTAGGATGTGTTGATCAGTTGATTGACAGGTGTAGGACTGTGGATGCTCAGCAACATTTTATAGTCATGTAGCCTATAGTTTATCATTATAGTTATCAATATAGTTATTGGCTTGGTGGATGGCCTGGGTCTTAACTCTGACAGAACACAACTAATGTTATTATCACAACAGAACTAGCCTACTAGTAAGTAGCTAACGTTATCAAACATGAATGGAATCAATATTAAATTACACTTATACTTGTTTACTTGACTTTTATTCTCTATAAATGGACTTGGACTCTGGCAAGTTTGTGGGCTGCACAAACACTTCAGTTGTTTGACTGTGCCCATAGCAATGTTAGAAAATGAGGTGGATAGGTCTAAATTCAGTCAACGGACAGGCGGGCTACCAGACAGACAGGCCGACAGACAGACAGACAAGCTGACAGATAGACAGGCGTATAATCACACAGTGTCTGTGTTATACTCACAGTTCCATGGGTTTATTATCAAGACCTTGAGAATCCTGGTGTAAAAAAAAAGCTTGGGCATATCTGATGATGTGAAACTTAAAGCAGCTTTATTGTGCTATTTAATACGAGAGAAGGGAGAGAGAGGGAGAGGGCAGGTTTTTCAAGTTTACAAAAACATGTATTCTTAAACCTTGGCTGATCACAGTTCCTACTACACACAGGAGGAGAGGAGAGAGATCAGAGGTAGAACTATGCCAGCTATAACAGAGGAAGGTATTGATGTAAGTGATTGTAATGGCCTCCTAAACCAGAGGGAGGCAAACCACTTGTATATCTTCAACTGCTGGGACTTAGTCTCTCTCTCTCTCTACCTCTCTCTCTCTCTCTCTCTCTCTCTCTCTCTCTCTCTCTCTCTCTCTCTCTCTCTCTCTCTCTCTCTCTCTCTCTCTCTCTCTCTCTCTCTCTCTCTCTCTCTCTCTCTCTCTCTCTCTCTCTCTCTCTCTCTCTCTCTCTCTCTCTCTCTCTCTCGCTACCTCTCTCTCTCTCTACCTCTCTCTCTCTCTACCTCTCTCTCTCTCTCTCTACCTCTACCTCTGTCCCCTCCATCTCTCCCTACCTCCTTCTCCCTCCCTCCCACCCTCCCATCCCGGTGGCTGTGCCTGTTGGCTCTTTATGTAATGCCAGGTCCTGGTGTAACTGCCAAGAAGACGGCGGAAGGAGTGTTTCTCTGCACTAATTAATCCAACAAACCTCAGAGCCAATCTGCTGAAATACGGAGGTCCAACACTGTGTGTGTGTGTGTTCCAACACTGTAAACCAAACCTCCTTGTTCCTAGTTCAGTGGTAGGGTAGTGGTAGGGTATTGGTAGGGTAGGGTAGTTGTAGGGTAGTGGTAGGGTATTGGTAGGGTAGGGTAGTTGTAGGGTAGTTGTAGGGTAGTGGTAGGGTAGTGGTAGGGTAGTTGTAGGGTAGTGGTAGGGTAGTTGTAGGGTAGTGGTAGGGTAGTGGTAGGGTAGTGGTAGGGTAGTTGTAGGGTAGTTGTAGGGTAGTTGTAGGGTAGTGGTAGGGTAGTTGTAGGGTAGTGGTAGGGTAGTTGTAGGGTAGTTGTAGGGTAGTTGTAGGGTAGTTGTAGGGTAGTGGTAGGGTAGTTGTAGGGTAGTGGTAGGGTAGTGGTAGTGGTAGTGGTAGGGTAGTTGTAGGGTAGTGGTAGGGTAGTTGTAGGGTAGTGGTAGGGTAGTTGTAGGGTAGTTGTAGGGTAGTGGTAGGGTAGTTGTAGGGTAGTGGTAGGGTAGTGGTAGGGTAGTTGTAGGGTAGTTGTAGGGTAGTGGTAGGGTAGTGGTAGGGTAGTTGTAGGGTAGTGGTAGGGTAGTTGTAGGGTAGTTGTAGGGTAGTGGTAGGGTAGTGGTAGTGGTAGGGTAGTTGTAGGGTAGTTGTAGGGTAGTGGTAGGGTAGTTGTAGGGTAGTGGTAGGGTAGGGTAGTTGTAGGGTAGTTGTAGGGTAGGGTAGGGTAGTGGTAGGGTAGTTGTAGGGTAGTGGTAGGGTAGTTGTAGGGTAGTTGTAGGGTAGTTGTAGGGTAGTGGTAGGGTAGTTGTAGGGTAGTTGTAGGGTAGTGGTAGGGTAGTGGTAGGGTAGTGGTAGGGTAGTGGTAGGGTAGTGGTAGGGTAGTTGTAGGGTAGTGGTAGGGTGGTGGTAGGGTAGTTGTAGGGTAGTGGTAGGGTAGTGGTAGGGTAGTGGTAGGGTAGTTGTAGGGTAGTGGTAGGGTAGTGGTAGGGTAGTGGTAGGGTAGTTGTAGGGTAGTGGTAGGGTAGTTGTAGGGTAGTTGTAGGGTAGTGGTAGGGTAGTTGTAGGGTAGTGGTAGGGTAGTTGTAGGGTAGTGGTAGGGTAGTTGTAGGGTAGTGGTAGGGTAGTTGTAGGGTAGTGGTAGGGTAGTTGTAGGGTAGTGGTAGGGTAGTTGTAGGGTAGTGGTAGGGTAGTTGTAGGGTAGTTGTAGGGTAGTGGTAGGGTGGTGGTAGTGGTAGTGGTAGGGTAGTGGTAGGGTAGTTGTAGGGTAGTGGTAGGGTAGTTGTAGGGTAGTGGTAGGGTAGTGGTAGGGTAGTGGTAGGGTAGTTGTAGGGTAGTGGTAGGGTAGTGGTAGGGTAGTTGTAGGGTAGTGGTAGGGTAGTGGTAGTGGTAGTTGTAGGGTAGTTGTAGGGTAGTGGTAGGGTAGTGGTAGGGTAGTTGTAGGGTAGTGGTAGGGTAGTGGTAGGGTAGTGGTAGGGTAGTTGTAGGGTAGTTGTAGGGTAGTGGTAGGGTAGTTGTAGGGTAGTGGTAGGGTAGTGGTAGGGTAGTTGTAGGGTAGTGGTAGGGTAGTTGTAGGGTAGTGGTAGGGTAGTGGTAGGGTAGTGGTAGGGTAGTGGTAGGGTAGTTGTAGGGTAGTTGTAGGGTAGTGGTAGGGTAGTTGTAGGGTAGTGGTAGGGTAGTGGTAGGGTAGTTGTAGGGTAGTGGTAGGGTAGTTGTAGGGTAGTGGTAGGGTAGTGGTAGGGTAGTGGTAGGGTAGTTGTAG
>CM042421.1:4859305-4957092 GCA_023634145.1 Thymallus thymallus
GTGAAGGTTAACATTTGGAAAACAGCTTGCACGTTACCTCTCTCTGCGAGCCGAGACCCAAATGAGGCTGGCTTCATATCTGTCAAAGTTGACTAGCCCTCATTACTGTAGTACAGAGAGACGCACGGAAACAAGCGCTCTTTCCTAGTTGGTTAGTTAGTGGTCTAGAAGCCCGTGCCGTGCCAAGGTGCACAGGTGCCCCGTTCTCACCGCTCACGAATGACAAAATAGCCGAAATGAGACTTACAGATAAGAAGTAAAGACGCTTAGATTGGCTGGAATTGCCGTGAGCCCGAGATCCGAGCAGTCGACACGTTGAAGCATACCGTCCTCCTCGCAGTGACAGCGGGACGGGCAGTCGCCGACCTGAGCCCCCATCTGTGATATCGCTCCGCATTCCGCGACCACCAGCAATGCGATGATTAAAACTTTACGGGGATGCAACATCTCCACCGTTTCTTAGAGGAAAAAACTAAATCACAGGTGCTGAAACAAGTTTATTCAAACTTAAATAAGAGTTTGCCGCCGCAGTTTCAGTAAGTCCTTCCAAGTCTGTATGTGTCGATGTATCGAGCCTTCTGGCCCGCGCGCATGGAGTGTTCAGACAGCGTGTCCCTCGGTTCCTATTCTCTGAGATCCATTCTGAAATGCTTCACAGCTTTAAACAGTCTCACCAGTGTGCCGCGTTTCGTGACGTCAGTCAATGCCATTCAAAACCAGTGAGCTAAACTGAGCTGAGCGCGTGAATGATCTAGGGACGGGGACGTGTAGCCTGCCGCACGCACGCGGTTATCGCTCCTAGTATGCAAATATATTATAGCCTGCTAATCACCCACTTGCTTCCCACTTTTGCCACTCTGAAAATGTCAATCTGCCATGCATTGACTTATACATTTCACCATAAATCTCAAATTGACTAGGCTACTGAGAATGTTCTGAGACATAAAGTGCCTTCAGAAAGTATTCACACCCCTTGACTTTTTGCCACATTTTGTTGTGTTACAGGCTGCATGTAAAATGTATTATGTAAATTTGATATTTTCGTTTATTTTTTTCAAAAAATATGCAAAACATTCTAAAAAACATGTTTTCCCTTTGTCATTATGGAGTATTGTGTGTAGATGGGTGAGATAATTCAGTCTGTATCTCAACAAAATGTGGGGGATGAATACTTTCTGATGGCACTGTATGAGAAAAAGTTGAGATAAATGATTGTCTGAAAGAACTGTCAATGATTGACATTTCGTTTTTATAGCATGGTTCTATTAGGGTCCTGGACTGTGTGACGTGTATGGAGAATGCAGTGAATGAGTGCATTGTACTACTGCTCTAACAGTGCATTATTATGTTAGTTGAGTGAAGCAGCTATATCGATACTGTAAAGTGAAATATGTTCTTCAAGTAATATGAGATAAGAAGATTTAATCAGGACGCCAGAGGATGATGCAACTCTATGAGGCAATCTCATCCTGCAGGAGTGAGAGTTAAAAGCTGCACCTCAAGGCGTCCAGATATAGTCTGGCTAATACCAAACTCCACCTCAGTGTCTGGAAAGGCTGTTTTGTGTGGTCATGTGGGTGGAGTCAGCCAGGATAATACAGATAGTCTTTTGTCTCAACTTTGTGTCAATTTTGGAGGAGAAGCGGTTGAGAGATGTTCAACTCTGAGACTAGAGATGTGTTGCTATCCTACGTGTGGCTTATTGAAAGTGGAACTTCTTTGCTGTAATGTAACAGTTTGAGGACAGGTGTGTGTATCTGTCTTTTGTGTATTTTGTGTATTTTCGTTCTGGCATTTTGCACCTGCCCTGTGTTTTTCGTAGCTGCTTGACGAAGAAATTTCCCCTCGGGGATCAATAAAGTATCTATCTATCTATCTATCTATCTATCTATCTATCTATCTATCTATCTATCTATCTATCTATCTATCTATCTATCTATCTATCTATCTATCTATCTATCTATCTATCTATATCTATCTATCTATCTATACCTCATATTAAAGGAGCCTTGTGGCTGTGAGTTTGTGTGTGTGTGTGTGTGTGTGTGCGCGTGCCTGCGTGCGTTCATCTGCTTGTGCACATCTGTAAAATGACAGACCCAGCCTTAGTCCTCTGACCTCTCTCACCAACCCCCGTACGGCACACCACACAGCTCACACACTACCAGCCACTCTGTTGCTTTCTATCTGGATTATCCCCGATCTAGAACACATGCCCCTGTCAAAATGGCTTTGTCTTTCATAAGGAAATAATGCCCTGCACAATTCAACACTTTGTTTCCCTGGGTTTCAATAGGGGAGCATGGAAAAATCCCCAGCATAATCCTCTACTCGCTCCTAGCTGCATTTACAGTGCAGGTCCTGTTTCCTCATGACTAATATAATGCTGGGGTTCTGAGGAGGGACAACAAGACATTGTGTTCAGGCCAGTAATATCACAACCAACAACCAAGTTGAATCTGGACACAAATAGAACACTTTATTGTATAACAATTGTATAACAACAATTGTATAACAAAACAAATTAGGTGATATCTCATAAACAGTTTGCATGTTTTCAAATCACACAAATCCATGATGTGCCGTACGGGGGTTGGTGAGAGAGGTCAGAGGGCAGAGGCTGGGTCTGTCATTTGCACAGACGTGCACGAGCAGATGAACGCACGCAGGCGTGCGCGCACACACACACACACACACACACACACACACACACTTCTGTATTCTGAAGTCAGAAACATCCCTTCCAGACACACAGAAAGTTATCTTCACTGAGCAACACCACAACTTGGATATAAATAACAACATAACCATTGTCGTAGGGAGAGAGGGAGAAGGAGAGAGTGGAGAGAGACAGAGAGAGTGGAGAGAGACAGAGACAGAGACAGAGACAGAGAGAGAGAGAGAGAGAGAGAGAGAGATAGAGAGACAGAGAGAGACACAGAGAGAGAGAGAGAGAGAGAGAGAGAGAGAGAGTGGAGAGAGAGAGAGAGTAAAACCCTGCATGCGGAACTTTGTAAGAATATCCTCAGAGTCCAGAGAAAAACTACAAACAACGCATGCAGGGCAGAATTAGGTCAATTTACCCTTTTAGTTAATACTCAAAAACGAGCCACCACATTTTATAACCATTTAAAAATAAGCGACCCCAACTCTTACCACCACAAAGCCCTCCAATACCAAGAGGTGACCATAGAAAAGAGTCCCCTTAGTCAGCTGATCCAACAAAGCCTCAGGACAGCACTCAGAAAATCTGGCCTAACCAAATTATCAAAAAACAAAAAGAAAATTACATGACCTATTGGAAAGACACCACAAAAAATCTAAGTAAACTTCAATGCTATTTGGCACTAAACAGACAGTACACAGTGGAAAACTACCTGACCACTGTGACTGATAGAAAACTGAGGAAAACATTGACTATGTACAGACTCAGCCAGCACAGCCTGGCTATAGAGACCGGTCGTCGCAGACAGATCTGGCAACCCAGAGATGCCAGGTTGTGTTTACTCTGCCCACAAAACATAATAGAAATGGAAACACACCTAAACACACCTCTCCTAAAATGTGATAATTATGCAGACATACGGGCAACTTTCTTTCCCCAAATTAAAAATAGAAATAAAGAATTTGAAACAGGAACAGACAATGAAAAATTACAATGCCTATTGGGTGAAAAGGTCCATTGTGCCATTTATTGTGCAAAATATGTATGTTGCATCATGCCACACCCGTAGGGACAACCAGTTGACCCAACTACAACCAATAATCTCCCAACAAACTTACACACAGACATATTTTTAACATGTTTGGTTGTGTATGTGATTATTAATATGTAATGGATCTATATTTTTGTTGTTGTTGTTAATAATAGTAATAATAATAATAATTTTTATTGTTACATTGTAAAGTGCTTTGGCAATATTGTTAAGTTGTAACTTTCATGCCAATAAAGCCGAATTCGAATTTGAATTGAGAGAGAGAGAGAGAGAGAGGAGAGAGACAGAGAGAGAGAGAGAGAGAGACAGAGAGCGAGAGAGAGAGAGACAGAGAGTGGAGAGAGACAGAGAGAGAGACAGAGAGCGAGAGAGAGAGCGAGAGAGAGAGAGAGAGAGAGAGAGAGAGAGAGAGAGAGAGAAAGAGAGAGACAGAGAGAGTGGAGAGAGACAGAGAGAGAGAGAGACAGAGAGAGAGAGACAGAGAGAGAGAGAGACAGAGAGAGAGAGAGAGAGAGAGAGAGAGAGGGAGAGAGAGTGGAGAGAGAGAGAGAGAGAGAGAGAGACAGAGAGAGACAGAGAGAGAGAGAGAGAGACAGAGAGAGAGAGAGAGAGAGAGAGAGAGAGAGAGAGAGAGAGAGAGAGAGATGGGTGCTTAAGTATTACATGACATGCATCACCACCACATCACCCGTCCTCATTTGGCTCCAGTACTGTATGGTTGGCACAGAGCTAATGTACGAGGGCCTGGGCCCAGGAGGGTAACAAGGGTCATACTGAGATCTGGGTCCAGGGAGGATAACCATGGTCAGACTGAGATCTGGGTCCAGGGAGGATAACCATGGTCAAACTGAGATCTGGGTTCAGGGAGGTAACCAGGGTCAGACTGAGATCTGGGTCCAGGGAGGATAACCATGGTCAAACTGAGATCTGGGTTCAGGGAGGTAACCAGGGTCAGACTGAGATCTGGGTTCAGGGAGGTAACCAGGGTCAGACTGAGATCTGGGTCCAGGGAGGATAACCATGGTCAAACTGAGATCTGGGTCCAGGAGGGTAACCAGGGTCAGACTGAGATCTGGGTCCAGGGAGGATAACCATGGTCAGACTGAGATCTGGGTCCAGGAGGGTAACCAGGGTCAGACTGAGATCTGGGTCCAGGGAGGATAACCATGGTCAGACTGAGATCTGGGTCCAGGAGGGTAACCAGGGTCAGACTGAGATCTGGGTCCAGGGAGGATAACCAGGGTTCTGCCTTTTAGATCATAATGATTAGAGTTACATGGACGGGGGGATCTGATCCTAGATCAGCACTCCTACTCTCAGACTCTCTGTGGATATGGGCTCTGAAAGTATTTGGGGCAGCAACACTCATATATCACTCAAAACAGTCATTTGTGTCTGACACAGAGTGGAGAGGTGCAGTGGCGGTTCTAGCTTGTATGTCGCCCTGCGAGAACCCTCCCTTCAGCATGCACCATTCTGAACTAACTGTCATCTTTATTCAGACATTTGGAACAACACAAATAAATAATAAAAACATTTAAAACTATATAAATATAAAAAATATATACAAAAATAAGAAAAGAAGTAACAAAGAGAAATAGGAACAAATTGCAGAATATAAATACAAATAAAAAAGAGGATTGAATTATTACACTATTACCAACTGCTAACAAACACACTAATACAACTAAATTAGACAAATCCTATAAAGAAGAGAACCTGATTATCACACTATTGCACTTCAAACAAGAAACACACAGTAAATTGCACAACTGCCATCTAAACCCAAAGTATTTCAGAAATGCCCCTGAATTTGCATTGAAATACAGTATATGAGTCTGACAATTAAATATACATGTCATTATGCACAATTTATCACACTTTCAGAATAGGAACCAAACTAACCATACAACCTCCTTGGCTAATTCAAGGCATAAGACACCCCAAAATACTCAATATATTACAAAAGATACAAAATATCAGCATAATATAGACGTCTTTTAAGTTAGCCTACAGCATTGGAAATTCCCCTTACTGAGCTCAGGACCTAGTCAATACAATCACAGAAAACCTTTATGATGTCACCTCAATGAAAGTTAACCAAATCAATAATGTGCTAGTTAGGTTGTAACGGTTTTGCTGCAGGCTATACACATTATCATGATGAAACTGTGTGAAATTATATCCAATGTTATGTAAGCTAGTTGGACAGAAAACTGAATATTGTCGCCCTATGTGTAATAGCATAGCAAGCAACATAGCAACATAGGCTAATAAACAGAAGTGTTATACTAGCCTATTTCATTACATGCATAATAATATACTCATAAAGAGATGACGTCGCTGCATACCTTTATCTTTTGCGTGTTTCTCCTCTTCTTCTTTCCTCTTTTTCCAACTGGGCACCTGATTGGCTTAGACCTTTTCTCATCTATTTGTGTTGATTTGGCACTAGAGCATCAATACATTACCCATCCACCAACACTGTCAACCAAGAGTCAAGACTAAACCAATTCACCTTGGTGGTGCGCAGACTGGTTTTATTTTATTTTTAACCATTTCGCACAAACAGAAAACAAATTCAACAATATGTCTGTGAAACTATATAGTCACAGTATTATGAATAAATTGTGATTTATTTGGTAGCATTTCGTAGTGTGAGGGATTTTACTAATTGCATTAGTACTGTACAAAGGTAGAGGTGTGTAATTTGATAGATTTCCCAGCTCCCCCTACCTCTGGCTTCCAGTGGGGAGACCTGAGGTCAACCTACCCCCGCCCCACTCCCCATCTCGTACTTCTGAGTGGGAGACCTTCCCAGGCAGTAGCCTGCCTAGCTCACAAACTAGAATCAGGGCGCCCACTCCGACAAGGTTAATTGACCCACAGTCCCACACGGTGACATGATATCATTGACGTGAAGTGCAAATGAGCGATAGAAAACCAATCGCGCAAATGTCACCGTTCCATTTTTGTGCGGGCGCCCCGTGCCGCCACCGGAGCGGCTGCCCATGTCGCCCATAACTAAATCCGCTACTGG
The DNA here is from genome assembly GCA_023634145.1 of Thymallus thymallus. Taxonomy (NCBI): domain Eukaryota; kingdom Metazoa; phylum Chordata; class Actinopteri; order Salmoniformes; family Salmonidae; genus Thymallus; species Thymallus thymallus. The sequence goes on from CM042421.1 coordinate 4,866,062, forward strand.
AGAGGTGTTAGCAGCTCAGACTCCTACCTCCCACCTCTTCAATATGTAGGACTGGGGAGAGAGAAGAGAGGCAGAAGAAGGAGAGAGAATGAGAGAGAAGGAGAGAAAGAGAGAGAGGAGGAGGAGAGAAGAGAGAGACAGAGAGAGAGAGAGAGAGAGAGAGAGAGGAGGAGGAGAGAAGAGAGAGACAGAGAGAGAGAGAAAGAGAGAGAGAGAGGAGGAGAGAAGAGAGAGAGACAGAGAGAGAGAGAGAAGAGAGAGTAGAAGGAGGAGAGGAGAGAGAGAGCACGGGGCATGCTGATAACTCTCGTAGGGAGAGACTTGAGAATAAAGCTAGCTGATAACTACATCTTCACACATATTGTATAAAGTCAGTACAATGCAATGATTGTGTTGTACTCTTTACATTCTAATATGCTGGGAAAGTTGTTAGCTTGTTAGCTTGTTATATTCAAAAGAATGTGGCTCTCTACTGGTCATAGATGGTAATTCGCATTCATAATGTGTAAACCTGAAGTACAGTGCTGTAAGAGCCAGTGTTAGGGTCAATTCCATTTAATGTTCAGTCAATTCAGAAAGCAATCCAAATTCCAATTCTAATCCTCATTTCCTCATTTAAATTCATTGGAGATAAAGTAACACCTCACGACATAACGCCTCTGCCCTATTTGACCTCGATAGTTTGTGTGTATGCAATATGTAGGCTACGTGTGCCTTTAAAAAAAAAAAGACGTAGTTCTGTCCTTGAGCTGTTCTTGTCTAGTAATGTTCTATATTATGTCATGTTTCATGTTCTGTGTGGACCCCAGGAAGAGTAGCTTCTGCTTTTGCAACAGCTAATGACATCACCCTGGCTGTGTTTCAGGCCAGGTCCCCTTATTGATTTAGCTGTGTCTGACATCACCCTGGCTGTGTTTCAGGTCAGGTCTCCCTGTTGATTTAGCTGTGTCTGACATCACCCTGGCTCTGTTTCAGGCCAGGTCTTCTTGTTGATTTAGCTGTGTCTGACATCACCCTGGCTGTGTTTCATGCCAGGTCTCCCTGTTGATTTAGCTGTGTCTGACATCACCCTGGCTGTGTTTCAGGCCAGGTCTCCCTGTTGATTTAGCTGTGTCTGACATCACCCTGGCTCTGTTTCAGACCAGGTCTCCTTGTTGATTTAGCTGTGTCTGATATCACCCTGGCTGTGTTTCAGACCAGGTCCACTTATTGATTTAGCTGTGTCTGACATCACCCTGGCTGTGTCTGACATCACCCAAACCAAATTCCAATTCTAATCCTCATTTCCTCATTTAAATTCATTGGAGATAAAGTAACACCTCACGACATAACGCCTCTGCCCTATTTGACCTCGATAGTTTGTGTGTATGCAATATGTAGGCTACGTGTGCCTTTAAATAAAAAAAAGATGTAGTTCTGTCCTTGAGCTGTTCTTGTCTAGTAATGTTCTATATTATGTTCTGCTTTTGCAACAGCTAATGACATCACCCTGGCTTTGTTTCAGGCCAGGTCCCCTTATTGATTTAGCTGACATCACCCTGGCTGTGTATCAGACCAGGTCTCCCTATTGATTTAGCTGTGTCTGACATCACCCTGGCTGTGTTTCAGCCTGCCTGGAATGTCTGATAAGTGGGGTTCACATTTTCAGGGCTATTCCATTTGTTCCATTGCACCTTGGAAGCTCATTCAAGCACAACTAAATTATTTCAAAGATGTAATACAATTCAAACCCATGCAGGTCTGCCTCTCACCCGGCCTGGTGTTTCTTTGTGTGGTTAAACTCCAGTTTACCATCTCTCATACTTCATATCCCATATCTCTGCTTTTTCCACAGCCTGAAGGTTTCTCCATGGTTTCATGGGATCAGAAGGTTCACTAAGGCCATGATAGCTGAGGTCATGCCAGGTTGCCTCTGTAATGCCCAAAACAAGGTACTTTTTAGGGGCTTTAGTGTGTGTGTGTGTGTGTGTGTGTGTGTTTAGAGTTGCCACTATAAAGTATGAATGCTGAAGTGTGTGTCACACGCATGATTGATTGTGATTGTAGACTGTGTCTGTGTTTACTTTCTGCTAACATAAAGCTTATTTTAACTTCTAAGGTGGACACACTTTAAAGTCCCAGCCCACACTAACAGCTCTGCAGTACCAGCAAGGCCCTCTCTTTGGCTCCAGACTCCCCTGGGAGGAGTAAGACTTGACCTGCCTTATAAGAGGTGGAGGTGTATGTGGCAGTGTTACTTTCATAGATGGGTGGGATTAGGGGAGTGAAATCAAGAGGTGGAGGTGGAGGTAGTGGTGGTGGTGATGGTGGAGGTAGTGGTGTCGGTGGTGGTGGTGGTGGTGGTGGTGGTGAGAGGTAGAGAAGGAGGTGGAGGTAGTGGTGGTGATGGAGAAGAGAAGGAGGTGGAGGTAGTGGTGGGGTTGGAGGTGGTGGTGGTGGAGAAGGTATAGAAGGAGGTGGAGATGCGTCTTCCATAGATGGAGGTAGGGAAGGAATACCAAGTCTGTTTGATGCCTGAGGAGAGGTTCAAGTATTAGTTGGTGTAGGGAGGGAGAACGACCTGAGGAGAGGTTGAGGTACAGTATTGAGGAGAGGTTGAAGTACAGTATTGAGGAGAGGTTGAGGTACAGTATTGAGGAGAGGTTGAAGTACAGTATTGAGGAGAGGTTGAGGTACAGTATTGAGGAGAGGTTGAGGTACAGTATTGAGGAGAGATTGAGGTACAGTAATGAGAGGTTGAGGTACAGTATTGAGGAGAGGTTGAGGTACAGTATTGAGGAGAGGTTGAGGTACAGTATTGAGGAGAGATTGAGGTACAGTAATGAGGAGAGGTTGAGGTACAGTATTGAGGAGAGGTTGAGGTACAGTATTGAGGAGAGGTTGAGGTACAGTATTGAGGAGAGGTTGAGGTACAGTATTGAGGAGAGGTTGAAGTACAGTATTGAGGAGAGATTGAGGTACAGTATTGAGGAGAGATTGAGGTACAGTAATGAGAGGTTGAGGTACAGTATTGAGGAGAGGTTGAGGTACAGTATTGAGGAGAGGTTGAGGTACAGTATTGAGGAGAGATTGAGGTACAGTAATGAGAGGTTGAGGTACAGTATTGAGGAGAGGTTGAGGTACAGTATTAGGGCAGCCTGGCCCTGCTTTGAGGGGCGTCTGTCTATGTGTTTCTTTCTCCGGCATCCCTGGGAGCATGAGTAACAGTGTGCTGCGTTCTCCTTTCTGTTTTCCATGAGTTAGACAACTCTAGCACCTGTGGAAAGTACCTGGATGTGCGCACGTCCAGTTGTACAACAATGTTTTAAACTGAAATGTGTCTTCCACATTTAACCTAACCTCGGGGATTCAAATCCTGTTGACAGTCTTCGTTCTCAGCTGTGAAGTGTGCCAATCAAGTCCTTCTGGTGGAGGTGAGCCATCAGACTGATCCCTTTGCCAAGGCACCACCTCAGGACCTCTACAGTCTAGTTTTATTCACCACCTCAGGACCTCTACAGTCTAGTTTTATTCACCAGGACCTCTACAGTCTAGTTTTATTCACCACCTCAGAACCTCTACAGTCTAGTTTTATTCACCAGGACCTCAACAGTCTAGTTTTATTCACCAGGACCATCAACTGACCAAATTTCATGCCTAGACCTTGCTTTATAGGTTCCCAACATCACAACGTAGAGGCCAACTAAGCTAGAGCGAGAGAGCAACACAGACAGACAGACAGACAGACAGACAGACAGACAGACAGACAGACAGACAGACAGACAGACAGACAGACAGACAGACAGACAGACAGACAGACAGACAGACAGACAGACTGGGAAGCCAGTAGTTCAGAGGGTAACAACAGTAGTTCCGAGGATAACGACAGTAGTTCCGAGGATAACGACAGTAGTTCCGAGGGTAACAACATGCTGTCAGATATTGAGATATCGACTGTGACGCTGCAGAGAAAAGAGCTTAGTGTTCCTATAAGTTGTTACAACATGACTCTAAGAGTCCGGAAAAACTAGTGACAGAGCAAAGCAGCACAGCGGTCAGGGAGCAAAATGTGAAGAATTCTTTAGAAAATACCAGGTCACATGTTCACAAAGCATCGCTGAGTAGGAGTGCTGATCTAGGACACCTCCCTCCCTCTTATTCATTATGATTTAAAAGTTAAGAGTGATCCTAGATCAGCACTCCTACTCTGAGACCCTGTGTGAATTCAGGCCTTGTTTTCCTCCGTCAGTCTCCTCTCCCTCCGTCCATCAACTCTCTTATCTAGAGGCAGACATCCTTTTTCCTCAGATTGACAGTCTGTACTCCTGGTTGTCTTGGAGATCAATCTGACCCGTCATGCCCCTCGAAGTCAACCAATATTCCTCTTCTTATCACCTAGTTTCCAACCTCTTGTGGTTCTAGAAATGTCCCATTATGGGATATAGGAAATAGAACTTCTGCTCACTGGGCTTGTGCGTTGATCTGGATATAAGCCCTGAGAGTAATTTAGTTTAAAAACTGACCAGCAGGTCCAGTTGTCTTCATTACCCCTAAAAGTAACCCCAACCCCCAATGAATTAAACTAAGATAGACCAGAGAGAGAGATCTTAGCCTGGTTCCCCTGGAAACCCAACCACCATTCATTGTAATCAGTGGAGAAACAAAAATCGTCCGCCTCTCCTGATCTGATTCTGCTGTGTTACATATGATTCCTGCAGGTTAGCATTTAGCGGTAACTCTACATAGGCCCACCAGACCTGGACCTATCCAGACCAGAGCCAAAGTAAGTGTGCTCTGTTTACGTCTGTTCATTCGTGTTTTGTTTCGAGAACGTGACGTTTTGTACATCGTTTGTTTGTTTTGTAGTTCGTCATTTGTTTTGTGGTTATACATAGTATATCATTAAAATGTCGAACCACTATCCCTGCGCTGCGTCTTGGTCTCTCCAAACCCCATTCCGTGACAGAAGTATGGATGTGTATTCCAAACATAACACACTATCAATGCAAATAGGGGGGAAAATGTATTTTTAAAAAATCTCAAAATGTTCTAAAACAAAAACATTTGTGCTGGAAAAAAAAAGAACAGAAAAAATGAGGCTACATCATGCCTTCTTTGTGGGTGTGGCCATAAGACTTCATCCATATCACATGCTAGGCAGCGTGGAAAGTGTCGCCTGGAGTGCCGTATCCAGGCCTGCCATGACCCCTGATCGATGTCTCCACAAGCCTCCTACATTGCCTGTAGAAGGGGTATGCGTTGGTGGGGCTGGCGATCATACACCTTCCAACGCCATGCAGAGAAGAATTCTTCAATAGGATTCAAGAACGGAAAGTATGGGGGAGATTGAGTGCGATGAAAAGTGGGTGACCTGTGAACCAATTGCGGACCACAGCAGCCCGGTGGAAACTAACGTTGTCCCAGATGATAACGTACCTGGTCTGCTCTGGCCCCTGGTCATTAGGGTTTAGTCTGTTGTGGAGGGTGTCCAGAAATGTGATAATATTTGCAGTGTTGTATGGGCCCAGGATTGCATGATGGTTAAAAGACGCAGTTTTTACTACTAGCTGCACACAATGTTACGTTGCCACCACGTTGTCCCGGGACGTTGATGATGGCACGGTGTCCGGTGATAGGGCCACAGCCTCTTGTTTTTGCAATGTTGAAACCGGCCTCGTCCATATCTATTAGCTCGTGATGCACTGCATCTGCTTCTAGCTCCATGACTCTCTGAAAGAGACCAGACAAAACAGTATAAAAAGACAGGGATCAGTCAATATGATGTAGCAGCATCCACTTCCAGACCCAGTACCAATGATAGGACAGTATAGCTTACCTGCACATATTCATATCTCAGCTGTTTCACACGGTCTGAGGTTCTTTCTAAAGAGACTCTGTTCAGCTGCTTCATCCTAATTATATTGTGTTTCAGTAGACAAGACAGTGCAGAGACTCACTCTGTAGACGTTTTGGAATATGGTGTTATCTGCCATTATGTGTTCCTGCAGTTCTCTGAGTCTGATGCAGTTATTTACAATGACCATATTTACATTGTGTGTCTCCTGCTCTGGGGTGAACAGTCGACCTCTTCCACCAGATACTGGTTTTCTTACAGTTCTGTAAAAACTTTTGAACGGTTTTAGTGATAGATCCTTCTCATTATGAAAGTGCAGTACATATTACTGTACCAGTAAGACTACAGCACTTACAGTTACTTACTGGTTCTCATTTAGAAATATCCGGATGATACCTGCAACAGTATAGCGGCTCAGATGTGGCTGAACCTGTTACCCAGCCTCCCTCATGCTCATCCCATGGTTGACAACATGGTCAACCACAGTCACTCTGATTTCATCAGCTATTGTGTTCCTGACTCACCTTCCTCTTCCTCTTCCCCACTTCCTTCTCCTCTTCCTCCTCCCTCTTACTTCTTCACATCCTCGTCCTCCTCACCCCTCTTACTCCATGTCCAATATTGGCCTCCATTGTTGTCTAAACCAAATATTTACCTGTGGCCTATTTATAGTGCTCAAGCTCTGATTTGTAAGTGAACTCATTAAGTAAAAATGTTTTCACGTGTCAATGTGGAAAAGCAATTGGCGAAATAGTTTAGCAATGTAGAGACCAATGTTTACAGTTTTGCTATAAGTGTGTTATTAAATTGCAAACTGAGTGCAAAGCAGAGAACGTGCATTCAGTTTGGCACACTTGGTAAATGCATCGGTTACAATTGTGAATGGTTTCAGAGAGAGTGCTTCAAGAATCACTGTTAGTGTTTAAGCTAAGATAATTAAATGTAATATAATGGCAAATACAGGTCACAAACTGTGTGGGTTAAATTTATGGTTAATTTTGGAAGGGAACATGAATACCTGACCACTCAGAGAGAGAGAGAGAAATAGTTATATGTACCATGCTCAATCAATGACTGCCATCTAGTGGCCTTTCTGTTACATTGCAACATTTATAAGAGAACATTTGCCTTGTCCCATTCTTCCACCACACACTGAGTACCGAACGCTCTGTCACTTTAAGTGACCTGTTTCTGAGTGCAAAGAACTTTTGGTTGAGGCCACAGTCATGTGGTCTCACAGGTAGAACACAGTGTTTCTCATCCTCAGCACCGGTCCGTACAGGATGTTGCCAGGTGATAGGGGTTGTTTCTGGACCGGTGCAGAGATCCCTTATGTTGAGATGTGGGCCTCAGTGCCATCATATACAGTCCAAGTCTAGACCGTACTGTTGAACATTTATTGGTCCATAATGAACTGGAATATAATGACAAGGCCATGCAGTATAGACACACTCAGTATACAGTCGTATGAAAAGGTTTGGGCGCCCCTCTGAGGCTGCATAATAATTTACTCTGTCGTCACAGAAAATGATCACAGTGGCATGCCATTCATTTTCTAATAAAAGCTGAGTACTGGGGTATTGTCCAGACAAAGATTTTTAGTGTAGCAATATTAAGTTGCATGAAATTAAATCAGATGTGGAAAAATAGGCTATGCAAAAATTTGGGCACCCTTGTCATTCTGTTGATTTGAATACCTGTAACTACTTAGCACTGATTAATTGGAACACACAATTGGTTTGGTGAGCTCATTAAGCCTTGAACTTCATAGACAAGTGCATCCAATCATGAGAAAATGTATTTAAGGTGGCCAATTGCAAGTTGTTGTTCTCTTTGACTCTCCTCTGAAGAGTGGCAACATGGGGGCCTCAAAACAACTCTCAAATGACCTAAAAACAAAGATTGTTCAACATTATGGTTTAGGGGAAGGCTACAAAAAGCTATCGCAGAGATGTAAGCTGTCAGTGTCCACTGTGAGGAACATAGTGAGGAAATGGAAGAACACAGGCACAGTTCTTAATAAGGCCAGAAGTGGCAGGTCAAGTAAAATATCGGAGAGGCAAAGGCGAAGGATGGTGAGAACGGTCAAAAACAGCCCACAGACCACCTCCAAAGACCTACAACATCATCTTGCTGCAGATGGTGTCACTGTGCATCGTTCAACAATTCAGCGCACTTTGCACAAGGAGAAGCTGTACGGGAGAGTGATGCGGAAGAAGCCTTTTCTGCACACACGCCACAAACAGAGTCGCTTGAGGTATGCAAACGCACATTTGGACAAGCCAGCTTCATTTTGGAATAAGGTGCTGTGGACTGATGAAACAAAGATTGAGTTATTTGGTCATAACAAGGGGCGTTATGCATGGCGGCAAAAGAACACAGCGTTCCAAGAAAAACACTTGCTACCCACAGTAAAATTTGGTGGGGATTCCATCATGCTGTGGGGCTGTGTGGCCAGTGCCGGTACTGGAAATCTTGTTAAAGTTGAGGGTCTCATGGATTCCACTCAATATCAGCAGATTCTTGGGAATAATGTTGAAGAATCAGTCGAAGTTACACCGGGGCTGGATATTTCAACAAGACAACGACCCAAAACACTGCTCAAAATCTACCCGGCATTTATGCAGAGGAACAAGTACAATGTTCTGGAATGGCCATCCCAGTCCTCAGACCTGAATATCATTGAGAATCTGTGGGATGATTTGAAGCGGGCTGTCCATGCTCGGCAACCATCAAACCTAACTGAACTGGAGATGTTTTGTAAGGAGGAATGGTCCAAAATACCTTCATCCAGAATCCAGACACCCATTAGAGGCTATAGGAAGCGTCTAGAGGCTGTTATTTTAGCAAAAGGAGGCTCTACTAAATATTGATGTGATTTTTCTGTTGGGGTGCCCAAATGTATGCACCTGTCTAATTTCGTTTTGATGCATATTGCACATTTTGTTAGTCCAATAAACCTCATTTCACTACTGAAATATTACTGTGTCCATCAGTTATTTGATAGATCAAAATGAAATTTGATCCAAACAGCCAATTATTTATAAATGGAAATCATGGAAATTGTCAGGGGTGCCCAAACTTTTTCATACGACTGTATCTGGGTGTCAACACTCCTACACTGTCTACAGTACACGCTGGAATCACAAGGTCACTGACAGACATGGGGGTGGAACAAATACAACAGTCAGCAATGTGTCAGTTTCCTTATCAGATTTTGTTTCCAAACTATATTGATTGTGTTTGGCATCAGATCCAGTTTATTCCACAGGGCTAGTGTTATTGTTTTCTCATTCAAAATGAAATATCAAGCAAATTGTCATTGCAAATGTACAATCCATTATCTTCCTGCTATCATGTCAGATCTGAGATGTAACTAATGTATCCCTAACTCATACAGCCCATGTCTCAGATTCCCAACCAGGGGTGTTGTAGGGGAGGTGGTGGTTCCTGCCGCAAACTATTCAGTTTGTGTTGTAACCTCCATACACAAGACTGGGAGGGTTAAACTCTGGAGGTTAAAGGAAATCATTCACTGGGCAGCATTTCAGTGGAGCAAAACTTAAGTTTCTTTATTTTCCATAAAGCAGGGGAAAGAACAGTAACTCAGGTAATTCCTCTTTCTCAGGTTGTTCCTTGTTGCATCAGTCTACTTCTGGAAGGGAGGCAGAAGAGGTGTAGGATTAGTTAAGGTGATTCATTTTACTCACGTCGTCAACTAGGCCTCTATCTTCAAGAGGGTGGTCAGGTTATGACTTGTTCAAGGGCTGGGCTGGGCTGGGCTGGGCTGGGCTGGGCTGGGCTGGGCTGGGCTGGGCTGGGCTGGGCTGGGCTGGGCTGGGCTGGGCTGGGCTGGGCTGGGCTGGGCTGGGCTGGGCTGGGCTGGGCTGGGCTGGGCTGGGCTGGGCTGGCTGCATCCAACACCCTGTGTCTGCTCTCTTCTCCTGCTTCTCTACTTACTGTGGCTTCTTTGTTCTCTTTTCTGTGGCTACTAATTGGGTCCAACAGCCTGCAGCTGAGGCTCCCTGTCAGAGGGGAAATGGTGCACACCTGTGTTAGAGCTGTCCTTGGTCCTGAACACTGTTTAGCCCAGACCTTGTGTCCTCCTCTGATGGTGCTCTCCATGGTGCTACAGGTGACCGTGCTGCGTTGTGGAGGACTGTGTTTCCTTCTGGCCACCACAGTGTATGCTGGCTACACTGACCACACTACACACTGTTTAGGGAGTGGCCCAATGCCCAAAACGCAAACACACACACACACGCCAGTCAAAGCAAGGCCTGGTTGCACGCCCTTCTGACCCTGTTGCTCCTCTATCTGCCTGCTAACAGGCCTCAGCTGAGAGTTGAGATGGAACTATCATCATCTGATCTAATGAGGGTTTATATCTAATTACATTCATAGGCAGCTAGCATGGGAAACATCTGAAACCAGCAACAGTTCCTCCCTGAGCCATGAAGTGTCTCCTGGGTTATTGGATCTTTGTTAGTAACATAGAAACATCTCACAGCCATTAGTGATGTATCTCCCTGCTGTTTCCTCTCTAACACCATGTTCATTAAACTCTAATGGGCCTGAGAGGAGACTGGAGTGCTCTCCCCTTTTCTCTGAGCACTCTCTCTCGTGCAATTTTTTCTCTTTTCTCTCTCTTTCCATCTGCCTCCCTCTCACTCTTGCATTCTCTTTTTCATTTCTCTCTCTCTGTATATGTGGAAAGACAGAGCCAATGGCTAGGTCTCTGTATATGGGGACAGACAGAGCAATGGCTAGGTCTCTGTATATGGGGAAAGACAGAGCCAATGGCTAGGTCTCTGTATATGGGGACAGACAGAGCAATGGCTAGGTCTCTGTATATGGGGAAAGACAGAGCCAATGGCTAGGTCTCTGTATATGGGGACAGACAGAGCCAATGGCTAGGTCTCTGTATATGGGGACAGACAGAGCAATGGCTAGGTCTCTGTATATGGGGACAGACAGAGCCAATGGCTAGGTCTCTGTATATGGTGGCTGCTTTGTCAAACAATGATTTACAGGTTGTACAGAGCAAGGCTTTAACACATATAATCGTTTTTATTTCCTGTGGTACAGCTTGTGAGCCTTGATAATGTAGTTAATTGGTTGTAGGTACAGCTTGTGAGCCTTGATGATTGTTACTGGCTGATTACTCTGATGAATGAGCCAGTAGAGGATGTTAAGACGTGGGCTGAATTCCAAACCGACCTCCATCACCTACTCCCTACCGCCTAGCCACTCCTGTAGATCTGAAATGATTGGAAAGGTGTAAGCAAAATGGTGAAAACTCAACCCAGCCTATCAGAAGGCAAGGTGAAGCAATTACCATATTGCCTTCACCTATCTGATCATTTAAAATATCCAAGAGTGCCTAGGTCAAATTCCAAGTCTGTCAAACTCATTCCACGGAGGGCTGAGTGTCTGCAGGTTCCCTCCTCCCTTGTACTTGATTGATTAATTAAGATCACTAATTAGTAAGGAACTCCCCTCACCTGGTTGTCTAGGTCTTAATTGGCCCTCCATGGGACGAGTTGGACACCCCAAATCAAGTCCTTACACCAGGAATTTCTAATCAATCTCATGAAGGAAAATAGACTATTGTTCTTTAGAAAGGCAGGTGATGAAGAGCACACAGAAAGCATCTTCAGGGCATGCTCCAACATATTTACCCAGCATACAGGATATAGCTGGTGCCACTGTAGTTTGGTGGTCAAAACATAGACTATGCAGTCTACCACCATTTTACCCAGTGCTCAAACTTGAACTAGTCTAACTTAATTTAACTACAAACAGAGGAGCGTGTTTCCTCAGGGATTTCACTGTCTAGAAGGGTGTTTGCTGTGGGGTCTGTATGTAGGAGAGTATTAATGCCTGGAGTGGAATACCTAGTCAGTAACCACAGCTTTGAAAGACAGTCTAGAGCGAGGGGACCGTAGGAGACTGTTGGTGCCTGGACTGGATTGAGTCGTCAGTAACCGCAGCTTTGCAATACGGTTTTGTGAAAGATCCTTCTCACACACACACACAACACGAGGGTGGGTCTGGAACTGAGTAGTAGGCATTAACTTCACGTTGGTCTGTCACATCACGTCTTGCCTGGCTGTTGGAAGGGTAGAAGATGGCTGTGAGTAAGTGCGTCAAGTACCTGGTCTTTCTCTTCAACCTGCTGTTCTGGGTGAGTCATATTAACCTGACTGTTTTACTTCAACTATAGTTTCCTTGATTGGTTTGATGCAGGTTTTTAATCATAAATGTGTAGTACAGTGACTTGTTAGAAAGTGTTTGGTAGTTTAGTGATCAACCAGTAGCCTAGTACACAATTTTAAAAGCTATTTACATGTGTTATGGACATGAGATCACATTAAAATGTCTATGCAAACAATGTGTGAATATCATATGGCCATCTTTCATTAAGCCTTCAATACAAAATAACTCTGACCACTCCCTCCTTCGTTTGGTTTCTGTTCCATAGATCCACTAGCTTTTTCCACCCTTCTAAATGTAACGGGTAGATATTATCTAAAAATAATTATTATTTTGGCTGACTTATTTTGATGGGTGGCTTTGTTTTCGGCGTTCAGTGTGGGCTGCGAGAGGAGGAGAAGAGCGCGGTGTTTGAGTGTCGCACAGAAAAAAAGTGAGTTGTGTCGTGTTCGAGAAGCTCGTTCAATAAAGTAACTTAAAGGGAAGTTAATCGGGGCTTTAGTCGAATAAAGGACGACATCAAGTGAGTTTTGTGAGCTGTGTCCCGCGTTTCGTAGTTTTTGTGTAGTTTTGATCCGTGAATCGCGTTGCATTGGACTGTTAGAGTGACGCAGTAATTCTTTGTGAAGACTACGAGAACTGAGTGCATTTAAAGTACAAGTTTAGCTTGATTGGTGACGATTGAAGATATTTTTCACATTCATTTTTGCAGAGTTTTACACTCCTTTCATCTTAATTGAGAACCAGCCTTACGAACTAACGTTTCAACCAGACTGGTCACACGTATTTGAGTGTTTTGCACGTGATATGGAACCTGCTGTCTGCAGTTGGTGCTGAACATAGTTTTTCGAGAAGATTTGAGTTTAAGACTTTTGTGTTACCCTGCCATCCAACGACATCTCAGTTTGACACATCTCAGTTGGTGTATCTCAGTTTGATTCCTTTGCTTTTTGACTCATGTTTGATCCATTCAATTCTTTGGGACATTTTATTGAGCTTGAGTGAGTCAACTACGCAATCAAGTTAATTTCAACGCACGCTACGTCAAGACAACGCATCTCAACTCTTCAATTTATTTATTTGTTATATTTTGGTCCGATGAACAGTGAGCTGTGAGTTCAGTTGAACTACAGAACCTAAAGTGAAGTGCTTCCTGTTTAATGACCGTTCCAGATGTGCATGTTGTAATAAATATATTCTTGATGTCGCTTATTACCAACGCTGTATTACACACATTAGCTCGAAACATTACACAACCCGTATGCCAACACATCTTTTAGAACAGCTAATCCTAAACACACACACACACACAGACTTATGAGGGCTGGACTCCGAGGACAAAGAACACTGCCAAGAGCCAATGGGAAGTCGACACTGCCCGAGGAGGGACTGCCCCTCCATAACAACGACCAGTCAGGCGTGTGAATCTACCAGACTCTATCTACGTCATTTTATTACTATTGCTCTGTATAAGTATGTGTGCCACATGTTTAGGGGTTCTCTTTGTTCCAGACGACTCCCTAAGAGCTGAAGGGACGAGCCCGTGCACGAGTTACCAAATATCTTTGCATCTAATAAACCGCTTGATTGAATATCAATTCCACCTGGTCCTGAGTTATGACTTGTCTCCTTCTCGAGTAATTGAAACATCAACAATGTTCATTCATTGTTTATGGTTCATTGAACAAGCATGGGAAACAGTGTTTAACCCCTTTACAATGAAGATCTGTGAAGTTATTTGGATTTGTACGAATTATCACTGAAAGACAGGGTCCTGAAAAAGGGACGTTTCTTTTTTTTTGATGAGTATATTATATTGCTATTATATTTGTTATACTATTTCTTTAGAATGTCCTATATCTATGTTCAGTAGCCTAGGGGTTGGTTCTAGATGGGGTAGTGTAAAGTACATTTAAGTAATGTATTCTTATTAGCTAAACAAATGGTTTTTTTATAGGGTGAAGAAGTGCTGCCCTGTAGTGGGTACAGTACATCATTAATGTAACAGGTTGGAGAGGTACATCACTTTAATGTAGAGACTCAGGTTTTCCACGTATCAATCTACACACAAAACCCCAGAATGAGTATGTATAAGGTATGATGCTACAAGCTTGGCACACCTGTATTTGGAGAGTTTCTCCCATTCTTCTCTGCAGATCCTCTCAAGCTCTGTCAGGTTGAATGGAGAGCGTTGCTACACAGCTATTTTCAGGTCTCTCCAGAGATGTTCGATCGGGTTCATGTCCGGGCTCTGGCTGGGCCACTCAAAGACATTGAGACTGGCTCCGAAGCCACTCCCGCGTTGTCTTGTTGGAAAGTGAACCTTTGCCCCAGTCTGAGGTCCTGAACGCTCTGGAGCAGGTTTTCATCAAGGATCTCTCTGTACTTTGCTTCGTTCATCTTTGCCTCGATCCTGACTAGTCTCCCACTTCCTACCGCTGAAAAACATCCCCACAACATGTTACCTCCACCATGCTTCACCGTTGGGATGGTTTTAGGTTTCCTCCAGACCTGACGCTTGGCATTCAGGCCAAAGAGTTCAATCTTGGTTTCATCAGACCAGAGAATCTTGCTCCTCATGGTCTGAGTGTCCTTTAGGTGCCTTTTGGAAAACTCCAAGTGGGCTGTCATGTGCCTTTTACTGAGGAGTGGTTTCCATCCGGCCACTCTACCATAAAGGCCTGATTGGTGGAGGGTTGCAGAGAACTCTAGAGCTCTGTCAGCATCACCGTGGGTTCTTCTCCCCCAATTGTTCAGTTTTTTTTGTTTTTTTTTGGTACCCTTCCCCAGATCTGTGCCTCGACACAAACCTGTCTCGGAGCTCTACGCACAATTCCTTTTACCTCATGGCTTGGTTTTTGCTCTGACATGCACTGTCAACTGTGGGACCTTTTTATATAGACAGGTGTGTGCCTTTAGAGATCATGTCCAATCAATTGAATTTACCACATGTGGACTCCAATCAAGTTGTAGAAATATCTCAAGGATGATCAATGGAAACAGGATGAGCTCAATTTTTAGTCTCATAGCAAAGGGGCTGCATACTTATGTAAATAAGGTATTTCTGTTTTTTTTTAACATGTTTTTGCGTTGTCATAGAGGTATTGTGTGTGTTTGATTGTGTAGATACATTTTTATTTAATCAATTTTAGAATAAGGCTGTAACGTAACAAAATGTGGAAAAAGTCAAGGGGTCTGAATACTTTCCGAAGGCACTGTATACCTGCGTTTGGCCCTAGTCTCATTCTTAACTTATGAAACTGGTTGTAGGGGAATGTCACGACTGGGTGTGTAAAATGACCACGGTGCAGCGCAGTAGTAGTTCATATTTATATTTAATATATATTCAATGTGAACTATAACGAACACGAACAACGTAGACAAACGTCAATACACTTACTCTTTAGACTGACATGGAAGACAATGACACTTAATATAGGATCCTCAATCAGAGACGACGCATTGCAGCTGCCTCTAATTGAGGACACAACACAACACAGAACTAGACACACTAGATCTGCCAGGCCCTGACCATGGCTAAATAGATTAGCAAAAGGCTTCTCTATGGCCAGAGCCTGACAGGGAAGACTGAGCTAGACTAGTACCTCTGACCCTTATTGATGGATAGAAGACATTGGTGCAAATCTATTCTGTCTGTGTGAAGAGTAACAGGGTGCCATTTGGAATGAACCCTTGTCTTGAATCTGCCTGAATTTATGAACTGGTATGTGTTTAGTCATTTTTCTACAGTGTCCCAGTACTGCCCTAACTGGTTTTGTCACTCTCGGTTTAGACAATCTACCATTTTGAGGCAGCCAATGTTGCCTCACTACACTGACTGAATGCTTGGCACAGTACACTTGTGTTTTTGGTTTACAAAAAGGCCATTCAGTCTGAGGTATAAGGACCAGTGCAATTACTATCAGGTGTCCCAAATGGCACCCTAGTGTACTACTTATGACCAGAAGGGGTATTCTACAAAACAGGATCAATGGATTGGCCAGCTAACTTTGATAAACAACCAGAAATAACAGATTTTTCTGGTTCATTAAAAAAGCTAAACCTAGACGTGTGTTTGGTTGTTGAGTCATTAGTCCATGGCCATTTCAAGCATATCTTTCTAATACGATTCCATTTGGGATGATATTCAGGCAAGTTAGCTGGCTAACTCATTAATCTTGATTTTTAAGTAAGTTCTTAGACCATAGGAGAATCTCTATTTAATTTCCTTGCATCCACTTCCAATGGATTTAAGAGGCGAGGAGAGGATCTGATTAGTAAAGGAAATGCAATTGAGATTCTCCCATGTGGTCTATCGTCCATTGTTGTGTGACCACAGGAAAGCTATCCTCCTGTGGTGGTTGGATGATTCTGTATCTCATCCTTTATTGTGGTGGTGGATCAACTGTAGTTTCACAGCAGTGGTAGTGGATCAACTGTAGTTTCACAGCAGTGGTAGTGGATCAACTGTAGTTTCACAGCAGTGGTGGTGGATCAACTGTAGTTTCACAGCAGTGGTGGTGGATCAACTGTAGTTACACAGCAGTGGTAGTGGATCACCTGTAGTTACACAGAGGTGCCACCAGATGTAGGTAGTGTGTTTTTAATGCTTCTTTTGCATGAATCCACATTCATGTTGAGTTGGTATGCAATAAGACCTGTTTAATCCCAGTGACATTGAAATTCACAACTTTCTAAAGTTGATTCTCGATAAAGCGCTAATTTCATATTATTTTTTTTCCAGATCAGTGGCTGCATCATTCTTGGTGTCTCCATCTACCTCAAAGTGAGCAAGAATGGAAACGTGGTAAGGAAATATCCAGCCTGACACTGTATTAATGCCATCAAAAGCCCTCTTTACAAAGTAAAATAGCAAATGTATACCCATCATCTTGATAAATGGATCCAGTCTTATGAATATATTTAGCACGTAATATCTACATGTAAAATGACTGAGCAACTGTCTGTCCCCCTCCCTCAGATAATGTTTGAGGCAGGGCTGTTTGTAGACCTGCTGATAGCTGTTGGCGTCATCATGGTACTGGGCTTCCTGGGCTGCTGCGGAGCCATTAAGGAAAACCGCTGCATGCTCATTCTGGTGAGGGGAAACATACACTCCCTTACAATGGCCAACCGTCATATTTAAAAATGAAAATGCAACAGTATTGTACACTGCATAGGATAATGCTGTCCCAATAGCCACCGCTGAAGCCACAAACGCATTCAGTAGAGACAGGAGGCAGCAGTCAGCATCGCAGTCATCCACAGACCAGCAGTCACCATAAATGAGAACACTGGCTGTGTCCCAAATTGCACCTTTTTCCCATTATAGTGCTCTACTTTGGTCCATAGGTCAAAAGTTGTGCATTATACAGGTGTTTTGGCCCAAATGCCACCTTTTTGAAGAGAAGAAGAGCAGTTAGCTGCAGGATGTGGGGGAGGTTTTGTTGCCTTAGCCCTCTTAATTAACTTTTTTTTTTTTGCCCCTCATTAACTGTTTGTTTTTATGCCCCTTTATTTCAATATGCCTTGTCTTTTGTTGTTTAGGTTAGCTATTGTTTTATTTCACTGTAGAGCCCCCAGTCCTGCTCAACTGGCCTCTGATAGCTTCTTTGTCCCTCCCCCCACACATGCGGAGACCTCACCTGGCTTAACTGGTGTCTCCAGAGATGCAACCTCTCTCTTCATTACCCAACACCTAGGTTTACCTCCACTGAACTCACATCCTACTATACCCTTGTTTGTACATTATGCCCTCAATCTATTCCAACATGCCCAGAAATCTGCTCCTTTTACTCTCTGTACCCAACGCCCTAGGCTCAGGAAGGCCACCAATAATTCGGAAATTTCCATCCCCAACTACAATATTTCCCGTCAAGATAGAACTGCCAAAGGTGGCGGAGTTGCAATCTACTGCAGAGATAACCTGCAGAGTTCTGTCATACTGTCCAGGTCCGTGCCCAAACAGTTTGAGCTTCTACTTTTAAAAATCCACCTTTCCAGAAATAAGTCTCTCACTGTTGCCGCCTGTTACAGACTCCCCTCAGCCCCCAGCTGTACCCTGGACTCCATATGTGAATTGATTGCCCCCCATCTATCTTCAGAGTTTGTATTGTTAGGTGACTTAAACTGGGATATGCTTAACACCCCGGCTGTCTTTCAATCTAAGATAGATGCCCTCAATCTCACACAAATTATCATGGAACCCACCAGGTACAACCCAAAATCCGTAAACATGGGTACCATCATTGATATCATCCTGACTAACTTGCCCTCCAAATACACCTCCTCTGTTTTCAACCAGGATCTCAGCGATCACTGCCTCATCGCCTGCGTTCGTAATGGGTCAGCGGTCAAACGACCACCCCTAATCACTGTCAAACGCTCCCTAAAACACTTTTGCGAGCAGGCCTTCCTATTCGATCTGGCCCAGGTATCCTGGAAGGATATTGACCTCGTCCCGTCAGTAGAGGACGCCTGGTTGTTCTTTAGAAGTGCTTTCCTCACCATCCTAAATAAGCATGCCCCTTTCAAAAAACGTAGAACTAAGAACAGATATAGCCCTTGGTTCACCCCAGACTTGACTGCACTAGACCAACACAAAAACATCCTGTGGCGCACTGCATTAGCATCGAATAGCCCCCACGATATGCAACTATTCAGGGAAGTCAGGAACAAGTACACACAGTCAGTTAGAAAAGCAAAGGCCAGCTTTTTCAAACTGAAATTTGCTTCCTGTAGTACTAATTCCAAAAAGTTCTGGGACACTGTAAAGTCCATGGAGAATAAGAGCACCTCCTCCTAGTTGCCCACTGCATTGAGGCTCGGAAACACTGTCACCACCGATAAATCCACAATTATCGAAAACTTCAATAAGCATTTTGCTTCGGCTGGCCATGCTTTCCATCTGGCTACCCCTACCCCGGCCAACAGCTCTGTGCCCCTGGCAGCCACTTGCCCAAGCCCCCCCCCCCTGCTTCTCCTTTACCCCAATCCAGACGGATGATGTTCTGAAAGAGCTGCTAAATCTGGACCCCTACAAATCTGCTGGACTAGACAATCTGGACCCTCTCTTTCTGAAATTATCAGCCAAAATTGTTGCAACACCGATCACTAGCCTGTTCAACCTCTCTTTCGTATCGTCTGAGATCCCTAGAGATTGGAAAGCTGCCGTGGTCATCCCCCTCTTCAAAGGGGGAGACACTCTAGACCCAAACTGTTATAGACCTATATCCATCCTGCCCTGCCTTTCTAAAGTCTTCGAAAGCCAAGTTAACAAACAGATAACTGACCACTTCGAATCCCACCGTACCTTCTCTGCTATGCAATCTGGTTTCCGAGCTGGTCATGGGTGCACCTCAGCTACGCTCAAGGTACTGAACGATATCATAATCGCCATCGATAAAAGACAGTACTGTGCAGCCGTCTTCATCGACCTGGCCAAGGATTTCGACTCTGTCAATCACCGCATTCTTATTGGCAGACTCAAAGCCTTGGTTTCTCAAGTGACTGCCTTGCCTGGTTCGCCAACTACTTCGCAGACAGAGTTCAGTGTGTCAAATCGGAGGGCCTGTTGTCCGATCCTCTGGCAGTTTCTATGGGGGTGCCACAGGGTTCAATTCTTGGGCCAACCCTTTTCTCTATATACATCAATGATGTCGCTCTCGCTGCTGGTGACTCTCTGATCCATCTCTACGCAGACGACACCATTCTGTATACATCTGGCCCCTCTTTGGACACTGTGTTTACTAACCTTCAAACAAGCTTCAACGCCATACAACACTCCTTCTGTGGCCTCCAACTGCTCTTAAATGCTAGTAAAACCAAATGCATGCTTTTCTATCGAACGCTGCCCACACCTGCCCACCGGACTATCATCACTACTCTTGACGGATCCGACTTAGAAAACGTGGACACCTACAAATACCTAGGCATCTGGTTAGACTATAAACTCAACTTCCAGTCTCACATCAACCATCTCCAATCCAAAATTAAATCCAGAATCGGCTTCCTATTTCGCAACAAAGCCTCCTTCACTCATGCTGCCAAACTTGCCCTTGTAAAACTGACTATCCTACCGATCCTTGATTTCGGTGATGTCATTTACAAATTAGCCTCCAACACTCTGCTAAGCAAATTGGATGTAATCTATCACAGTGCCATCCGTTTTGTTAACAAAGCCCCATATACTACCCACCACTGTGACCTGTATGCTCTTGTTGGCGGGCCTTCATTATATATTCGTCGCCAAACCCACTGGCTCCAGGTCATCTATAAGTCTTTATTAGGTAAATCCCCGCCCTATCTCAGCTCACTGGTCACCATAGCAACACCCACCCGGAGCATGCGCTCCAGCAGGTATATCTCACTGGTCACCCCCAAAGCCAACACCTCCTTTGGCCGCCTTTCCTTCCAGTTCTCTGCTGCCAATGACTGGAACGAATTGCAAAAATCATTGAAGCTGGAGGTTCCTGTCTCCCTCACTAACTTTAAGCATCAGCTGTCAAAGCTGCTTATCGATCACTGCACCTGTATATAGCCCTTCTGTAAACAGCCCACACTACTACCTCATCCCCATAAAAAAAAAAAAATCGCTTATCTTGCACTCCGGTATCTCTATTTGCACATCCTTCATTCCTGTGTTAATGCTAATCTGTAATTTATATCACCACTACGGTCTATTTATTGTCCTACCTCTTAACCTTATTGCATTTTGCACTACATTTTGCACTCTGTATATAGATTTCTTCTATTGTGTTTTTGACTGTTTGTTTACTGTGTAACTCTGTTTTTTTTTTGTCGCACTGCTTTGCTTTGTCTTGGCCAGGTCGCAGTTGCAAATGAGAACTTGTTCTCAACTGACTTACCTGGTTAAATAAAGGTGAAATAAAAAAATAAAATTGTTATTTATCACACAGTGGATCAGGGGGTTTTAATCTTCATGTTAAGGGTGTGGTTTGGCCTCTGTGGGTTTAGTGGCTTTAGAAATGTTCTGTGACACTTTCACTCTGTGGAACTTTAGTTCTAGGATCTAACCAGTCTTCATATACCTACACACAACCATTTATTTAACCTTTTTAGATGTCACTGATGGCATTTAATTTGCAAGAGAGACCATTACAAGTCTGAGATGGTAAGGCTTTAGGTGAATCTAATGGTTCCCCAGGTCACCCATGGGAAAGGACTTCTGGGGACAGTTTTTCACAACTTTTAATCTGAATCCTTTTTTTTGCTATCCAGGATCAGATCCATCTTTCTCGTTGTGCTATCCAGGATCGGATCCATCTTTCTCGTTGTGCTATCCAGGATCGGATCCATCTGTCTCGTTGGGCTATCCAGGATCGGATCCATCTGTCTCGTTGGGCTATCCAGGATCGGATCCATCTGTCTCGTTGGGCTATCCAGGATCGGATCCTTCTGTCTCGTTGGGCTATCCAGGATCGGATCCTTCTGTCTCGTTGGGCTTTCCAGGATCGTCTCCATCTGGCTTTTTTAAAATTATTATAAAACATTTTTTAAAGAATTTGATAGGATCATTCTGATCCAGATGCCAGAATATCAAAATCACAGAATAATTGTTTTAATGTATTTCATTTTCAATAAATGTGCAAAACTTTAATTCAGGCTGTAACAGTAAGTCAAGGGTTATAAATACTTTCTAAAGGAACCGTAAGTAGATTCAGTTATTTGACACTTCTCAATATAACCGCTATCCTGCAGTCAATTTAACATAACAAAGCTTTGGTTTTCAGATGTAACGTGTTATAACCTCTTTAGTTCCATTGTAATGTCTTGGTTGTAGTGCCACTCGCCTTTCTAAATCCACCTTGAATACACCTCCAGTGGGATGAAGATAATCCTGATTTTCAGTATAAAAAAACATCCTCATCACTACATTTAATCCTGGTTTAGGTGATATTGGAAAGATCAGAGTATCATTTCAATGGGACTTCACGGACAAATATCATGTGAGCGGTTTCAGTTCTTCGTCGGGCTGCTCCTCATCTTCATCCTCCTGTTGATCGCTGGAATCCTGGGGTCTGTCAGAAGGTGAGGAACCCTCAACATTGAATCAACGTTGTTTCCACATTTCAATTATATTACATTGAACCAACGTGGACTACGTTGGTTCAATGTTCCCAATGCGATGTCACACACACCCACTGTTAGTGAGGGGAAAGTAAGGAAGACGTTACCCATGACACGATCAGATTTATTCATTTAGCAAACGCTGTTATCCAGAGCGACTTACAGGAGCAATTAGGGTTAAGGTACCTTACGCAAGGGCACATCAACAGATTTTTCACCTAGTCACCATGGGGATTTGAACCATTGACCTTTCAGTTAGTGGCCCAACGCTCTTAACCACGAGGCTACCTGTTGTGAGGACAATTTAATTCCTACAATTAAGTCCCTCGTATACCGTCAATAACTTGACACTTCTTGAATATGTGCTAAAAAAAACATGCTTTCCACGCCCGTTTTGTGTGTCCCTTACTGTTTAATGACTGTAAATGGCTTCTTCCAGTCTCAGGAGTGGGTGAAGGAGAGTCTGGGGAAGCTGATACCACTGAAGGACCAGAAGCCTGAAGTCCAGACGGACATGCAGAAACTGGAAGTGGAGGTACCGTAGAGAATGATAGATCTTCTTTATACATGTCGAATTATGGTGTCTGTGAAGACGCAGGCAACACCATTGAACTACGTGCCATTGTGAAGTACCTGCGCTGATCCACTATTTCTATGGTACTAGTCACTGTTCAGTACTGGTCTGGTTAATCTTCTCTTAACTCCTCCTCCTTTATGTCATTGGCATTAAGATGGATACGTGCAATTCACTCTGTCACTGTTCAATACTTAGTGAATGTATCCTGGTCCCAGATCTGTTGGCACCTTCTTGGCAACACCGATGGCTGTTGTCATTGCCAATTTAACAACCCGTTGGCAAGACTGTACAAATGGATCCGGAACCAGGCTAGACAACACAAACAGATGTGGGACTGTGCTATAGCCTAGTAGTGAATGGGTGGTGACATCTTCTTTCGTTTTGTGTTTCAGCTCTTTGGAATGGCCTTCGCCATGACCCTGTTCTGCCAGCTTGGGAAGAGGGACACCAACACTGCCTAAGTGCAGAAACACTTGATCCAGGGTTGTGGTCAATTTGAATTGGAAGTCAACTGAAATTCTAATTCAATAAATGAAAAAGGATTTATAATGATTTCTCAAACTTTAGTTATTTATTCTAAGTTTTTACATTAGAATTTAAAATACAATTCACTTTCTGAATTCAAATTGACCCCAATCATTGCTTGATCAAAAGTTGTCTTTGACACATCCCATACAGCATGCATGAAACATGTACTTTATACTGAACAGCAGAGTTGGGGTTCAAATTCAGGAAGTACAATGAAATTCCAATTCTCTTCAATTAGGAACATTTGGAATATATGGGCTGGACCCCCAACCTGCTGAACATCACTATGGACTGCATTGTACCATGTGTTTCTAGAGCCTATACCTGCACCAGATGATGCTTTGATTTGGGTTTCAGAGCTTTGTTAAATTATGGCAGTTTCTTCACTTTATGAAGTTGATTGATCCAAAGCTTATTGAACATGCATTTTTAAAGGACCTCTCTTTCGTTGTCTACTGCTCTACATCTCCCACTGAAGTAGGGGGCATCGGTGTCCATACACTGAATTTTGTATTACTCATGCTAAAATGTTTTATTTCTTCAGTTTTATTGCGATCATCTCGTAGATACTAATGTCTGACGGTCATATTGATCAAGCTGTATATAAATGTCATACTTTTTGTTAAATAATGATTGCAGTACAGTAAGAATGTCTCCTGTTTAAGGCCCGTGACCAATGTATTTATGCCTGTTCCCCTTCTGAGGAACTTCAGAAATAAAGTAGTAATTCACTTGGTTGCCATCTTACACTCACCCTTATACTGCTTCCAAATAGAATGTTTTAGAAACATATTGGAACCTTCTTACACTCACCCTTATACTAGATAGATAGGTACTTTATTGCTCCCCCGGGGGGGGAAATTTCATTGTCAAGCAGCTACAACAAAAACACAGGGCAGGTGCAAAATGCCACAACGAAAGTACACAAAAGACAGATACACGGTACATGATACATAGAGCGGCAGTATGAAAAAGTATAGAAAAACAAGATATCTGGAGTGCAAAAAATATATATAAAATAAAAGCTATAAAAAGACATAGCATAGTATGGGTGGTTGGCTGAATATGTACACTATACATTGGTGGATGTTGGATGGTTAACTATACTATACAGGTCGATGGCAGAGAAATACTTCAGTAGCTAAAAATGCGTATGATATGAGCGAGGGTAATAATAGTTTACTTAATAGACAGACTGGGTAAATGAACAGGTAAGTGAAGATTTTGCATGGTTAAATTAGCTGTACAGTTAGGTATACAGTTATATTTACAGATAAGTGAATACTTGCATGTTTACACAAACTGTACAGGTAAATGACAGGAAGAGATACTTTAATAGCTAAATGTGTGTATGATATCATTTGGGGTAATAATAGTAATTCCCTTAAAATACAGTCCTTAGTGCGCAGGGTTTAATTACAGACAACTGCACTTATTGCACATTCGATATACTAAAAGCAATGAGAAAAGGTGCAACTGGCAGGATACTAATATGCATTCCTGAGTGAATGGCTACGTCTAATAATTACTTACAATATTGCATGTGATATAATATAACAACTGTACATGAGTATGTATATACAGACCTGTATGAATAAATAGGTCCTGAGTGGATGAGTGCTGACGGACCAGAGTTACTCACGGATGGATGCATAATTGTTAAACTAGGTCCTAGCACCCCAACAGTTCCAGATCTATGTTGCCGACGGCACGGCACCCCGGTGAGGCATTATATAGTCTCATAGCCGCCGGCAGGAAGGACCTCCTGTAGCGCTCTCTGGCACACCGTGGTGGGATCAGTCTGTGACTGAAAGTGCTCCTCTGCGTCATAACCATAGCATGCAGAGGGTGGGTGACGTTGTCCATGATGGCCAGCAGTTTGGCCAGGATCCGTCTCTCCGCCACCTCCTCTAGAGTGTCAAGGCTCATCCCCAGGACAGAGCTAGCCTTCCTGATCAGCTTATTTACCCGAGAAGCATCACCGGCTTTGATGTTTGCTCCCCAGCACACCACTGCAAAAAAGATGGCACTGGCCACCACAGACTGGTAGAAGGTATGCAGTAGTTTACTGCACACGTTGAAGGACCTGAGCCTCCTCAGAAAGTAGAGTCGGCTCTGGCCCTTTTTGTACAGGGCCCCGGTGTTACCAGCCCATTCCAGCCTGTTGTCCATATGGACACCCAGGAACTTGTATGACTCAACCATTTCCACATCCATCCCCTTTATAGGGACTGCAGTCAGTTGTGCCTTGGTTCTCCTGAAGTCCACCACCATCTCCTTAGTTTTGCTGATGTTGAGCTGAATGTGGTTCTGCTCACACCACAACACAAAGTCACTGATTGTGCTCCTGTACTCCTCCTCCTGCCCACCCCTGATGCACCCTACAATAGCAGAGTCATCCGAGAACGTCTGTAGGTGGCATGTTTCAGAGTTATATCTGAAGTCTGAGGTGTAGAGGGTGAACAGGAAGGGGGACAGGACCGTACCCTGGGGGGCCCCTGTGTTGCTCACTGCCCGTTCTGACACACAGCTCTGTAGTCGCACAAATTGTGGCCTACCGGTCAGGTAGTCCGTGACCCAGGAGACTAAGGGTGCTTCCACTTTCATCCTCCTCATCTTCTCACCCAGTAGCAGGGGCTGAATGGTATTGAAGGCACTGGAGAAGTCAAAAAACATGACCCTCACAGTGCAACCTGCGTTGTCCAGGTGAGAGTAGGCCCTCTGCAGAAGGTAGATGATTGCATCATCCACCCCGATGTTGCGCTGGTATGCAAACCGCAGGGGGTCCATTGATGAACACACCAGGGGTCTGAGGTGAGCGAGGACTAACCTTTCCAGGGTCTTCATGATGTGGGATGTTAGCGCTACAGGTCTGAAGTCATTCAGGACAGTGGGGTGTGCCTTCTTGGGCACTGGGACGAGGCAGGATGTTTTCCACAGCACAGGGACCCTTTCTAGGCTCAGGCTAAGGTTGAAAAGACGCTGGAGTATTCCACACAGTTGGTCAGCACAGACCCTCAGCACCCTTGGGCTGATGCCATCAGGGCCCACCGCTTTCCACTGGTGTAGTCTCTCCAGCTCTCTCTTCACTTGGTTGGTGGTGAAAGCCAGCCCAGGTGGGGAGGTGGGGGATCAGTCCAGGGGGGGCAGGGGCGGAGGTGGGGTCACTGATTGTCTCAGCAGAGGTGCTGTGAGCAAAGTGGGGGTGGGATAGCCGTGAGGGTGTGTGGTCTGGGGAGCTGGAGGGGAGGTGGACAGGGCCAGTATCGAACCTGTTAAAAAATTGGTTCAGCTCATTGGCTCTGTCCTGGGTCCCCTCCGTCTGCCCACTACTGCTTCCAAATAGAATGTTTTAGAAACATATTGGAACCTTCTTACACTCACCCTTATACTGCTTCCAAATAGAATGTTTTAGAAACCTATTGGAACCTTCTTACAAATCGCACTGTAATAGTTTGGGTTTTAATTAAACAACAATTAAGAGGGTAAGGGTAGCCGACGTAGGGCTTGGGTTTTGAACACATGAATCTGAAAACGGTTTACTTTTTTTAGTGTCTTTATTGTTACAGGAAAATAACTTCTACAGTAACTATGAGGTTGATCGGTATTCATCAAGGTTTTCATCTCTCGTTTCATTATGGGCATGGACACTCTACATCATGGAGGGGGTTTAACAAACGTCCAAAATGGGAGCTGCATGGCTAAATAAATGTGGGCCGGCCTACAATACATAGATAATAAGGGGATGTCAGCTCAGTGTTTACTCCTCTCAAACTTGATCTTGTAATAAGGCTTTGGTGATTAAGAATCATTTTCAAGCAGTCTCACGAGCTGAACACTTTACTGAAGGTCTTGACTAGCCTGCCTTTCCAGTCATATTCTGTTAAAGGTCCCCAAAGCACACACATCCCTGGGTCGCTCGCCTTTTCAGTTCAGCACCCTCTTCCTTACATAGTGCCCTATGGGCCCTGGTCAAAAGTAATGCACTACATAGGGAATAGGGTGACATTTTGGAACCAGGTGTACATTTCATGTTTTCCACTGAAGAAGGAAGTGGTTGGAATGTTAACTGTCATCTTGCTCAGGGTGAAGTTTCCCCTAGGTACAGATCTAGAATCCTAACCTTAACCATTGGTGGGGAAAATGCTAAACAGACCCAGGATCAGAGTCTAGGGGTAACTTCACCCTACAGCCTGTAATCTCCATGAGGTGTTGGTACTACAACTTCACCCTACAGCCTGTAAACTCCATGAGGTGTTGGTACTACAACTTCACCCTACAGCCTGTAATCTCCATGAGGTGTTGGTACTACAACTTCACCCTACAGCCTGTAATCTCCATGAGGTGTTGGTACTACAACTTCACCCTACAGCCTGTAATCTCCATGAGGTGTTGGTAATACTGCAGTCTCTTAGCTGCAGTTGCTCTGCCTTTGGACACCACTAGCACACCTGATTCAAATAATCAAAGGCTTGATGGTTTGTTGAATCAAGTGTTGTGATGCTATTTGCAAAAACTGTGGACCCTTTTGGGTTCCCAGGACCAGAATTGGGAAAGACGGCATTAAGTGTTTTATCCTGTGTATTTGAGTAATAATTATGGCTAAGCTTTGTCATTCCTGTTGAAGGACCTAGACCAGGGGAAAAAAACTAAAAAACGGAACTCGTCATGAGGTGCCGCAGTGGCTTGTGGGTCTGCATACTCAGTAATTCAACCATGCTTAATACAAGTTTAAATTGCTGGCCGCTAGACTAACTTGCCAATCTAAAGAAATGTTAGCTGACATGGATTGAGTGACGGCTGATGCACAACCACATTTCGAAATTGCACCTTGTATTATATTGTTCTAACTCTCGAAAGTAAGTTGAAAACCCGACTGAGATCTAAAAAAAACCCTTCCAAATTGGTCCTTGGGCCTACAAAAGGGGTCTGCCTACAAAAGAGGTCTGCATACAAAAGGGGTCTGCCTACAAAATGGGGCCCCAAATTGCCCATCCGTCTATCTCCAGTCAGAGGGACTGGGATCTTTACAGCCGGGGTGGTCTCCTTTCTCCTCGGCATCATGGGTATGCATGGAGCTCGTTGGAAGAACAAGAATCTCCTCATCACGGTACATTCATCTCAAAATCATCTAAAATATGTTAATCTCAAAATCATCTAAAATATGTTAATCTCAAAATCATCTCAAATACTTTCATCTCATTAATTGTGACTATATTGAGGAAGTGTATACTTTCTATGAGAAAGTTAAATAAATCAAATTTTATTGTGTTCAGCAGATGTTATTGCGGGTGTAGCGAAATGCTAGTGTTTCTAGCTCCGACAGTACAGTAATAACTAACAAATTCACAACAATACAGACAATACACACTAATCTAAAGTAAAGGAATGGAATTAAGAATATATAAATATTTGGACGAGCGATGTCAGAGCGGCATAGACTAAGATACAGTAGAATAGTATAGAATTTATTTATTTTATTTTATTTCACAGAGTTACAGTATATACATATGAAATGAGTAATGCAAAATATGTAAACATTATTAAAGTAGCCAGTGATTTCAAGTCTATGTATATAGGGTAGCAGCCTCTAATGTGCTAGTGGTGGCTGTTAGCTGTCTGATGAGCTGTTTTTCAGTCTCTCAGTCCCAGCTTTGATGCACCTGTACTGACCTCGCCTTCTGGATGACAGCGGGGTGAACAGGCAGTGGCTCGGGTGGTTGTTGTCCTTGATGATCTTTTTGGCCTTCCTGTGACATCGGGTGCTGTAGGTGTCCTGGAGGGCAGGAAATGTGCCCCTGGTGATGCATTGGGCAGACCGTTACAGACGCACAAATATCACACCACCAATACATGCTAACCTCTCACCATTACAATAACGGGCGGTTAGCATGCCTTGGAGGTATAATATTTGTGCGTCTGTAACTTTCTCATCATTATTCACGATTCATTCAGGATTATCCGTAAACATTGTCGCATCCACTTTAATGTAAAAGTGTTTAGAAACATATTCTATTCTGATTTATAATAAAAGTGACTCCAAAATGTCACAATACATTATTCACCATTCATTTCTATTGGGCACAAAATTATCTGAAACAACTAAAACAAACAGTAAATGTATCTAACTAGTTTGTAAAGTCACAATATGGGACCAAATAATACACATTTGACTACTGTAATACATGTATGAGTGAATTTGTCCCAATACTGTTCCTCCCCTAAAATGTGGGGGACTATGTACAAAAAGTGTTCACCCGATATGGATTAAAATAGACTCAAGTTAAAACTGACAGTCTGCACCTACCTAATTCCAATACTTTTGGAGTCCATTGTAAGCATTTCACTGCACCTGCAATATCTACAAGATACGTGTACCGACCATTATTACTCAAGGCCACTGTAGCACTGTGGCTGCGTTTACACAGGCAGCCCAATTCAGATAATTCTTTCCACTAATTGGAACATCAAAGTTCTTATTTTTCAGAGCTGATCTGATTGGTCAAAAGACCAATTAGTGAAAAATACATCAGAATTGGTCTGCCTGTGTAAACGCAGCCAAAGTGCTACAGTGGCCTTGAGTAATATTATCCCACCCTTTCACATAGTCTCTAAGAGCTGTCAGTCTTCACTTGTTGAGTTGACCCACGAAAAATCTAAAACTTCACTTCAATGCTACTGCATTTGGCTACTAAGACTGAAATATTAATATTTTAGAAAATAATGAATGTTTATGTTTTCTGTTTAATGGCAGTGCCTTGACTTCCTTTCTGAACTCGTCAGCTCCTTGTTATGCTGTGAAGAGCAGAGGTTCTTTATAGAGTGAGGTAGCAGAGCCAATCATATTAGGGCTGTGGAAGTTATGCACTGGACAAATATTAGCTTTTTTAACTTACCATTTCACATTATTCTGCTGCATCAAGTATTCTGAGTTACATCAACTTGAAATGTTCAGTTATCCTAACCTACACCACATGTAGTTTGATGAATATACTGTAAGTA
This sequence comes from Thymallus thymallus, assembly GCA_023634145.1. Taxonomy (NCBI): domain Eukaryota; kingdom Metazoa; phylum Chordata; class Actinopteri; order Salmoniformes; family Salmonidae; genus Thymallus; species Thymallus thymallus. Next base: position 4,896,307 of record CM042421.1, read on the forward strand.
CAGCGTATCTACTATGTTTTCATCTAATTCACTAGGAAGAGGAACCTACAGATGCTGTACTCTCCAATCCCACCCAGACAAGTGTTGTGCTTCCCTCAGGTCAAATAAAGCCTACGTTTCACTAAAGTGTTTTCAACTGGCAAGAAGAAAAGAAAACTCCTTATTTTGATACATTTCTTCTGCTATAGTTGGTAACCATGGGCTTTCTGCCAATTCACATAGTAATTAAAGAATCAACCTTCCAAATCTGGTCATTTTCCACCGTCTAACAGAAACAAGTTGAAGGATCCTCTTTAAACACAGTAAATCACCCCAGGGTCCTGTGCTCAGTCCATTACGCGTCTGGTTATAGTTTGAAGCAACTGTTTGGGATCGAAGACTTATTTATCCCACTATGGGGAATGGCAGACCTTACATGAGATGACTATGCATCACTTTCCATGTCCTGCTTCTAGTAGGTATGTGACCGGATTATATTTAACTGTTTTGACCTGCCGGGTCTGACCTTGTTTTGTAAATTATTTATTGAATTGGTTATGTTATGGATTCATCATTATCAAAGTATTTAACTCATACTAAAAACACCTGTGTGACATTTAGTATCTAAAAAAAAAGGGTAATTTAAAAACAAAATGTTAGCCTAAAGTACAATAAAAAAAGGTAAACATATATATATATATCTATATTGTGTAAATATGCAGTGTAGTTTGTTGCCAATAATGATGTCATACAGTATCCTAATACATATGAAACATACCGTAACATTCATAAAATATCTATACTTCCAGTTTCCTAATACATATGAAGCATACCGTAACATACATAATATATTATAAATCCAGAAATCTGTAATAAATTATTAGGACAGGTTTTTTGGGGCGAAATGTGCATGTTAACCTGCTTCTGTCGTTTTCTGTCTCTCTCGCTGTGCCAATGGTTCGTGCCAAACCAAAGGTATCCACTTCCTCACAAAAAAATGTCTTTGAGTTTTTAACAATTCGAAAAACTGATGTTATGTTAATAAACAGTGAGTGATATTATAATTAAGTGTTATTTATTCATTTAGATGGAGGAGATTCTGAACAAAAGGATTCACACTGTGACTCCTCTTCACGACACTGAACCACAAGTCCAGAGGGAGCTGAACAAACTCCAGGCATCAGTAATGATCAATCAATCAATCAACATGGCTCTGTATTAGCTTCAGCCAACTTGTCTGAATATTGTTAGCATATGTATTAACTTTAACACCATCATAATTGCCATAAATCCATTTCTTAAAAATGGTAGCCAGAATAGTTGGCAAAAAACATATATATATATATACAGTAGATGTCAAATGTTTGGACACACCTACTCATTAAAGGGTTTTTATTTATTTTTACTATTTTCTACATTGTAGAATAATAGTGAAAACTTCAAAACTATGAAATAACACATATGGAATCATGTAGTAACCAAAAAAGTGTCAAACAAATCAAAATATATTTTACATTCTTCAAAGTAGCCACCCTTTGCCTTGGTGACAGCTTTGCACACTCTTGGCATTCTCTCAACCAGCTTCACAAGGAATGCTTTTCCAACAGTCTTGAAAGAGTTCCCAAATATGCTGAGCAGTTGTTGGCTGCTTTTCCTTCATTCTACGGTCCAACTCCTCCATGCTTCACGGTGGGAACCACACAAGCGGAGATCATCTGTTCATCTACTCTGTGTCTTACAAAGACACGGTGGTTGCAACCAAAAATATCAAATTTGGACTCATCAGACCAAAGGACAGATTTCTACAGGTCTAATGTCCATTGCTCATGTTTCTTGACCCAAGTAAGTCTCTTCTTATTATTGGTGTCCTTTAGTAGTGGTTTCTTTGCAGCAATTTGACCATGAAGGCCTGATTCACACAGTCTCCTCTATATGCATAGTAAATAAATTGGAACTAGGGGAGTGGTAGAACCACAGTCGAGCCCTCACACCCTAACTAGTGGAGGTATGATCCTCAATCAGGACAGCTGTACAGGGTTGTCTCTGATTGGGGATTGCATTTAGGCTCCCTACACATCCACCTGTGTGTGGGTCAGTATCTCTACAGTGTTATGGTCAAAGTAAGTGTGTTTTCGTTTTGTTTGGATCGTGGTTTGTTTGTATAGTTCGACAGTGTTGTGTTCACTTCTATATATATATATATATATATATATATATAATTAAACATGTCGAACTACTTCAACTGCGCTGCGCCTTGGTCTCTGTATACACCCGATCGTGACAGGAACATTGAAACATGATCTGTTCCACTGTATTCCAGATTGCTGCCATAGTGATATCTCTGGTACTGCTGGCCCTCCATCTTTGGTCCACAGAGCCCCCGCTCAACGACAGCCTTGACAGAGGCAAGTACCAACTCAGTCCTCTAGCTCTCACCTGACCTCAGCGTCAGCACCACAGATAACCATCCTCTGCATGAGGAGGAGAACATGATTTATATATACCAAACTGTTATCCTACTGTTGGTCTTTTGTTTGGAACACTAGCTACATGGTGAAATTCCTGTGCCTGAAACTTTTAGATTTTTATTACAAAATAAATGCACTGAAATGAAAAATGCTATTTTAAGTGTTGCATTGACAATTGTGGGAGCCAGCCTCTGTTGCAGCGCATGGTGTGGCTCGCATCCCACCTCTTCCCTGCTGTATGGTTTGAGAATGTGCATCAGTGGTTAAAGTCTGGGTTTTGTGTGATTTCCTGTACATGATAAATGCCAATTGTTCCCCTCAGATCTAACTATTGTACCTTGTTGTTACAGTGCATTAACTGCAAGTTAATAATGTGTGGTGTGGTGAATGAATATGGCGTTATGAATATCTGCCCAACAACAAATATCATGCCAGTAAACGACCAGCTCAGAGTTAATTAAATTATATGATTCAAATCATTACTCCTTGCTGTAATTGTTTTAGAGAAGTCCTATGTTGCTATGGCACAGCCAATTTAGTAAGTGGAAACTGGCAGTTATGATTGGACAATGTAATTTGATTAACATAACCTCAAAGAGAGTCCATATAAGTGTCAGGCTCTGGCCATAGAAACGCCTATTGCTTCTCTATAATTCTATGGTCAGAGTCTGGCAGTTCTACATGTTCTACTTCTGTGTGGTGTTGTGTGTGGGATCCCTAATTAGAGGCAGCTGCTATGCATTGTCTCTAATTAGGGATCCTACTTATATGTGTGTGTTCCACTCCTTAGGCGTGGTTCATTGTCCCGTGATCGAAGTAAGTGTGGTTTGCGTTTGTAATTGTAACTTTGTTATTTTGTATAGATGCTGAACTATCGCTGCGCTGCTTGGTCTATATACACACCCGAACGTGACAATAAGAAGATGCACATTAAGGGGTGGTTCCCATAGAAACGCCTGACCATGTTAGCTAAGCTTGTCATGGCTGCCAAGCTAGCTACGTAGAAACACGTCATCACATTCAGGACATGCAGTGCAGTACAGCACTTTGTTTTTGTAATAAAGTTGTTTATTGAAGATAGCTAATGTACTGTATTGAGATTTAGAGAAAACGTACCAACAAGGGATGACTAGTTTGTCACTTTCCCCATCGACAACCAGCTGGCCCAAATCCTGCCCTGCTCTGCTAAGCATCATGTAGACTACCGTCGCAGGAAGTTCCCGTCAGAAACCCAGTCTGTTTCAACATAATTTACCGTAGATAAACAGATGAAAGACCTCCCTCCTCACACACAGTGGTTTTATTAAAGCAGTGTGTGCTGTTGAAACAGCCTGACTTGAGAATAGGGGCTACATAACCAAGCTAGTGGATAGTCTGTGTGCCCAGTATCATTTTAACAGGTTGTTTTGCTCTTTGATTCTGTTCATAATGGCACAGGTCAACAGATGTCTGAAACGGCTGTTATTTGGATTCAACGTGTTGTTAGGGGTAAGCAATAGTAAGATTATATTTGTATTGTTCATTAACTGTACATGTTTTTGGTTTATTTATATATTTTTGTCTTTCAACTTCTTTATTTGGTATTTTTTATAAAGTATTTCTTCATTTTAGCTCTGACTACTTCCATTTTGTTAGTTTATTACTTTTCTATAAGTATTGATTCATGCATTGTACACTGACCTGGTTTTCATGGTGTTTAGATTGCAGGTTGTGTCCTATTGGTTTTGGGAATGATCACAGCACCGTACAGTAAAGAGGTGAATTGATCCTACTAGTTAACAACACATACTGTACCCTACTGTACTGTACCCTACTCTACTCTACTGTACTGTACCCTACTCTACTGTACCCTACTGTACTGTACTCTACTCTACTGTACCCTACTGTACCCTACCCTACTGTACTGTACTGTACTCTACTCTACTGTACTCTACTCTACTCTACTGTACCCTACTGTACCCTACTCTACTGTACCCTACTCTACTGTACCCTACTGCACCCTACTGTACCCTACCCTACTGTACTCTACTCTACTCTACTCTACTGTACCCTACTCTACTGTACCCTACTGTACCCTACCCTACTGTACTGTACCCTACCCTACCCTACTGTACTGTACCCTACCCTACTGTACTGTACCCTACCCTACTGTACCCTACTCTACTGTACCCTACTCTACTGTACCCTACCCTACTCTACTGTAGTGTACCCTACTGTACTGTACCCTACTGTACTGTACCCTACTCTACTGTACTGAACCCTACCGTACCCTACTGAACCATACCGTACTGTACCGTACTCTACTGTACCCTACCGTACTGTACCCTACCGTACTGTACCCTACCCTGCCGTACTGTACCCTACTCTACTGTACCCTACTCTACTGTACTCTACTCTACCCGACTGTACTGTACCCTACTGTGCCCTACTCTACTGTGCCCTACTTTACTGTACTATACACTACTGTACCCTACTCTACAGTACCCTACTCTACACTACTCTACACTACTCTACAGTACTCTACACTACTCTACAGTACTATACTGTACCCTACACTACTCTACAGTACTATACTGTACCCTACTGTACTGTACTCTACATACCCTACTCTACAGTACCCTACTCTACAGTACCCTACTCTACAGTACTCTACTGCACCCTACTCTATAGTACTGTGCTCTACTTTACTGTACAGTACCCTACTCGATCCTACTCTACTGTACCCTACTATAGAGTACTCTACTCTACCCTACTCTACAGGACCCTACTTTACTATAGTCTACTGTACCCTACTCTACAGAACTCTAATTTATAATTCTCTACTGTACTCCTTTACAGTACCCTACTCTACAGGACCCTACATTACTGTACTCTACTGTGCCCTACTCTGCTGTAATCGACTCTACTGAACTCTACTGTACCCGACTGTACCCTACTCTACTGTACTCTACAGTACACTACTCTACATTACAATATTCTACTGTACCCTATTCTACAGTACCATACTCTACTGTAAACTACTCTACATTACTCCACTGTACCATACTCTACAGTACCATACTCTACTGTAAACTACTCTACATTACTCCACTGTACCATACTCTACAGTACCATACTCTACAGTACCCTACTCTACATTACTCCACTGTACCATACTCTACAGTACCATACTCTACAGTACCCTACTCCACATTACTCCACTGTACCATACTCTACAGTACCATACTCTACTGTAAACTACTCTACATTACTCCACTGTACCATACTCTACAGTACCATACTCTACTGTAAACTACTCTACATTACTCCACTGTACCATACTCTACAGTACCATACTCTACAGTACCCTACTCTACATTACTCCACTGTACCATACTCTACAGTACCATACTCTACAGTACCCTACTCTACATTACTCCACTGTACCATACTCTACAGTACCATACTCTACACTGTTGGAATGGTTGCCTCCCAAATGGTACCCTCTTCCTACTGCTGTTTAAAGGCAGTCAACTTAGTGTATGTAAACTTCTGACCCACTGGAATTGTGATATAGTGAATTATAAGTGAAATAATCTGTCTGTAAACAATTGTTGGAAGAATTTCTTGTGTCATGCACAAAGTAGATGTCCTAACCGACTTGCCAAAACTATAGTTTGTTAACATGAAATCTGTGGAGTGGTTGAAAAATGAGTTTTAATGACTTCAACATGTGTATTTAAACTTACGACTTCAACTGTATTTGTACAAAAGAGACATGTAGAAGACAGATGCTTTATTTTGAAAAAGAGAGAGCAAGACAGTTGGCATGTTATATATTCCATATAAGGATTTACAGTTCATAGCAAAAAATAGAACATATTTAATTTCATTGCAAAAAACAATGTCCCCGTGTCAGCTACAGATATTTATTTTCCCTTCTCAACTTTCACTTTTGTTTCCCTTTACTATTGCAGTTACAAGGCAAATTATTTGACATTCAAAATCATATGGAAATGACATTCTGTCCTCAGTATCCCAGTTGTACTCTCTTTACAATAGCCTCTCTTTACAATATCCTCGTTTCACAACCATTTTACTAGCAACTCCCTGCACATTTATAATCACCACAGGTCGTTTCCTTAAACGTAGAACTCAAAGCAAATGACACACAAAATGAAGCAGCACCTTTCTTTTGGTTTGATAAGCCAGTCAGAGAGTTAAGGAGCTCTCTCATTAAAAACACAAAAACAACCATAAGAAGATGTGGAGGGGGAAAAAGTGTGACCACTGACCTGTGGTACAGAGGCTGGGCACCATAGAAATAAATCAATAGAATGAAAATCCCCATTCAACTATATTGATCATACCCATGGTGGTGCAGTCAAAGTGCCGAGGTCGGTGGGGCTTTAGCCATTATAGTAGTTCTATTTTCATGCTGAGCCAGACTGAACTACATCCTAAACCATGTTATCTAACCAACCTCAGCCTGAACAGCGGCCTAGTTCTTACTTCTCAAGATTCTCAGGCTCGTTGTAAAGCTTGCTATACTTGGGCGGGTAGGAGCTGAACATGGACGGGTGAGAGCTGAACATGGACGGGTGAGAGCTGACACTGAACACCACAGGAACCCCAATGGTAGAGTGCCTCAGCTGAGCCAGCAGGACGGCAGACATCACCGCTCCCAGGAGCTGGAGAACAACACAACATTAATTAAAACAACAACATTGGTGACAGCAGGTCAGAGACTAGTAGATTTATTCACCTGACAGTTTGAAGTGTAAGGCGTGAAATGTGGCAGTAAAGAATGCATACTCACAGCCAGAGCAGCGAATCCAAAGAAGATGCCCAACACGATGTCCAGAGCTTTAGCCAAGTAGCCTTCGAGGATGGGGAAGCAGGTCTGCGGGACAGAGGTAAGTTAATACTCAATGGAACACAAATCATAACTCCATCATGGTCCTGCCTGGCTCAGTTAGTTTGAGTGTGGTGCTAGCGATGCCAAGGTCACAGGTTCAATTCCCACAGGGATCACAAACTAAAGTGTGCCGATTGAAAAAGATGTTGGTATTTTATGTCTGTGTAATAACGTGACTCAGATCATGACTCAACAGAAGAGCTTCATTCTTGACAGTGTGCTGCTCTCTGACAAGCAACTGGTTCTGTCCAGGAAAGTTGACAAAATGGTAGCTGGTCTAACCTGTTTGTAGATCAGCTTCTGGCGTTCAGTCATCCTGATCTCCGAAAGGAACAACAACTGAAAAACAGAAGAGAAAAAAAACAATACACAGAACTCCATATACCTTTTATTAATGTATATAACAGAAATAATGCACTGAAGGGCTAAAAGGTTCTCATTGTAGACCTGGATGTAAGCCTACAAGAAGAAGAAGAATTAACTATAAAGCCACATCATCAGTCCTGTCATGTAGAGTTGATCTGAACTCACCTCATATGGAATGTTCAGGCATTTACCCTCAATCTGATCTTCCTCTCCAGGACAGAGACAGGAGTTAGGGACGTTCTTGCCCCAGTCTGTGTAACTGAACATCCCACAGCACTTCAACTGTTCACACACACACACACACACACACACACACACACACACAGCGTATCAGGCAAGGGCATGTTGAGAACAGTAAACTGGTTGAACCACTAGGTAAACCTCTTCCTCGTTACTACTGTTAGAGTCAACAAAACCAGCCTGTTATGCCCAGCAGGACCTGGACCTGTTGGGAAGGAACAGTCCATATTGTATTCGGGAGGACAGTATACTCAATGGTCAATGACAGGGATCAAGTGAACACTATACTGTGTTGTTACATGAAGTTAACATCACTTAGGTACGTGTACAACTATAATGTAACTTCTCAAAACTATAAAGTATATAATGAAATTATTGTAAACCTTAGTGAAACATTTACTGCTGATGTTTCATGTACAAAATGGACTAGATCCCAAGCGGAATCCTTTGATATAATGAATGCAATGGAAATGTACATGTAAAGTATATTCTGATGAACTGTTTAATGGAAATGTTCCATACATCCAGCTGAATCCTCTCAGCGAGCCGTCTAACATCAGGGGAAGCTTCGTTCAGAGGCAGCATCTCACGGAACTTCTCCTCCATGATCTGCTCTACCTGCAAAACAAACAAACAACCCAGTTGTCAACAAGGACCTACGCGATTCACACACCTTAACCTGAATGTGTGGATATAGCTCATGTTGTGTAGCGCCTTGTGTGTGAAAAGTCCACTGAATAAATCTAATTAATTATGATGATGATTGTTATTATTAGCATCAGAAACAGATCTTATGTGAGCTGCTAGCTTCTGGAAGACAATCTGTCAAGAGAGACTGGAGCTGCTAGCTTCTGGAAGACAATCTGTCAAGAGAGACTGGAGCTGCTAGCTTCTGGAAGACAATCTGTCAAGAGAGACTGGAGCTGCTAGCTTCTGGAAGACAATCTGTCAAGAGAGACTGGAGCTGCTAGCTTCTGGAAGACAATCTGTCAAGAGAGACTGGAGCTGCTAGCTTCTGGAAGACAATCTGTCAAGAGAGACTGGAGCTGCTAGCTTCTGGAAGACAATCTGTCAAGAGAGACTGGAGCTGCTAGCTTCTGGAAGACAATCTGTCAAGAGAGACTGGAGCTGCTAGCTTCTGGAAGACAATCTGTCAAGAGAGACTGGAGCTGCTAGCTTCTGGAAGACAATCTGTCAAGAGACTGTATTACAATACCACTGGCTGTAGTCTAACACTATAGCACATCAAGTATTACAGTTCAGTCATGTACAGACGTTATTATTAACAAACAATACCTGAGGTCGGTAAATGGCTGTGGGCACCGCCAGACGCAGGAGGCCGAAGCAGCCAATAAAACAGGCTACCAGAAACTACAGAGCGAGAGAGAGAGCAAGAGAAAGAGAAAAAGAGAGAGATACTTAGTTCATCAACCATTTTCTGTCGATAAAAGTTACTGTGTGACTCAGGGAATGTCCCATCTTGAACCATACAGGTTACCAAATGGTAAGTGTCTTTCCTAATCCAATGTCGAAATAGTATATAAACAGGATATCAGAGTGAATGAATTTGAACTCAGCTAGTAGCAGTAGATCTACTCACCACGATCAGGGGAATTCTCTTCTCTCTGTGTGCTCCGTACGCCCCAAGCAGAGACATGGCCATGGTGACGCCTCCTATCACATACAGCACGACAAACCCAGTGGTCTGGTTCTCAAACTGAAAAAAAAATACAAAATCCATTGTGTCTCTCAGTATACAATTATGTTATCATTGGGTTATCATTGGGTTATCATTGGGTTATCATAATAGCCTACATTCCTTCAGTTTTTTTGACTAACTTTTTATTTTTTTTTTATTTTTTTTTATGGATTAAAGGTAACAAAAAGAATCAAAGAAATGCCTGCATTCCACATTTTTATTGAATGGTAGCCCTTCCTGTATAGTACAGTACTTAAGGAACATTGGCTTTGTACACAAGAGTTCACCTTGTGTGTGTATATATATATATATATATATATATATATATATATATATATATATATATATATATATATATATATATATATATATATATATATATACAACCAATAAGAAAGTATAGTCATAGTCTTTCCTCTTTTGGTTATTCAAAGTAGAGAAATTATATAATCAAAACTAATTATCTTCGGTTAGAATTCATTCAACATTCCTATATATTCGGAAAATACAGTTTGAATGCAATTTAAAACCTTGAGCCCATTTAGCTCTTGTCAAGGGTGTTACGTGTGCGGCTTTTAGAAGTCTTCAAAGCTCAAGCCGCACGTAACTTCATGGACCAGAGCTAGATTCCATTTTACCTCTGAAGTATTTCCATGGTTGAAGAATTGACCCAGAAGTCCCAGGCCGATAATCACACATCCAACAATCTAAAGAAAAACACCACATCCCCAATCAAATAACATGGTTCTTAATGGTACTAGTTACATTTACATAATAGAATTCAAAATCTATTTAAAGCCATATATAACGGATGTAAAGTTGGATGAAACAACTTTATACAACATGGAGACACGTAGGTAAGTGGATAGAAACCCTAGCATTTTACACAGATAAGATACAAATACAAATACATTGTTACTGCGCAGTTGATTAACATCGAAAGTAACCTTACAGTATCGCTTATTGAGTTTCTCATTTTCGTACTTGTATTTACAAATAAAGAGTTGCCAACTTACCGCGAACAGCAGGTTGAAGAAAACAAAAAGCCGTTTGAAACAGCTATTAAGTTTAGCCATAATTGTGTGTTTCAGGTGCACACTTCAGCTCTCAGAGTGTGTATGTGTCCGTTTTCCGGGTTGGGTAGCCTATGTGGTAGGCGGGACTTAAGAGTTTGTTCCTGTAAATTACACCGTAACCAATGATGTGTATAAACATGTATTGAACATTCTATGCATTGGCCATTGAGAGGTTTTGAAGTAAGCGGTCGTGTAGCAAAATGCTTGTAAGATATCACGAGAGAGAGAGAGCGAGAGAGAGTCACTGGTGTAGGGTTGCAAAGGCGGAAATGTTCCATATTTTGGTTAAACTATCCCCAATTCAATGTAATTGCAACCCTCTGCACGCACAGTGCATTCTTACATCACATGTACAGCTGATTCTCAAGATCTTGAACACTAATGAGATGAGCCCAAACTACTACACTGTCTGAGCCAAGGACTACATGCTTTCTGGTAAGTGTTGATTACAATACTGGGTGGGGTGAATGTATTTTATATGACATACATGATTTTTAACTAGTAAATAGTAGCCTACAGCAAAGTGTGTTTAAATCATTTCTAACTTGTTAAAAATTTCTGCTAGTTAGTTTTTGCTACCATGTGGGTTTTAGCTTGCTTGAGCCTGCCTGCATTTTGCACTACATTTGCACTCTGTATATAGATTTTCTATTGTGTTTTTGACTATGTTTGTTTACTATGTAACTCTGTGTTGTTGTTTTTGTCGCACTGCTTTGCTTTGTCTTGGCCAGGTCGCAGTTGCAAATGAGAAATTGTTCTCAACTGACATACCTGGTTAAATAAAGGTGAAAAAAAAAAAACTGAGGAGTGTTAATTCACCTATTTCCATACACAAAGGAGTTGTTTAATCTTAACTGCTTAACTATTTATCTGTACATGGAATTGGGTTTATATTACTAATTTCTTTCTAATCTTTACAGGAAGATGCCACGGGCACTATCTGATGTGTGGAGACATTTCACTGCAGCTAATGTAGAAGGAAAAGCTGTGTACATTTGCAAATTGTCACGGTGCTGTAGTAAGGGATGGTATGCAGAGCATTGGTGGAGCGACATTCCTTTTTATTTAAATCGTTACCAAAACAAGTACCAAAAATAACAAAGGAGAGTACGTGAACTGGTGTGAACATAAACCTATGTCCAAACACACATAAGAATCCACACCCAGCTGGAAAACATCGACACATAAGTAGAATCCCCAATTAGAGACAACTCGAGACAGCTGTCTCTAATTGGGGATAGAAATTAACTAACACAAAAAACACCCAGTGCACTGCCAAGCTCTAACCGCGGCCCTCCAACTCCCCCACTAGATGGAGCCAGAGACCTAGCCACAGTCAGAACCTGACACAAATACTGTGCCAAATCATATGTGAAGAATGCAACAAAGACGCAGAATCATCTGGCCAAGTGCATGAAGTTCCCTCAGCACTCACAACAAGCTACCTCTGACAAAAGTCCCTCTACTTCTATTCGAGGTGAAAATTATGAATCAGACCTTATCGATACCAACAGCTCATGGTCCTCCTGGAATCATCACGTAGTCAGAGAAATGCTGATGAATGTCTTGCTCAAGCTGTGTATGCAACTGGTTCACCTCTGATGCTCACAGGCAATGTGTATTGGAAGAGATTTCTGAATGTTCTTCGCCCAGCATACACCCCTCCAACCAGACATGCTTTATCTACTCATTTGCTGGATTCAGAGTTCAACAGAGTTCAAGTGAAGGTCAAGCAAATCATAGAGAAAGCAGACTGTATTGCAATCATCTCTGATGGTTGGTTGAATGTTCGTGGGCAAGGAATAATTAACTACATCATCTCCACCCCTCAACCAGTATTCTATAAGAGCACAGACACAAGGGACAAATGAAACACGGGTCTCTACATTGCAGATCAGCTGAAGGCAGTCATCAATGACCTTGGACCACAGAAGGTATTTGCACTGGTGACAGACAATGCTGCGAACATGAAGGCTGCTTGGTCTAAAGTGGAGGAGTCCTAACCTCACACCCATTGGCTGTGCTGCTCATGCATTGAATCTGCTCCTCAAGGACATCATGGCACTGAAAACAATGGATACACTCTACAAGAGAGCCAGGGAAATGTTTAGGTATGTGAAGGGTCATCAAGTTATAGCAGCAATCTACCTCACCAAGCAAAGTGAGAAGAATAAGAGCCCACATTGATGCTACCCAGCAACACCCGTTGGGGTGGTGTTGTCATCATGTTTGACAGTCACCTGGAGGGGAAGGAGTCTCTCAGTTGTCTCAATCTCTCCAGTCTGCCGAAATGGACAGCCCCATCAAGAGGATCCTCCTGGATGATGTATTTTGGGAGAGAGTGGTAAGCATCCTGAAACTCCTGAAACCTATAGCTGTAGTCATTGCACGGATTGAGGGAGACAATGCCAACCTGTCTGATGTTCAGACTCTGCTTGCAGATTTAAGAGAATAAATCCGTACTGCCCTGCCCACTTCACTGTTTTTCCAAGCAGAGGAAACTGCACTTCTGAAATACATAAAAAAGCGTGAAGACTTCTGCCTGAAGCCCATACACGCCGCAGCGTGGACCCCAAGTATGCTGGCAAGAGCATCCTGTCTGGTGCAGAGATCAACAAGGCCTATGGTGTCATCACTACTGTGTCTCGCCACATTGGCCTGGATGAGAGCAAGGTTCTTGGCAGTCTGGCGAAGTACACTCCAAGCAAGGGCTTTGGGGTGGAGATGCAATATGGCAGTTGTGCCAACATATCTCATCAGCCACCTGGTGGAAGGGATTTTGTGGATCTGAGGCTCTTTCCCCTGTTGCCTCCATCATCCTCCAAATCCCAGCAACTTCAGCCGCCTCAGAGCGCAACTGGTCCTTGTTTGGGAACACACACACCAAAGCACGCAACAGGCTGACCAATACAAGGGTTGAAAAATTGGTGGCCATCCGGGAAAATTTGAGGCTTTTTGAACCTGACAATGAGCCATCCTCAACAAGGTTGGAAAGTGACAGTGAAGATGAGGCCTCAAAGTCTGATGTTATAATTTTACAGATTTTTGTTGTTCAGTGAAATCATCCCATGTGAAGAGTCAACTCATTTAATTAAAGTTTAATTTGTAACTAAATTGTTTTTTTAAATTTCTATTGGAAGGATTTAGTCATTTGCAATTATGTCTACTTATGATGAGGTAAAAGGTTTATGTTTCTGTCTCCATATAATATGTTAAATATATCCAATGCAAAAAACATCTACATTTAAATGGTATTAATATTAATTTGTGTCAGGTCCTGACTGTGGGGATGCCGCCAGGCATCTCTATGCTTGTCTGTCAGGGCTTGACAGAGGAGAGGGCTCTGGCAAACTCTATGTTTGTGTTTTGTTGGTCCCCAGCTGCCCTGCGTTGTCTCTAATTGGGGATCAGTTCGTGGTTGCTTCCGCACCTTGTTTGTTATTTTGTTAACGAATAAAGGAATGTCTGTATGCTTCAGCTCTGCGCCTCGGATCCTGCCTTCGCAACATGACAGAAAGATCCACCACCACAGGACCACGCAGAGCTGGAGGGGTGGCAGAACTCCTTGGAGGTAAGGAGCTTGTCTCAGAGGAGGAGTACCTCCACTGTCTAACCCTGGATCGGGACCAGGATCCAGGGCAGGCCCCACGAAAAGCCCAGAAGAACCCCCATACAGTTTCTTTGGGGGGGGGGGGTCTATGGGGGGTGTGGGAGGGGTATGAGGAAGAGCCCCTGCCGCGACACTCGTGGGAGCAGGAGTACGTAGAGGCGTCGGATGAGGACGACGAGGTGCTCCTGTCTCCAAACTCGTGGGGGCTCTGGGATGATCCCCTGCAGAGCCGGGATCGGCGGAGGAAGACAGAGACACTGCGACCTCCAACAAGGGAAGATCAGCGGTGGTGGGACCTCCCAGCCAGGGAGCGAGAACCAGCCAGAGGGAGGACGAGGAGACGTTCGCGTGCCGCAGGAAGATGTGGACGGATCGTCTGGAGGCTCTATTCTAAGACGTGGAGGAGGTAAGGCTCAGACCGGATCTCCCGGTGATGGTCCCAATCCTAGAACCTCCAGTGCCGGCTCCTCGCACCAGGGTCCCGATGTTGATCCCCAGCCCGGTACCTTCCTTTGCCGGTCCCCAGCCCGGTACCTCCAGTGCCGGTCCCCAGCCCGGTACCTCCAGTGCCGGCTCCTCGCACCAGGGTCCCGGTGTCGATCCCCAGTCCGGTACCTCCAGTGCTGTTTCCTCGCACCAGGGTCCCGGTGTCGATCCCCAGCCCGGTACCTCCAGTGCCGGCTCCTCGCACCAGGGTCCCAGTGTCGATCCCCAGCCCGGTACCGCCAGTGCCGGTCCCCAACCTGGTACCTCCAGTGCCGGTCCTCAGCCTGGTACTGCCAGTGCCAGCTCCTCGCACCAGGGTCCCAGTGTCGAACTCCAGCCCGGTCCCTCTAGTGCCGGCCCCTAGCCCGGTCCCTCTAGTGCCGGTCCCCAGCCCGGTACCTCCAGTGCCGGATCCCAGTCCTGATCCGGGGGCGGAGCCTCTCCCTCCTCCGGCGCCCTGTCCTGATCTGGGGGCGGAGCCTCTCCCTGCTGTGGCGCCCAGTCCTGATCCGGGGTCGGGGCCTCTGAACCCAGAGCCCTGTCCTGCTCCGAGGGCGGAGTCACTCCCTGCTACGGCGCCCAGTCCTGATCTGGGGGCGGAGCCTCTCCCTGCTGTGGCGCCCAGTCCTGATGGTGAAGGGCGATTGCCTGCAGTAGGTTCGGCAGCAGCTAGAAAGCCGGCGACGCCAAACACCAGAGCTGGACAGGAGGAGCAGACGAAGCGAAGGCTGGTGTGACACAGAGAGAGAGAGAGAGAGAGAGAGAGAGAGAGAAAGAGAAGAGTGAATGATCAAGCAATAGAAGGTGAGAGAAAGAAAGAGTTAACCGACAGTCTGTAGTCCCTAAGGAGGAATGCAGTGAGTCAAGGTCTGCGTCCCAAATGAAACAATACTTTTGACCAGTGAGTCAGGGGGGCTGCAGTCCCCCAGATGATGAAGGTAGGAAACATTAGCCATGCTAAATGAGGAGCGATCTGCTCAGTTTATTGATGCCAGGCTAATATAGTCATATAATCTAGTTCAATCCAGTACAGGTTTAACTGAATGACAACAGAGACAGAAAGCAACAGAATTGTATTAAATAGTTTGGGGTAGGCCTTGTCTCCGAGGAATGCTGATGACAGGTTGCCCTGTGCTTGGCAGCTGGCATCAACCTTTTCTTGATACAAAGGGGAAACTGTTGTGAATAACACAGCAGCGTTGCAGTTCTTGACACACTCAAACTGGTGTGCCTGGCACCTAATACCATAACCCGTTCAAAGGCACTTCAATATTTAGTCTTGCCCATTCACCCTCTGAATGGCACACACACAATCCATGTCTCAGTTTAAAAATCCTTCTTTAACCTGTCTCCTCCCCTTCATCTACACTGATTGATGTGGACTTAACAAGTGACATCAATAAGGGGTTGTAGCTTTCACCCAGATTCACCTGGTCAGTCTATGTCATGGGAAGGTCCTAATGTTCCTAATGTTTTGTCCACTCAGTGTAACCGCCTGCTATGCTGACAAGGTGACATTATATAAACCCTGCTCTGCTAATGAGGTAACATTATAAACACAACCATACCTGCTCTGCTAATGAGGTAACATTATAAACACTACCATACCTGATCTGCTAATGAGGTAACATTATAAACACTACCATACCTGATCTGCTAATGAGGTAACATTATAAACACTACCATACCTGATCTGCTAATGAGGTAACATTATAAACACTACCATACCTGATCTGCTAATGAGGTAACATTATAAACACTACCATACCTGATCTGCTAATGAGGTAACATTATTAACACTACCATACCTGATCTGCTAATGAGGTAACATTATTAACACTACCATACCTGATCTGCTAATGAGGTAACATTATTAACACTACCATACCTGATCTGCTAATGAGGTAACATTATTAATACTACCATACCTGCTCTGCTAATGAGGTAACATTATAAACACAACCATACCTGCTGTGTTAATGAGGTAACATTATAAACACTACCATACCTACTCTGCTAATGAGGTAACATTATAAACACTACCATACCTACTCTGCTAATGAGGTAACATTATAAACACAACTTACCTGCTCTGCTAATGAGGTAACATTATTAACACTACCGCCTTATCTCAGCTCGCTGGTCACCATAGCAACACCTACCCGTAACATGCGCTCCAGCAGGTATATTTCATTGGTCATCCCCAAAGCCAATACCTCCTTTGGCCGCCATTCCTTCCAGTTCGCTGCTGCCAATGACTGGAAAGAATTGCAAAAATCATTGAAGCTGGAGACTCACATCTCCCTCAATAACTTTAAGTATCAGCTTACATATCACTGCACCTGTACATAGTCCATCTGTAAATAGCCCACCCTACTACCTCATCCCCATATTGTTATTTCTGCTCATTTGCACCCCAGTATCTCTATTTGCACATCATCATCTGCACATCTATCACTCCAGTGTTAATGCTAAATTGTAATTATTTTGCTACTATGGCCTATTTATTGCCTTACCTTCCTAATCTTACTACATTTGCACACACTGTATATAGATTTTCTATTGTGTTATTGACTGGAAGTTTGTTTATCCCATGTGTAACTCTGTGTTGTTGTTGTTTTTGTCACACTGCTTTGCTTTATCTTGGCCAGGTCGCAGTTGTAAATGAGAACTTGTTCTCCACTGGCCTACCTGGTTAAATATATATATATATATATATATACTTCACATGGCAGAAAAATGCTCCATTTAGGACCCCTGTTAAACAGACAACATGGTATCCCCAATCTCACTTCTGTTGTTGTTAAACAGACAACCCGGTACTCACCAATCTCACTTCTGTTGTTGTGTGTCTTCATTCTATCTGTCAGTGATGCGTGACTAAGAACCCTAAGCTCCTCCTCACGTCTTCAATGTCAGAGGAATGTACTCAGGAAGAGTGGAGAGAGGCGTGTGTGTGTGTGTGTGTGTGTGTGTGTGTGTGTGTGTGTGTGTGTGTGTGTGTGTGGATAGCGATCAGACAGCTAGGCATCTCTCTCTCTCTCTTTGTCTCTGTCTCACACCTACACTGGGCCCAGCTCAGGAACACAGGCAGCTCCTACACTGGGCCCAGTTCAGGAACACAGGCAGCTCCTACATTGGGCCCAGCTCAGGAACACAGGCAGCTCCTACACTGGGCCCAGCTCAGGAACACAGGCAGCTCCTACACTGGGCCCAGCTCAGGAACACAGGCAGCTCCTACACTGGGGACCGCTCAGGAACACAGGCAGCTCCTACACTGGGCCCAGCTCAGGAACACAGGCAGCTCCTACACTGGGGACTGCTCAGGAACACAGGCAGCTCCTACACTGGGCCCAGCTCAGGAACACAGGCAGCTCCTACACTGGGCCCAGCTCAGGAACAAGGGCAGCACCTACACTGGGCCCAGCTCATGAACACAGGCAGCTCCTTCATTGGGCCCAGCTCAGGAACACAGGCAGCACCCACACTGGGCCCAGGGTTGTGGGGAACTGTCTGTTAGAAAGCTTGTGACTGGAAACCACAGATATGCTCCATGGCCTAACAGCACTAAGATGAGGACAGGGCGACAGATAAGAGGAAGTGATGTCAACAGCGGTTGAGAATGCCAAAACTGGGTCATGCTTAGCAGAAAACCATGTCCTTAATCAGGGTGAAAGGATCTATGGAAAGTGATGTCATCTTAGTGGAAAACTGCTGAAGTGGGGGAGCTTTGATAGGATATAAGAGAGTGCTGCGGACGGGGGAGCTTTGATAGGATATAAGAGAGTGTTGCGGACGGGGGAGCTTTGATAGGATATAAGAGAGTGTTGCGGACGGGGGAGCTTTGATAGGATATAAGAGAGTGTTGCGGACGGGGGAGCTTTGATAGGATATAAGAGAGTGTTGCGGACGGGGGAACTTTGATAGGATATAAGAGAGTGCTGCGGACGGGGGAGCTTTGATAGGATATAAGAGAGTGTTGCGGACGGGGGAGCTTTGATAGGATATAAGAGAGTCCTGCGGAGGGGGAGCTTTGATAGTATATAAGAGAGTGTTGCGGAGGGGGAGCTTTGATAGGATATAAGAGAGTTTTGCGGACGGGGGAGCTTTGATAGGATATAAGAGAGTGTTGCGGAGGGGGAGCTTTGATAGGATATAAGAGAGTACTGCGGACGGGGAGCTTTGATAGGATATAAGAGAGTGCTGCGGACGGGGGAGCTTTGATAGGATATAAGAGAGTTAGAATATAACACATGCAAAGAAAAAAACATTTGTTTTTTAGGGGGGGGGTTTGTCACATCTTCTTTGAAATGCAAGAAAAAGGACATAATATTACTTAGGAGTCCAGGCACAAATAATATTTTGGCCACTAGATGGCATCAATGTATGTGCAAAGTTTTTGAAATAGCCAATGAACCATTGCATTACTGTTCAAAATGTTGTATCAAGTCTGCCCAAATCTGCCTGTTGGTTTATTGATACATTTTCAAGTACAAAACTGTGCACTCTCCTCAAACAATAGTATGGTATTCTTTCACTGTAATAGCTACTGCAAATTGGACAGTGTAGTTAGATTAACAGGAATTTAAGATTTCTGCCCATATAAAATATGTCTATGTGCAGAGAAATATTCTTGTTACTTACAACTTCATGCTAATCACATTAGCGCACTTTAGCTCAAGATCCTGTAGTGGTTAAACATCAGTATGCAGCACCTACACTGGGCTCCACTGGACAGGAAGGTATGCAGCACCTACACTGGGCACCACTGGACAGGAAGGTATGCAGCACCTACACTGGGCACCACTGGACAGGAAGGTATGCAGCACCTACACTGAGCTCCACTGGTATTATAATTGATGTATTACTTGGCACTAAGCTACTGCTGTATTTGAGAGTTCTCTGCAGGCATAATGATTATACTGTAGTTCAAGTGCTCTAAAACAGCAAAGGAAACTTATAGGGACTGACTGGGTTTCAGTAGCTTGGGCTTGCCTGCCTCTCCAACTACTCAATACATCAGTGTCAGCTCTCCTTTTATTTCCTCTCTCTCTCTCTCTCTCTCTCTCTCTCTCTCTCTCTCTCTCTCTCTCTCTCTCTCTCTCTCTCTCTCTCTTTCTGTGTCCCCTCTCTCTCCTCTCTCTCCTATCTCTCTCGCTATCCACTCTCTATCTCTCTCTCTCCTCTCTCTCCTATCTCTCTCTATCTCTCTCTGTGTCCCCTCTCTCTCCTATCTCTCTCTCTCTCTCTCTCTCTCTCTCTCTCTCTCTCTCTCTCTCTCTCTCTCTCTCTCTCAATTCAATGAAATTCAATTGGCTTTATTGGCAACCATGTACATATTGCTAAATCTTACTTTGGAGATAATTAAAATAATAATAATAATAATAAATATTGTCAATATCCAAGGTTTAAAACAACCATACATCGAACAGTAACAATTAACAGGTTGGTTGGTCTGTCAGACACTGTCCCTCATCTTATGGCAGGCAGCAATGTAGTGGTCTGCCAACCCACAGCTCTCTGTTCCTCCCCCAATAAGACGGGTAGCCTCTCCTCATCACAGAGGTCTTTGAAACCTTGAATAAGGGTTTCAAATTTGGCGAAATGACACTCTAATTGTTTTATATTTTTGACATTTTGTCAGGAAATGCAGCTCTGTCTCAGGTTCTGCTGTGGTGCAGTGGTTGCACAGCCTTTCCTCTACAGGGAGCCAGGTTTTCTAGGGTTTTGATCCTAACCATGGTCAAATAGTTTGCCATGGTGTACTGTTTATTTAGGGCTAGATAGCACTGCATTTTACTTTGTGCTTCTGCTTGTGTTGACTGTGTTGTAATTTGGTTTATTTTGGTAGATTGGATGTTGAATGATCAGCTCTTGGCATTCAAATAAAATTAAATTGTATTTGTCACATGCGCCGAATACAACAGGTTTAGACCTTTCCGTGAAATGCTTACTTACAAGCCCTTAACCAACAATGCAGTTCAAGAAAGAATTAAGAAAATATTTACAAAATAAACTAAAGTAGAAAATAACACAATTTGTACATGTAGGTAGGGGTAAAGTGACTATGCATAGATAATAAACAGTGAGTAGCAGCAGTGTAAAAACAAAGGGGGGTGTTCCTTTTGTCCAGGAGGGAAAGGGCAGTGTGGAGTGCGATTGTGGTATTGATGGTGTTGATGTGAGCACTTCATGGCTACCGACGTAAGTGCTACAGGGCGGTAATCATTTAGGCAGGTTACCCTCGCTTCCTTTGGCACAGGGACTATGGTGGTCTGCTTGAAACATGTAGTTATTACTGACTCAGTCAAGGAGAGATTGAAAATGTTAGTGAAGACACTTGCCAGTTGGTCCGTGCATGCTTTGATTACACGTCCTGGTAATCTGTCTGGCCCCGCGGCTTTGTGAATGTTGACCTGTTTAAAAGTCTTGCTCACATCGGCTACCGAGAGCGTGATCACACAGTCGTCTTGAACAGCTGGTGCTCTCATGCATGCTTTAGTGTTGCTTGCCTCGAAGCGAGAATAAAAGGCAATTTAGCTCATCTGGTAGGCTGGTGTCACTTAGCAGCTTGCGGCTGGGTTTCCCTTTGTAGTCCGTAATAGTTTGCAAGCCCTGCCACATCGGACGAGCATCAGAGCTGGTGTAGTAGGATTCAATCTTAGTCCTGTATTGGCGCTTTGCCTGTTTGATGGTTCATCTGAAGGCGTAGCGGGATTTCTTATAAGCGTCTGGATTAGTGTCCCGCTCCTTGAAAGCGGCTGCTCTTTCCTTTAGCTCAGTGCGGCTGTTGCCTGTAATCGATTGCTTCTGGTTGGGATATGTACGTACTGTCACTGTGGGGACAACATCGTTGATGCACTTATTGATGAAGCCGTTGACTGAGGTGGTATACTCCTCAATGCCATTGGATGAATCCCAGAACATATTCCAGTCTGTGCTAGCAAAACAGTCCTTTAGCGTAGCATCCGTGTCATCTGACCACTTCCCTATTGAGCGAGTCACTGGTACTTCCTGCTTTAGTTTTAGCTTGTAAGCAGGAATCAGGAGGATAGAATTATGGTCAGATTTGCCAAATGGAGTTCGAGGGAGAACTTTGTACGCGTCTCTGTGTGTGGAGTAAAGGTGGTCTAGAGTTTTTTTCCCTCTGGTTGCACATGTGACATGCTGGTAGAAATTAGGTAAAATGGATTTAAGTTTGCCTGCTTTAAAGTCCCCGGCCACTTGGCGCGCCGGTTCTGGATGAGCATTGTCTTGTTTGCTTATGGCCTTATACAGCTCTTTGAGTGCGGTCTTAGTGCAAGCATCGGTTTGTGGTGGTAAATGTACGGCTACCAATAATATAGATGAGAACTCTCTTGGTAGATAGTGTGGTCTACAGCTTATCATGAGGTACTCTACCTCCGGCAAGCAATACCTCGAGACTTCTTTAATATTAGACATTGCGCACCAGCTGTTAATGACAAATAGACCCCCCCCCTCCCCTCCAATTCGAGGTGAGTAATTGCTCCAGGAGTTATTTTCGGTCATAAGAGACGGTATCAGTAATATTGTGTACAAAATAAGTACAAAAATAAGTTACAAACAACCCGATAAAACAAACAAAATAGCACAGTTGGTTATGAGCCCGTAAAACGGCAGACATCCCCTCCGGCACCCTTTTAATAATGAATTGCAGGGCTTGGTAATGATATGAGAGGGGTCACTGTACCGTCTGATGTTTCCAAAACTTAAATGTTCTTTTTTTGTTTTATTATTAGTGGATATTGGCCTGTTTCTGCCCTGTATGCATTGTTTGTAGTTTTTTTCTCTGGACATGTAGGAGAATCTTACAGAACTCTGCATGCAGGATTTCAATGGGGTGTTTGTCCCATTGGGTGAAATATTGTTTTGCAAATGGACACCAAACCTCGCCGCCATGAAGTGCAATTGGTTCAATGACACATACTTTAGTCTAACTTTGGTCTTTGGTCTCTCTCCCCTCTCTCTCCTCTCCCCTCTCTCTCTCCTCTCCCCTCTCTCTCCTCTCTCTCTCTCCTCTCTCTCCTTTCCCCTCTCTCCCCTCTCGCTCTCTCTCTCTCTCTCCTCTTTCTCTCTCTCCCCTCACTCTCCTCTTTCTCTATCTCTCTCGCTCTCTCTCCTCTCACTCTCTCTCTCCTCTCCCTCTCACTCCTCTCTCTCTCCTCTCTCTCTCCTCTTTCTCCTCTCTCACACTCTCCCTCTAACTCTCTCACACTCTCCCTCTCTCCTCTTTCTCTCTCCTCTCTCTCTGTCTCTCTTTTCTCTCTCTTTTTTCTTTCTATTGCTTCATTCCTATGCTGTATCAGGTGTTTCAATGAGCGTTGTCACTTCTGCCTGTAGAGAAGCCCCCATGGCCATCCCAAATAACACCATATTCACTACATAGTGCACTACCTTTGAGCAGAGCCTAATTGAAGGGGAATATATGAAAAGGCCCAGCTAGCTACTGTGTTTCTGTACTATATATTGTGTGTGTGTGTGTGTGTGTGTGTGTGTGTGTGTGTGTTCTGGGGGTAATCTAGAAATGGTACTTTGAGCTCTGACTGAGAGAATGCTTATCAAGGCAGTGCATGAAAGGTTTTCATGATCAGATCTATGTGATGAATGTTTTGTGCTATGACAGACAACCTTTCTAGCATTAGGCTACACCTACAGTATTTATTTTCAATGAATTTTCAGAGGGGAGAGAATATGACTTACATTGCATTTAGAAGGTGTTATTGGGGTATGTAGCTTACTGTTCGAATTCTCATTTCCATTTGAGCAACCTTAGCGAATGAAAGGCCAAGAGTTAAACATCTGCCACACCCACTGTAGCGCAGAGGGCGCTGCTGCCTTCGTTTGGAGGAATCTTGATTCGCGTCCATGCATAAAACTAGTTCCACAAGACGAACCCGCTCGCGCTCGGAGTAACAGCAGCCTCGAGCCCAGATGCGGCTCTGACTCCTCTGGCGCACGTTTGGCGGGAGGCTATAATAAAGACAGAGCTAGGTAAATAGCACACATTATAATACAAACGCAATTGAATGCGAGCTATATCAGGTTGGATCGTTGGAATTCTCGAAATGTAACACTGATATTAACCTTATCAGCAGCTGATACAGACAGACAGACAGACAGACAGAAGGGAGGGAGACCGCCTCTTGTTCCTTCCAAGCCGCATTTGAATGTGAGCGGTACCTTGACGGAAAAGATGCGGCGAAGAAGAAGCGGCTTTTTTATGGTTTTATCCTTGTTACTACAGCTGGGGATAGCAGGTAAGCGTCGCAGATTAGGACACCAATAACCCTGCAAGCGTCCAGATAGAGCCAATGAATGTCATCACTGACTGGTGTTGTAGTTTCTTCTCCAGTTAGTGCACAGAAACACCTATACCATTCAATGCAATTCCATAACCTATGCTTTCAGCATCACACATAGCGTGCACATATGTATGTATTTTATACGGGGCTGTAATGGCATTTGTTTTGTAAGGTGCTGCATGCATGTTATTGCTGCATGCATGTTTTATAGTAACACAGCATTATTCCAAACTGTGTCAGCCGTCATGCCAATGATGACGATAAACAGGGATACGTTGAAATATGTAAAGGTGCATTAGAAGCAGAACCATCTTATGTTTCATCTTATTTTCTATGCAACATAGCCAGAATCGAAGTTGTTGCGTTTGTGTGGTCCGTCTGCAAATGCATAAAGGCTAAGACTAAAAACCGATCTAATAGAATCCCACCTGTAATCCAATAAGGAAGCGTGGTTCAGGGCCATGGTTAGAAACCGGCCGAAAACAACACTACTGTCGTTAGGAAGAAAGTGTCTCAACTGCGTTTGTGAAAGAGGAACGGTCACGCAGCAGTAATTACCTGGAGGAAGACAATGCCACATATTATACACGTGGTTTTACAGAGAATACACAGTAAAATAATCTACTGAGTTTACTATTGTGATATTGTACAACAATTCTACCTACCTGGGATTACTGTATCATACTGATACACAGTTTGTTAAAGAAGTTCTCGGATGAATCCGCAATTGTAGGGTGCATCAGGGGTGGGCATGAGGAGGAGTACATGAGCACAATCAATTACTTTGTGGTGTAGTTTGAGCAGAACTACCTTCAGCGCAACATCAGCAAAACAAACTTGTATGGCCCAACTGACTGCAGTCCTTATACAGGGGATGGATGTGGAAATGGTTGGGTCATACAAGTTCCTGGGAGTCCATATGGACAACAGGCTGGAATGGGCTGGTAACACCGGGGCCCTGTACAAAAAGGGCCATAGCCGACTCTACTTTCTGAGGAGGCTCAGGTCCTTCAACGTGTGCAGTAAACTACTTCATACTTTCTACCAGTCTGTGGTCCATCTTTTTTGCAGTGGTGTGCTGGGGAGCCAACATAAAGGCCTGTGATGCTTCTCTGGTAAATAAGCTGATCAGGAAGGCTAGCTCTGTTCTGGGGATTAGCCTTGACACTCTAGAGGAGGTGGCGGAGAGACGGATCCTGGCCAAACTGCTGGCCATCATGGACAACGTCAACCAGCCTCTGCATGCCATGGTTATGATACAGAGGAGCACTTTCAGTCACAGACTGATCCCAGAGAGCACTACAGGAGGTCCTTACTGCCAGCAGCTATTAGACTATTTAATGCCTCACCAGGGTGCTGTGCCGTCTGCAACATAGACCTGGAACTGTTGGGGTGTTAGGACCTAGTTTAACAATTAGGCATCCATCCATGAGTAACTCTGGACTGTAATCACTCATTCACTCAGGACTTATTCATTCAGCACTCATTCATTCAGGACTGTTTATACATATTCATGTTCAGTTGTTATATCATATCACATGCAATATTGTAAGTAATTCTTAGACTGAACTTACATAGTCATTCACTCAGGAATGCATATTAGTATCCTGTCAGTTGTATCTTTTTTAATTGCTATTAGCATGTGGAATACATGCATTGATCTGTAATTAAACCCTGCACTAAGGACTGTATTTTGATACAGCCTAGATTTGAACCAGGTCTGTAGTGACACCTCTAGCACTGAGATGCAGTGCCTTAGACCGCTGAGCCACTCAGTTTGAGAGGGAGAACGAGAGAGACAGACAGAGTAGGCTACATGTATTTATTCTGCTCTTAGCCTGATAAACCTGGCATTGTGACTCAGAGAGATATTGTAAAACCAATGGAGCCTTATAAACTAGATGTCTAGAGTAAGGTCAGAAGATCATATGGCTGTCACCACAGAAATCATATTAAATCCCATTAGTATTCTAATTCTTAATTCTATGGCTGTCATTCAGTGAAGGTCAAGGGGCAAAACCCATGTGATTGGCAGCTGTTGACCTCCAAGCTGAGTTCTAGGAGGCTTATTCTGTTTTACACTCTTAAAAGAACCCATAATGAACTGTTTTTCTAAGAGTGTCGCTGACCAAAGCCCTATAATCACTGACATCAGATATGGTGAGAAGTATTTCTAGGAGGAAGGACATCTCTTCTTCCCACTGTGTCCATACCACCCTGCAGACACACGTGTGCCTGGCACATGAGGAAATCTGATCTCTCTCTCTCTCTCTCTCTCTCTCTCTCTCTCCCCTCTCCCTTTTTTTCTTTATCTCTCTCTCTCTCTCTCCCCTCTCCCTTTTTTTCTTTATCTCTCTCTCTCTCTCTCTCTACTGTATCTTTCTCCCTGCTGCCTCCACAGGGAGGTAGGGAGGGAGAGAGAGAGAGAGAGAGAGCTGTGATGCTCTTATTCTACCTATTTCTCTTTCTTGTCTGTGAGGGATTCATTTGGTTCTACTGAGAGTTTAAAATCTAACTTTGTGTAAAAAGGTTGTTCAAACAGCCGTTTCACTGTCAATAAATCTTGATTAGCATTGGTGATTCCAAAGAAACTAGAGTGGTAAACCTGCAGCTAGCATAGCATCAGCCAGAGTGGTAGACCTGCAGCTAGCATAGCATCAACCAGAGTGGTAGACCTGCATAGAGCATAGCATCAACCAGAGTGGTAGACCTGCATAGAGCATGGCATCAACCAGAGTGGTAGACCTGCATAGAGCATAGCATCAACCAGAGTGGTAGACCTGCATAGAGCATAGCATCAACCAGAGTGGTAGACCTGCAGCTAGCATAGCATCAACCAGAGTGGTAGACCTGCAGCTAGCATAGCATCAACCGTAGTGGTAGACCTGCAGCTAGCATAGCATCAACCAGAGTGGTAAACCTGCAGCTAGCATAGCATCAACCATAGTGGTAGACCTGCATAGAGCATAGCATCAACCAGAGTGGTAAACCTGCAGCTAGCATAGCATCAACCAGAGTGGTAGACCTGCATAGAGCATAGCATCAACCAGAGTGGTAAACCTGCAGCTAGCATAGCATCAACCAGAGTGGTAAACCTGCAGCTAGCATAGCATCAACCAGAGTGGTAGACCTGCATAGAGCATAGCATCAACCAGAGTGGTAAACCTGCAGCTAGCATAGCATCAAACATAGTGGCAGACCTGCAGAGAGCATAGCATCAACCATAGTGGTAGACCTGCAGCTAGCATAGCATCAACCATAGTGGTAGACCTGCATAGAGCATAGCATCAACCATAGTGGTAGACCTGCAGCTAGCATAGCATCAACCGTAGTGGTAGACCTGCAGCTGGCATAAACCCATTCCCTCTCTCTTTGTAGATGTTTTTTCTGGTGACCATGACCGCTACATGACCAGGACCGGTGGGGGGAGACTGCGGTCGGACCGCCCGTTTCTGGTATACAGTCACGTGGACCCAGATGGCCAGGAGAGGACCCTGCGTCTGAAAACACCCTGGTGGCAGCGTGGTGGGGACAGAGACAGTCTCCATGCCATGGTTAGCACCATCCATGCCCAGCACCAGGCCAGACTGGACAGCTTCAGGTAAAGAGAGCTGCTCAACTCTGTCCTCATGATGCTTGAAACCAACACAGTCCATCACATCAAAACATTAAAAAGGGGTCAGCACTCAACTGACAGACACAGACGTAGTGATGATGTTGAGTTTGAAATGCATGACACATTTACAGAAAGGGACACAATAATTAACCTTTCTTTAATATTTACAACCAACTCCCTTTATGACTTTGGTTGTCTAGTATCTCATTTTATTGTATGTAATATTGTGATTCAGATTTTATCTGCCATAGTACACACAAATGTAAACTAAACTAAACCGATGCCGTCATAGAACACACTGATCATACAGAACTTTTCATCAGAGACATGGAGAGTCTCCAGGTCCAGCACCAGGCCAGGATGGACAGCCTACTCACCCAGTCCGCCCAGACCCATGCCAAACTGGCCAAGCTGATGCCCTCTGCCCTGCTGGAGTCCCGGTTCCGCCAGGCACCCCGTGGGCATGGAGCCGTTAGCCTGCTGGCACAGCCAGAGCAGGAGGTACGGGTGGAGAATGCTCCAGTCTCGGCACGCCTTATCGTCACCGTGGTGAGTAGAGTATAGATATATCCTTTCACTCATTTTAACATTCTGTCATAAAGATCACATGTTCAACTTGTTTTCCCATTTCAAAAGATTAAATAAAAATGTCTGTTAAGTGCCAAATAAAGTAACAGGGTTGACCGTAACAGGGTTGACCGTAACAGGGTTGACCGTAACAGGGTTGACCGTTACAGGGTTGACCGTTACAGGGTTGACCGTTACAGGGTTTACCGTAACAGGGGAAATGGAAGCTTGTTATGTGCAATTGAATGCAATCTTCACAAAAAAATTATAATTGTTAAAACATTTCTGGCCTTTCTATCTATGGGTAACAGGGTTGACGTGTTATGCTCGACCCGCTCAGTTTTCCACCACAAAACACCTGAAAAAGCCCACCTTCTTTTAATTACACTATGATTTGGCTATTATTTATTATTATGTCATTTTGATACATTTTTTTAAAGGGATAGTTTCACCATACTAAAACAAGAGTTAGGGTTTAAAAGGGTTTACCTTCAAATTAATCACTGATCACATTAAATAAATAACAATCTTCAGAAATGACTTTGTCAAAGGAACAAAATAACCAGGGCTTTATAATGACAGTGGAAACACGGAGACATGTTGGGGAAAAATGGGTTAAAATCTTCCAGGAAGTCAGAGAGGGTGCGCGGAGGGACATGTCAAAATGCCTTTATTCATATAAAAAAATCTATAGATGTATTGAATTCTCCATGTGGTCTGTGTTAAAGGGCACTCAGACACCCATATGTCCCCACAAGACAAAACTCTATATTGGTGCATAATGTCTACTTAAAATTTCAAAAGGCACTCATTTCGTGGAATGACCCAGATAACGATGATGTTGGGTGACTGCGATTTTATGGAGTCTTTTGAATGCAAATAACCATTAATATACAGTATAAACTACTGTAAGCCCTACATTCTGGGTGTGCGTCTGAAACAGCAGGAAATAGGGTTCCATTTCAGACGCAGCTCTGAATGTATAGGTGATGATGTTGGAGGATTGCCATCCTATGGATTTTCACTTTGAGAAGTGATTTCAGTTTTTTACAATCTCTTACACACTAAAAGTGAGGAACACTCAGTGAAACCGTTAACTCGTGTACCTAATCTTCAGACCAAGTCATCAAAACTGCAAGCACATTATCTGCTTTACACTCAGTTTGCAAGTGTAAAACACACTTTTTGCAAAACACTAAACACAGTTCTCTACATTAGACACACCATTCAAAACTAACAGGTCCTGTTTCGTTTGGAAAACACTGCCATTCAAAACGCCACATTCATTTACCGATTACCTACACTCAGTGCTCACCTGTGAAAACACTTATAGCTATTTTCTTCACTTTGAAATCAGAGCTTGAGCACTATAAATAGGCTTCAGGTTGGCTTTCTTGGTTTGGACAACAATGGAGGCCGATTTTGGAGAGAGAGTTAGAGGAAGAGGGGAACGAGGAAGAGGAGGAGGACAAGAAGAAGGAGGAGGAGGAAGAGGACGAGGACATGGAGGAGGCCTGTGGTGACATAGACAAGGGGGCAAGCCAGGGCTGGATACGGCACTCCAGATGCTACTTCCCCCGCTGTTTAGCCAGAGAGAACATCACTTGGGATGTTGATGAGGTGCTGACAGACCCAAATAGGAGACAGGATGCAGCCTAATAGTTTTTATCTTTACAGTAACAAGCCTATTTGTTTATCTCTACTGTATGTGTTTTGTCTGTTACTGTTCATCCTGAAATCGGGATGAAAATACAATGTTTTGAGAAAGAAATACATTACATTTTTCCCCCTTGCATTTCTGTTTATAGTATAAATATTTACTGAATAATCATACATACTGTATATATGTATGTGTGAGTGCTATGACAAACTGCCGTGGACTCCACTGCACACTGGACATGCAAAAGACACAAGATAGTAGTGTTTTACATTCGTCACGTCCGTGTGTCGTTGGCGTGTATAAGAGCTCATCATTTGATGGTTTGTGTGTAAATGCAAAAACACCATTTTGAGAAGAGTTAAAATAGTTTTGAATGAAGTGTTTGGTTTTGCAAGAGATATGTGACATTTTGTGTGTTGTGTGTGTTTTGGGGTTTTGTGTGTAGAGTCTAGAGAAAAGGAGACATTGTTTCAGAAATCATGTGTAAAGCAATTGTCAAAAACTGTAACTATTGTAAGGAGTGGATTCAGAGTCCTTGATTGTAGATTATGATGAATGATTGATTGATCATTTAACATATCAAGAGCTCTTGCTGAGAAATGGACGTTGACTGTTCAGAGTGAGGGTGGAGGATGGAGGAAGAGGCCCAGATTGAAGCCATTGGACCCCAGGGTGGGTGAGGCCTGGCTGGGCCCAGATGGCCATGATGTCCCCCTCTCTGTGATGGATGACAAGGACCATCTGCTAGGATAACAGGCAGGCCTTCAGAAGGAGTGTGTGTGTTAGAGTGTGTCTGTGTGTTAGAGTGTGTCTGTGTGTTAGAGTGTGTCTGTGTGTTAGTGTGTGTTAGTGTGTGTCTGTGTGTTAGTGTGTGTCTGTGTGTTAGTGTGTGTCTGTGTGTTAGTGTGTGTTAGTGTGTGTCTGTGTGTTAGTGTGTGTCTGTGTGTTAGTGTGTGTCTGTGTGTTAGTGTGTGTTAGTGTGTCTGTGTTAGTGTGTGTCTGTGTGTTAGTGTTACTGCATGTTAGAGTGTGTCTGCGTGTTAGTGTGTGTCTGTGTGTTAGAGTGTGTGTTAGTGTGTCTGTGTGTTAGAGTGTGTCTGTGTGTTAGAGTGTGTCTGTGTGTTAGAGTGTGTCTGCGTGTTAGAGTGTGTGTTAGTGTGTCTGTGTGTTAGAGTGTGTCTGTGTGTTAGTGTGTCTGTGTGTTAGTGTGTGTCTGTGTGTCTGTGTTAGTGTGTCTGTGTGTTAGTGTGTGTCTGTGTGTTAGTGTGTGTCTGCGTGTTAGTGTGTGTCTGTGTGTTAGAGTGTGTTAGTGTGTGTCTGTGTGTTAGTGTGTGTCTGTGTGTTAGTGTGTGTCTGTGTGTTAGAGTGTGTCTGTGTGTTAGAGTGTGTCTGTGTGTTAGAGTGTGTCTGTGTGTTAGTGTGTGTTAGTGTGTCTGTGTGTTAGTGTGTGTCTGTGTGTTAGTGTGTGTCTGTGTGTCTGTGTGTTAGAGTGTGTCTGTGTGTTAGTGTGTCTGTGTGTTAGTGTGTGTCTGTGTGTTAGTGTGTGTCTGTGTGTTAGAGTGTGTCTGTGTGTTAGAGTGTGTCTGTGTGTTAGAGTGTGTCTGTGTGTTAGAGTGTGTCTGCGTGTTAGTGTGTGTCTGTGTTAGAGTGTGTGTGTTAGAGTGTGTGTTAGTGTGTCTGTGTTAGTGTGTGTCTGTGTGTTAGTGTGTGTCTGCGTGTTAGTGTGTGTCTGCGTGTTAGTGTGTGTCTGCGTGTTAGTGTGTGTCTGCGTGTTAGTGTGTGTCTGCGTGTTAGTGGGTCTGCGTGTTAGTGTGTCTGTGTGTTAGTGTGTCTGTGTGTTAGTGTGTCTGTGTGTTAGTGTGTCTGTGTGTTAGTGTGTCTGTGTGTTAGTGTGTCTGTGTGTTAGTGTGTCTGTGTGTTAGAGTGTGTGTGTGTGTGTTAGTGTGTGTCTGTGTGTTAGTGTGTGTCTGTGTGTTAGTGTGTGTCTGTGTGTTAGTGTGTGTCTGTGTGTTAGTGTGTGTCTGTGTGTTAGTGTGTGTCTGTGTGTGTCTGTGTGTTAGTGTGTGTCTGTGTGTTAGTGTGTGTCTGTGTGTTAGTGTCTGTTTGTTAGTGTCTGTGTTTGTTAGTGTGTGTCTGTGTTTGTTAGTGTGTGTCTGTGTTTGTTAGTGTGTGTCTGTGTGTTTGTTAGTGTGTGTCTGTGTGTTTGTTAGTGTGTGTCTGTGTGTTAGTGTGTGTCTGCGTGTTAGTGTGTGTGTCTGCGTGTTAGTGTGTGTGTGTGTGTTAGTGTGTGTCTTCGTGTTAGTGTGTGTCTTCGTGTTAGTGTGTGTCTGCGTGTTAGTGTGTGTCTGCGTGTTAGTGTGTGTATGTGTGTTAGTGTGTGTTAGTGTGTCTGTGTTAGTGTGTGTTAGTGTGTCTGTGTGTTAGTGTTACTGCATGTTAGAGTGTGTCTGTGTGTTAGAGTGTGTCTGTGTGTTAGAGTGTGTCTGTGTGTTAGTGTGTGTTAGTGTGTGTCTGTGTGTTAGTGTGTGTCTGTGTGTTAGTGTGTGTCTGTGTGTTAGTGTGTGTATGTGTGTTAGTGTGTGTTAGTGTGTCTGTGTTAGTGTGTGTTAGTGTGTCTGTGTGTTAGTGTTACTGCATGTTAGAGTGTGTCTGCGTGTTAGTGTGTGTCTGTGTGTTAGAGTGTGTGTTAGTGTGTCTGTGTGTTAGAGTGTGTCTGTGTGTTAGAGTGTGTCTGTGTGTTAGAGTGTGTCTGCGTGTTAGAGTGTGTGTTAGTGTGTCTGTGTGTTAGAGTGTGTCTGTGTGTTAGAGTGTGTCTGTGTGTTAGAGTGTGTCTGTGTTAGTGTGTCTGTGTGTTAGTGTGTCTGTGTGTTAGTGTGTGTCTGTGTGTCTGTGTGTGTCTGTGTGTTAGTGTGTGTCTGCGTGTTAGTGTGTGTCTGTGTGTTAGAGTGTGTTAGTGTGTGTCTGTGTGTTAGTGTGTGTCTGTGTGTTAGTGTGTGTCTGTGTGTTAGAGTGTGTCTGTGTGTTAGAGTGTGTCTGTGTGTTAGAGTGTGTCTGTGTGTTAGAGTGTGTCTGTGTGTTAGTGTGTGTTAGTGTGTCTGTGTGTTAGTGTGTGTCTGTGTGTCTGTGTGTTAGAGTGTGTCTGTGTGTTAGTGTGTGTCTGTGTGTTAGTGTGTGTCTGTGTGTTAGTGTGTGTCTGTGTGTTAGTGTGTGTCTGTGTGTTAGAGTGTGTCTGTGTGTTAGAGTGTGTCTGTGTGTTAGAGTGTGTCTGTGTGTTAGTGTGTGTCTGCGTGTTAGTGTGTGTCTGTGTTAGAGTGTGTGTGTTAGAGTGTGTGTTAGTGTGTCTGTGTTAGTGTGTGTCTGTGTGTTAGTGTGTGTCTGCGTGTTAGTGTGTGTCTGCGTGTTAGTGTGTGTCTGCGTGTTAGTGTGTGTCTGCGTGTTAGTGTGTGTCTGCGTGTTAGTGGGTCTGCGTGTTAGTGTGTCTGTGTGTTAGTGTGTCTGTGTGTTAGTGTGTCTGTGTGTTAGTGTGTCTGTGTGTTAGTGTGTCTGTGTGTTAGAGTGTGTGTGTGTGTGTGTGTTAGTGTGTGTCTGTGTGTTAGTGTGTGTCTGTGTGTTAGTGTGTGTCTGTGTGTTAGTGTGTGTCTGTGTGTGTCTGTGTGTTAGTGTGTGTCTGTGTGTTAGTGTGTGTCTGTGTGTTAGTGTGTGTCTGTGTGTTAGTGTGTGTCTGTGTGTGTCTGTGTGTTAGTGTGTGTCTGTGTGTTAGTGTGTGTCTGTGTGTTAGTGTGTGTCTGTGTGTTAGTGTCTGTTTGTTAGTGTCTGTGTTTGTTAGTGTGTGTCTGTGTTTGTTAGTGTGTGTCTGTGTGTTTGTTAGTGTGTGTCTGTGTGTTTGTTAGTGTGTGTCTGTGTGTTTGTTAGTGTGTGTCTGTGTGTTTGTTAGTGTGTGTCTGTGTGTTAGTGTGTGTCTGCGTGTTAGTGTGTGTGTCTGCGTGTTAGTGTGTGTCTTTGTGTTAGTGTGTGTCTTCGTGTTAGTGTGTGTCTGCGTGTTAGTGTGTGTCTGCGTGTTAGTGTGTGTCTGTGTGTTAGTGTGTCTGTGTGTTAGTGTGTGTCTGTGTGTCTGTGTGTGTTAGGGTGTCTGTGTGTTAGTGTGTGTCTGTGTGTTAGTGTGTGTCTGTGTGTGTTAGGGTGTCTGTGTGTTAGTGTGTGTCTGCGTGTTAGAGTGTGTGTTAGTGTGTTAGTGTGTCTGTGTGTTAGTGTGTGTTAGTGTGTGTCTGTGTGTGTGTTAGTGTGTGTGTTAGTGTGTGTGTCTGTGTGTTAGTGTGTGTCTGTGTGTGTTAGTGTGTGTGTTAGTGTGTGTGTGTGTCTGTGTGTTAGTGTGTGTCTGTGTGTTAGTGTGTGTCTGTGTGTGTGTTAGTGTGTGTCTGTGTGTGTGTTAGTGTGTGTCTGTGTGTTAGTGTGTGTCTGTGTGTGTCTGTGTGTCTGTGTGTTAGTGTGTCTGTGTGTTAGTGTGTGTTAGTGTGTGTTAGTGTGTGTCTGTGTGTTAGTGTGTGTGTGTGTCTGTGTGTTAGTGTGTGTCTGTGTGTTAGTGTGTGTCTGTGTGTGTGTTAGTGTGTGTCTGTGTGTTAGTGTGTGTCTGTGTGTGTCTGTGTGTCTGTGTGTTAGTGTGTCTGTGTGTGATGGTATGTTTTCTCTCCTATAGATTTTGTCTGTGTCTGTCTGTCTGTCTGTCTGTCTGTCTGTCTGTCTGTCTGTCTGTCTGTCTGTCTGTCTTATAGCGCCAGCTGAACCCCGCCACACACACACACAGCTGCTTTGTCATGTTATTTTCCACCAGTGTATTGTGTTCTAACTAGAGAGAGGCATCTGCTGTCAAAACGCTACTGTGAAAGAATCTTTATCTACCAGAGAACTGTCTGTCTGTCTGTCTGTCTGTCTGTCTGTCTGTCTGTCTGTCTGTCTGTCTGTCTGTCTGTCTGTCTGTCTGTCTGTCTGTCTGTCTGTCTGTCTGTCTGTCATATATGATAAACTGGCTGCAATAAGAACCATCTGTGCTCCACTGTACACACACACACACACACACACACACACACACTGGCAGAGGCTATGGAGTAATGTAGACTACTAATGAACATCAGTGGTTTTGCTGTTTGCTTACTGTAACATTCAACCCAATTAGTTTAACTTGTCCAGCCCACAATGCTTTGTAAGGACAGAGCAAACAAATCATTCATAACAATAGAAGCTGAACACA
The DNA here is from genome assembly GCA_023634145.1 of Thymallus thymallus. NCBI lineage: Eukaryota > Metazoa > Chordata > Actinopteri > Salmoniformes > Salmonidae > Thymallus > Thymallus thymallus. Next base: position 4,931,539 of record CM042421.1, read on the forward strand.
TACTGCTACCACCATGCATGACAAATATAGGAGCATTACTGAGATGAAGATGGAGATGGAGATGGGGAGAGAGAAAGCACTAAGATTCCCCCCCCCCCCCCCCCCCCCTTCTAAGGAGAGAATACCTTACAGTTAAGACATGTTGCTGTTTTCCAGTAACTTAGCAACAGCAGGTCTAGACAGGCTATGAGAGATGGTAAAATCCAATACTTGGCAGCTTCTGTCCTCCTCCTATCTCTAGTGGATAGGTGGTGAATGGTTTAACAGGAAATTAAAAAGAGCAGGCAGGCATGTGTATAATGGAGGTAATATCTGTGATGTGCCACAGGTCGGTGATAAACGATGATGATTTGGTGGAGTGGATAATAATCTCTGTGGTAAGTACACTGAGAGGCTGATAGGGAAACAGGCCCTTGTATGACGCATAGAGATCCTGCCCTCTGTCTGTCTCAATACACAATGGGAGCATAGTATCTGTGTCTGTCTGTCATAGAGAACAGACGACAGGGTTCTGCTCTCTCTGCCTCCTGTTTATTAGAGAGGAAGTGAGGATGTACAGAGCCATCATATCCTCCTGATTCGTTGGCTGATAGTGGAAGATGCCTCCTGATAGGCTCTGCCTTCCAGGACCTGCACGGCCCACTGGGGTGATATAATCCTTACCACCCGTCTCTCAGACCTCAGCTTCATTTCCTGCGGTGTTAATGAGAGTGGAGTAGAGAGGAGAGGACCCCCTGCCCATACTAAACCTGACAGGAGAGGAGAGGACCCCCTGGCTATACCATACTAACCCTGACAGGAGAGGAGAGGACACCCTGGCTATACCATACTAACCCTGACAGGAGAGGAGAGGAGAGGACACCCTGGCTATACCATACTAACCCTGACAGGAGAGGAGAGGACCCCCTGGCTATACCATACTAACCCTGACAGGAGAGGAGAGGACACCCTGGCTATACCATACTAACCCTGACAGGAGAGGAGAGGACACCCTGGCTATACCATACTAACCCTGACAGGAGAGGAGAGGACACCCTGGCTATACCATACTAACCCTGACAGGAGAGGAGAGGACACCCTGGCTATACCATACTAACCCTGACAGGAGAGGAGATTAAGACAATAAGTTAAGACACTTTACAGCTCTGTTAAATTATCCCATGGAACTTCACAGAGATTCGACATTAAACGCAGAATTAAACAAGGATGACCAATTTCTCCTTTCTTATTTTTATTGGTCACACAAGTTGTGGCACGTCATATCAATAAGGATAGTTTTAGGGGTATTTAGACGCAAGATAAAGAGATAAAATGTTCACAATTGGCTGACGAACCCACCATTTGGTGTGTATTAATGCCTTCTCACATGTACAGTATCTTGTTTATCTCTGAATATTAGGAAATGTGAATTATTTGCGTTGAAAAGATGTGACTTAAACTCAGTATGTCATATCCCTGTAAAAGATGTGATCACATATCAGGGTAAGAGGACCTGGTACTGAGTGACAGACAGCTTGATTCAACTAGAGAAAGTGGTAGCCATCATTTTGTAGATGCAGAAAGTTAAAAGCATAGTGGGTCAATTTCCACAACAACTAAGGCTCAACATCTTTGCTGTTTTGGTGCCCTGGCTACAACACTGTGAACAGCATGAAGCAAGCCCATGCATAGATACTGTGTGACAGCAAAGTGTTGCATCTCACTCATTACTGATGATGATGATGATGATGATGATGATAGGCCCTGCTTTAGTGAAGTTGAGAGAGACTTTAGTCATTTAGCAGACACTCCTATCCAGAGCAACTTACAGTTAGTTAGTGCATACATGTTCATACTTTTTCATACTGGTCCCCCATGGGAATCAAACCCACAACCCTGGCATTGCAAGCACCACACTCTACCATCTGAGCTACACAGGACTTGCGACTTGTGAAAGTCAGAATTCCATTGCGAGATACAGCTTTTGATTACTAATAAGTTAGGCCTAGTGCACGGTTCTGACTGTCTGTCTGGTGGCCGACCTTCCTATACTGATAGATAGGCCTAGTGCACGGTTCTGACTGTCTGTCTGGTGGCCGACCTTCCTATACTGATAGATAAGCCTAGTGCACGGTTCTGACTGTCTGCATGGTGGCCGACCTTCCTATACTGAGCCCTTCTCTCCGTACCTCACTAGCTCGCTACGACAAATGTGAGTGTTTTTGTTCTCAGAAGTACGGTAACTAATCAGTTTCCTCCATTCCAAAAATACGGAATCTTAAGAGTCGATTCCTAGTGGAATCAATGTTGACACTAAGAAATGGGAGTCGACGTGTAAGGAGTCGAGGAATCAATTATTTTGGAGTCGACTTTCCACCACTACGCAAGCAACAGCAGTGAAGTTCTCTATGGCAAAACTTGAAGGAGTTCATTTTAAAGGGAGTGTTTTTCTAGCCACCGTGCTTCTACATCTGCATTGCTTGCTGTTTGGGGTTTTAGGCTGGGTTTCTGTATAAGCACTTTGTGCCATCTGCTGATGTAAAAAGGGCTTTATAAATACATTTGATTTGATTTGAGAAGGGAATGCAGACTTTGCGAGGTGGAACAGTAATGGTAGTACAGGTGAACGCTTAACCATCTGAAAGAGACGCACCGTGAGACCCAAACCATAGGCTGGCAGAACCTGGAATTTTATTTATTTTAAACATAAAGAAAACTTGTCCATTTGTCACATCTCTACAGTGTATCCATTCTACACACAGAACACACAGAACCTCCGAAAATAGAATACATTTTAGCATCGCATTTCTAGACTCAACTCCGCCGTCAGTAGCTTAAAGAATGAAAGAAATATTGCAATTGCTTTAACTAGCATTGTATTCAATTCATCATCTATTCAATGCAAAGCCTTGGCAGTACCGAGGACATTTTAGCATCACGTTTCTATACTCACCTCTGCAGTCTGTGGTAGAAGCCAAGACAGGAGGAGGCTGGTGATTTATTTAGCAGGCATTCAGCAGGCAGACCTATCTCCTGTAGAGAGACATCTGGAGAGCTGAATGTCACCGCACAGTTTCACTCACACATGCGCGTTGCACGCATGCACACACACGCACACGCACACACACACACACACACACACACATAGGTAAACCTCCCATAGAGGGAGAGCTTCTAATGATGAACCTCTAAATGCCAAAGCTATTATTATTATTATAAAAGACTGTTATTAGAAAAGGAGTATCCTAATATGTGCTGTAGACCACTATAGGAAGCTAGCACTCTGTTAGCACTCTGTTAGCACTCTGTTAGCACTCTGTTAGCACTCTGTTAGCACTCTGTTAGCACTCTGTTAGCACTCTGTTAGCACTCTGTTAGCACTCTGTTAGCACTCTGTTAGCACTCTGTTAGCACTCTGTTAGCACTCTGTTAGCACTCTGTTAGCACTGTTACATTTGATGATAAGGCGCACAGCAGAAGTCCAGTTTTGATAGCCGTCCTATTTTTTTGGTTGTGTTATCCAGTTCTGTTTTGGCATTCACACAGTCCTATTATCAATGGAGAATCACTAGAGGCAGTCTTCTTCACACAGTCCTATTATCAATGGAGAATCACTAGAGGCAGTCTTCTTCACACAGTCCTATTATCAATGGAGAATCACTAGAGGCAGTCTTCTTCACACAGTCCTATTATCAATGGAGAATCACTAGAGGCAGTCTTCTTCACACAGTCCTTTTATCAATGGAGAATCACTAGAGGCAGTCTTCTTCACACAGTCCTATTATCAATGGAGAATCACTAGATGCAGTCTTCTTCACACAGTCCTTTTATCAATGGAGAATCACTAGAGGCAGTCTTCTTCACACAGTCCTATTATCAATGGAGAATCACTAGAGGCAGTCTTCTTCACACAGTCCTTTTATCAATGGAGAATCACTAGAGGCAGTCTTCTTCACACAGTCCTATTATCAATGGAGAATCACTAGAGGCAGTCTTCTTCACACAGTCCTTTTATCAATGGAGAATCACTAGAGGCAGTCTTCTTCACACAGTCCTATTATCAATGGAGAATCACTAGAGGCAGTCTTCTTCACACAGTCCATCAGCAGCAGGTCCAGAAATAGCCAGGCATTGTATTCTGGCCCAGGAAATGGAAATAGGTTAAGAGAGGACACCCACTCATTCCACTTCCTGTGTGTAGTGACATGATAATATGTCCCTGCAGGGCACCCATAGCCACGGCTAATGGACGATAGAGAAAAGGGATGAGGAGGAGAAGGAGAGAGAGAGAGAGCGAGAGAGAGAGGAGGATAAATGGGGGGAGAGGAGAGAGAGAAGGAGCAATGGGGGGAGGGAGAGAGAAGAGAGAGAGAGAGAGAGAGAGAGAGAGGAGAAAGGAGGAGAGAGAGAGGATAGAGATACAGAAGGAGTGATGGAAGCATGTACAGAGAGAGAAAGAGAGGAGAGAGAAAGATAAAGATGGGGGTTGTCTTGAGAGAGAAGAGAGATGGAGAGGAGGATGGAGGCAAGACAGTCAAGTCAGAAAGAGAGACATGCAGAGAGAAAGAGAAGAGAGAGAGTGAAAGATGTGGATTGTCTTGTCATTAACCTGCGGTCCCTCTGACCACAGGGGCCCAAGTGGCGCAGTGGTTTAAGGCACTGCATCTCCGTGCTAGAGGTGTTACTATAGACAACCTGGTTCGAATCCAGACTGTATAACAACCGGCCGTGATTGGGAGTCCCATAGGGCGGCGCACAATTGGCCCAGCGCCGTCATTGTAAACAAGAATGTGTTCTTAACTGACTTGCCTAGTTAAATAAAGGTTAAATAAAATTCCTAAAAATAGGGATGTTGTGTAACTCAGATCACAGATGGTGCCCAGACACTGTGTGGTCTGTCTCTCACTTCTTCTCTCGCCTATCAGAAGACACTGTGCTGTGCCTGTGCATGTCTGCTTGCATGAATACTGTATCTTGATCTGTGAGTATATATATATGTCTGTGAATACTGTATCTCCATCGGTGAGTATGTATATGTCTGTGAGCGTGCGGGAGACCTTTTCTTCACGGCTGGAGTGGTCTTTTAGGCCAGTCAGGATGTTGAACAGAAACCCTGTTGTTACCCTCCCATCTGGTCCTCCCTGTCTACTGCCTGCTGAATTATTCAAGCCGATGGGCAGTGGGTAGTCATGGTGGTGTGGGTTACGGCTGTCAGTCGATCCATATTGAACGGCATCTCTAGGCCAATGACATTTAGTTTTTTTATCAAATATGTGTTGATCTGAGAGTGGCGTAAAAGTAGAAATAGCACTGCTCAGAAATTGTTGGGGCAGACTTCATTAAAGAGGTGTGTTGTTTTTACTTCATTAGAGGTGTGTTGTTTTTACTTCATTAAAGAGGTGTGTTGTTTTTACTTCACGAAAGAGGTGTGTTGTTTTTACTTCATGAAAGAGGTCACTAGGCCACTAGATGGAGCTGGTAACCTGGGCCACTAGATGGAGCAGGTAACCTGGGCCACTAGATGGAGCAGGTAACCTGGGCCACTAGATGGAGCAGGTAACCTGGGCCACTAGATGGAGCAGGTAACCTGGGCCACTAGATGGAGCAGGTAACCTGGGCCACTAGATGGAGCAGGTAACCTGGGCCACTAGATCGAGCTGATAACCTGATAGTATGAGGACTGGTCCTGAACTAGGTTTCAACAGGACAGATAGTATGAGGACTGGTCCTGAACTAGGTTTCAACAGGACAGATAGTATGAGGACTGTTTCTGAACTAGGTTTCAACAGGACAGATAGTATGAGGACTGGTCCAGAACTAGGTTTCAACAGGACAGATAGTATGAGGACTGGTCCTGAACTAGGTTTCAACAGGACAGATAGTATGAGGACTGGTCCTACATTCATTGACCTGACTGATTGACACAGTGTGGACACTGGGATGAGAGGTCACTGTGGCCCAGTGATGCATGGATTGATTGGATTGGGATGGTCCTAGCTACAGCTCTATCTACTGTATATCTACAATGTAAGGAGGTATCCTGGGATGATCCTAGCTACAGCTCTATCTACTGTATATCTACAATGTAAGGAGGTAGCCTGGGATGGTCCTAGCTACAGCTCTATCTACTGTATATCTACAATGTAAGGAGGTATTCTGGGATGGTCCTAGCTACAGCTCTAGCCACTGTATATCTACAATGCAAGGAGGTAGCCTGGGATGCTCCCACGGTCACATGGTATAGTCAGCCATTCAGCCGGTGAGACCAACCAACACACCCAGTGGAAGACGACTAGCTGTGAATGAGTGACATCTCTCTCTCTTTCTCTCTCTCTCTCTCTTTCTTTCTCTCTCTCAATTCAATTCAAGGGCCTGTATTGGCATTGAAATGTTAACATTGCCAAAGCAAGTGCAATGGATAAACAAAAGTGAAATAAACAAGAAAAGGTGAACAGTAAACATTACACTCATAGACATTTCAAATGTTATATTATTGGCAGTGTTGTAACAATGTACAAATAGTTAAAGTACAAGAAGGAAAATAAATCAACATAAATATGGGTTGTATTTACATGGTGTTTGTTCTTCACTGGTTGCCCTTTTCTTGTGGAAACAGGTTACACATCTTGCTGCTGTGATGGAACACTGTGGTATTTCACCCAGTAGATATGAGAGTTAACAAAATTGGATTTGTTTTCAAATTCTTTGTGGGTCTGTGTAATCTGAGGATATTTTTGCAGAATTCTGCATGCAGTCTCAATTTGTTGTTTGTCCCATTTTGTGAATTCTTGGTTGGTGAGCGGAACCCCAGACCTCACAACCATAAAGGGCAATGGGTTCTAGAACTGATTCAAGTATTTTTAGACAGATTTTAATTTGTTTGACAAATTTTATGTTCCTTTCTCTCTCTCTCTCTCTCTCTGCTGTCATTCTGGGAACCCGTCACTCACCTTGTTTTCGTCATTTGTGACAGCAAGATGCAGGCAGGCAGGCAGGTAGGCAGATGGTATGAACTCTGAACTATTTCACTAAAGAAGAAGTGAATCATAGATTATAGCCTAACAGTCTAGTAAGAACATTGATCGACCCGGAAGATTCTACAAAGGAACGATGGTGACATCGACTGGGCAAACCATGAACTCAACGAGCTATCGAAGCCAGCGTTAAGTAAATACTGGTTACATTCCTTTGTCCGAACGAGCGATTGTTAAAGTACACATGTAGTCAGATTTATGTGGCATTAGGTTCCCATGTCCGTTAGAAGCCAACTCCCCCTTTCCTCTCTGAATCTAACGTGTAATTACCAAACCGTTATTCAGTCCTCATCCTGTATAATGTTAGTATTGTATTTGTATATCCTGTAATTGTTTAATTAGCTGAGAGAGAGAGAGAGAGAGAGAGAGAGAGAGACTAAATCCAATACACCTGCTGAACTAGTAGCTACTTGTTGTCCTCTGATTGAACCCTTCATTCAACAGAGTGCATTTAATATAAATAAACACACGTGTCTTTCTTTGTCCTCCTGAGGCTGACCCAGACACCATGTCAAAATCAAATCAAATCAATGTTTTTTGGTCGCGTACACAGATTATCACAGGTGCAGTGAAATGCTTGTGTTTCTAGCTCCAACAGTGCAGTAATACCTAGCAATACAAAATAATACACGCATCATCCACAAGTTAAACAAAATACAAAAAATGCATGAAGACATATCAGAGTCCACAATATAATTATACTGTATATATATATATGTATATAAATGGTGCGTATAAAAACCCCATCTGGTCAGGTAGTGTCCTGATAGTTTTGATATCGGGACAGCTCCATGCTCGCTGTTGTCACAGACACAAACAGGTCTCTGTAAAGTAGATCACACTATGGGGAGATTGAGGCTAATGGAATTAAAAAGGACAGTCTGGTTACTGTCAGTGGATGAAGAGACACAGGACATTACAGGAAGTTCACTGACAGGACCACTGATCATCGGTGTAGATGTAGTGTACATTTTATTTATTGGATATGTCTATGTCCCTGTTCCTCCTAGTCCACGGAGCAGGAAGTATAGGACACATGGGATAACATAGTATTTAATATACTTTAAATCCACTGGTTTGTGGTTGGGCTTGACTGTTATAATGCAACCAGTGGACAAGTCCTGGTTTCTGGTTCCAGAGAAAGTGAGGGGAACGAGAGAAAGAGGAGAGGAGAGGAAAGGGAGAGAGAAAGGGAGAGGAGAGGAGAGGAGAGGGAAAGGGAGAGAGAAAGAGAGAGAGGAGAGGAGAGGAGAGGGATAGGAAGAGAGAGGAGTGGAGAGAGAAAGAAAGGAAGAGAGGAGAGGAGAGAGAAAGGGAGAAAGAGGAAAGGAGAGGAGAGGAAAGGGAGAGAGAAAAAGGTGAGGAGAGAGAGAGAGAGAGAGAGAGAGAGAGAGAGAGAGAGAGAGAGAGAAAATGGAGGGAAAGGGAGTACAGTCGTGGCCAAAGGTTTTGAGAATGACACCCCCCTCTTGAGGATCGACCACAAGTTCTCATTAGGAGACGGTCCTGGCGCTTGATGGACTTTCTTGGGCGCCCTGACGCCTTCTTCACAACATTTGAACCTCTCTCCTTGAAGTTCTTGATCATCCGATAAATGGTTGATTTAGGTGCAATCTTACCAGCAGCAATATCCTTGCCTGTGAAGCCCTTTTTGTGCAAAGCAATGATGAAGGTACGTGTTTCCTTGCAGGTAACCATGGTTGACAGAGGAAGAACAAGGATTTCAAGCACCACCCTCCTTTTAAAACTTCCAGTCTGTTATTCTGACTCAATCAGCATGACAGAGTGATCTCCAGCCTTGTCCTCGCCAACACTCTCACCTGTGTTAACGAGACAATCACTGGCATGATGGCAGCTGGTCCTTTTGTGGCAGGGCTGAAATGCAGTGGAAATGTTTTTGGGGGATTAAGTTAATTTTCATGGCAAAGAGGGACTTTGCAATTAATTGCAATTCATCTGATCACTCTTCATGACATTCTGGAGTATATGCAAATTGTCATCATCAACACTGAGGCAGCAAACTTTGTGGAGACCAATACTTGTGGCATTCTCAAAACTTTTGGCCACGACTGTACAGTGCATTGATCGTCAGAAGGCTCTGATCAGATTACTCTTGATCCTCAGCACACTCTCTTTCTCTCTGTCTCTCTCTCTATCTCTCTCGCTGTCTCTCTCTCTCTCTCTCTGAGCGGTGAGGTCACGTTGTATCAGACTGGATCAGAGGCGTTCCCTGAGAGAGAGAGGGGGATTGAGGGAGGATAGGGGGACATGTGCTGCAGCCTCTCTCCTCTGAAAACAAGATGACAGGTTGTGAATGTAATGGGACTGAGGGATGCCGGAGCAACATTGTTTCAAGGCTGAATATTAACAGGTTATTGATGTGAATGTGAAACAGACATTACTGGAGTGATGTTGTTATTGTTGTTTTGGACATCCATTTGATACTAACCTGCACTGTGAACTCTCAGGCAGCGACAGTTGCCAGGTAACAGACTAGATTATTTTCACTCTACTTTCCCAAAGTAGTCCCTCCATATCACTCCGCCGCCCGTCCTAATGGTGTATTTACTCAGCATGCTCAGGGGGATGAGGGGCTGTTGACACAGGATGTGCCTTACCCGCCTGTGATTGGCTCCCATGTCTCCCTCCATTCCTCCCTTTATTTATCACCATACATCCATTCATCCCTCCATAATCCCTCCCTCCCTCCCACCCTCCCTCCCTGCCTCTCGTCCTAGCCTGTGGATGAGTCAGAACTCTAATTCATTCTCTAGGGGTCCAGAGTTCATCCATGAAAACTGTGTGTGTGTGTGTGTATGTATGTGTGTGTATATATGTGTGTGTATGTATGTGTATGTGTGTGTATGTGTGTGTGTGTGTGTGTGTGTGTGTGTGTGTGTGTGTGTGTGTGTGTGTGTGTGTGTGTGTGTGTGTGTGTGTGTGCCTCTCTTGTCAGTCCTTCAGCCTCCCACCACCTGTGGTCCTCCAACCACATGAGAGAGAGTGAGAGAGTGAGAGAGTGAGAGAGTGAGTGAGAGAGAGAGAGAGAGAGAGAGAGAGATCAAAGAGGGCTATCAGGTTCCACCATCACTATGACTGAGAGTATCGATCATGTAATGATTAGAAATATTCTCTGTTTGGTTTAGAGAGAGAGAGAGAGAGAGAGAGAGAGAGAGAGAGAGAGAGAGAGCTTGAACTTGACAGACATGCAGAAGAACAGCTCGTGATTCATTCAAACTTTTGATTACTAAGAGTGAGACAAACGGATCAACATTTTTCATAAAAATACTACTAATAAACCCAGACAACTGAAGACCCAAAAAGGAACTCAAAATAATCGACACCGTGAGTAAAAACAAACTTTATAAATCGATCAAGCTAGCTAACTCAAATTTGAAACCTCAACCGTTAGCGGCACCTATTGTTTACCGTTGGTAACCATAGCAACATGGCTTCCGAAGCAGCGCTAGCAGTGAAGAAAGCAGCGGAGAACGTTAAACTTTCCCCTCGTTTTTTCGAAATCCCATCCCATCTTAAATCAGAGAAGGGAAGAATTATGTTTAAACAAAACATACAGAGGGAAAACCCAGATACGTTGTTTGCTGACTGCTCACACAACGGGACGGTTACCAACTTACTGTTCTACAGTGAACACACCACTGCCTGGCATGCAGCCATAACCAGACACTTCCCTCACACAAGCAAAAAGGGGATCTGCAAGGGAAGGCAAATTCAAATTTTTGAGGATAGTGAAAAGTCACAGGAAAATAGACTCCTGACCGTAAATATATATCAAAATGGCACAGTAATGGTCCAGGGAAGTGAGGCGGCACTCAGTTCTTTTTTACAGGACTCTCCCGTTCTAGGGAACCTAGCCACGGCAAAAAGGGACAAGAACAGCACACCAGTATCCCCCGCTCCAACGGATACCCCAACAGCAGTTCTGCCCCAGCTCCAGGACATAGATCTGTCCCTCCCCCTACCTGTACACAACCATCAGAATAATGATGGCAACACCATACGGCTGCTAAGGGAGAAGCTGTCTCAGTTGGAACTAGAGGTTACTGAGCTCAGAGAGCAACTTCCTTACTACACTGAGCCTCTACAGGACCAGCTGAACCAGTGGCGGACTCAACTAAAAACATCAGTCCAGGAGCTGAGAGAGAGCTTCAGCACAGCGCTGGAGGAGGAGAAAGGGGCCATGCGAAGAGAACTAGCGCAGGCAAAGAAGGAGATGGAATCAGAGCTAGCTGTCATTAAAATGGTACTACATCCGAAAGAAGAGTCAAAAATCCCTACAGAACAGCTGCAGCCCCTCAACACTACAAAACCTTCTTCCACTAACCCCCCGTCAACCACCTCCTTACCCTGCACCGTCCCCCCCATACCCACATCCCCAGTCCACAAGGAGGCACACACAAGGACGACAACAGCAGAGAGAAGCTCCTCAGGCACCCCTGACACCCCTTCACATACCCCCCCATTACACAGGTCCTGCATAAACCAGCCCCTGTATGTGAAACCACCACTATGGTAAGAGTCACGGAGGTGGCCATCCTCATTGATTCAAACGGAAAATATATAGATGAGGAGAAATTATTCCCCAACCACAAGGTGGTCAAATTCTGGTGCCCAAAAGTGCAGGATGCACTAAATATTATATCCAAGCCTGACTTCGGAACACCAGGCCACATTATCATCCACAGTGGCACCAACAACATGAGAGATGATCAGGAGAGAGTAGGCAGCCTGGTCAGCAGAATGGCAGAGAAAGCCTCTGAGTCTTTCCCTAACTCCCGCATCACCATCTCCACTCTGCTGCCCCGCAAAGATTTCCACCCCCATACCATCCAGAGAGTCAACGCTGACATCACAAGAGGTTGTGCCAGGATCCCGAATGTGCACGTTGCTCAACACCCGACCATCACCCCTGAGCACCTGTACGACCACTCCCATCTGAGGAAACAGTCAGTGGGACTGCTCACCAAGACCTTGAAGGATGTGGCACTCGGCAGACCAACACAGCGTGCCCAACAGAACAGAGGACCACCCAGGACCACCTTCCAGATGTCATCACCACGCAGAGTCGCCTACCAGACTACGTCATCACCAACAAGCCACAGGCACCCTCGACACCAACCGAGACCCAGCACAACCTACAAGACCCACCCACCACCAGATCACTGCTCCCCCCAACGAAGCCGCCAGAATGGACCAGGGCCAATATACTACCCCACACCAGAGCACCACCACTACCAGACAACAGAGTCAGCACCACGACCCAGTCTTGCCCCCCCTTCTTCTCAGGTGGCACCGCAACAGAACCGGCGCAGCTATTCGGAGGCTCTCACCGGACCAGATAACTCTGTGGGACTGAGTGAGATCAAACAGCTCCTCCACTACATCTACACTAAACTACAGTAAAAACACTCACACTGACACAACCACACACTCACACTCACACTGACACAACCACACACTCACACTCACATTGACACTGACCCATCGTCACTCACACTAACCAGATATAGACACTCACACTGACCCATCCACACACACACTCACAAACACACACACACACTCACACTGACCCATTCACAAACACACACACACACACCGACCCATCCACACTCACTCCCGCACACACACATTAACAGACACAATCAATAACTCAAACTCACCCAAACACTCACACATACATTATCTTACACAGTGGAGGATATGAACAGACACACTCACACGTACATATATAAATACCTACATGACACTTTGGAGAAACAATATAATCTGAGGAATGTTCTGTATTGTCTCACCCTTAGTAACCTAGTTAGTCTTAGAAATATAGTTGTTCTCTTGTAATAGTCATTCTTAATATTCATACTTTTTGCAATGAGACCACTAACAATTAGCATGTGGAACATCCAGGGCCTAAACTCGACAGCCTTAGGACTGAAGAGTCTGGCCCTGGAGTTCAACAAAAACATAAAAGATGATGATATCATTATTCTGCAGGAGACATGGTGTAAGGCAGATGTAGTCACGCACTGTCCCACAGGCTACAGAGAAATAATTTTACCATCCCAAAAACACATCTCTGTCAATAGAGGCAGAGATTCTGGAGGAATGATTATATGGTACAAATCCCAACTACAAAACCTAATTGACCCCCAAAAAATTGGCAAATATCACATTTGGCTTAGACTAAAAAAAGAACTTACACTGACAGGAAAAAACTTGTTCCTGTGTGCAATATATATCCCCCCCTCAGAATCCCCCTATTTCTCAGAAGAAATATTCTCCACCCTTGAGGAAGAGACGAGCCACTTCCAGGCCCAGGGAAATGTGCTCATCTGTGGGGACACAAATGCACACACAGGAACACTACCTGACCAAATGAGCACACGAGGGGACAGCTATATCACAGGCCAAGCTGTCTCTAATCCCTTTAACCTTTCCTACAGGAACAACAGTGACAGCATCGTCAACAAGAATGGAAAAGACCTATTGCAGCTCTGTCGAAGCCTGGGTCTGTACTTTGTCAATGGTAGGTTACAGGGGGACTCTTTAGGAAGATTCACCTATTGCTCTCCTCTTGGCCAAAGCACAGTAGACTACATGATAACAGATATGGACCCTTTCTCTCTCAGCTCATTCACTGTTAAGCCACTAACACCTCTGTCTGATCACAGCCAAATTACCCTGTTCCTCAAAAGATCAGACATAGAAGCAACCACAAATTCACAGCCCAATAAGCTGTACAACATCAAACATTCATACAGATGGGCTCAAAACAGCACAGAGGAATACCAGAAAGCAATCAGTAACCAAAAAATCCAATCAACCCTAAACAACTTTCTGGATACAATGTACGCTCACAGTAAAGAAGGTGTCAATCTAGCTGTAAATAACATCAATTATATATTTAGGCAAACAGCAAAAACAGCACAATTAAAGCTAGGATCAAACAAACCAAACAGAAATACAGAAGACAAATGGTTTGATACAGATTGTAAAAACATTAGGAAAAAACTTAGAACACTATCGAACCAAAAACACAGACCCAAACAACAGAGAACTACGCCTTCAGTACTGTGAGACATTAAAATCATATAAACGTACACTCAGAATCAAGAAATCCCAGTACAACAGAAAGCAATTGACACTAATTGAGGAGTCCATAAATAAAAACAACTTCTGGCAAAATTGGAAAAACCTAAACAAACCCAAACAACAGGAATTAGCCATACAAAATGGTGACATTTGGACAAATCACTTTAAAGCACTCTACAACACTGTTGACACTCAGGATAATACTGAACAGTGCCAAATTTATGAAAAGTTAAACAAACTGGAAAAATCTATAAAGGACTACCAAAATCCTTTAGACTCCCCAATTACTGAGCAGGAGCTCCTTAAAAAACTTCAAGCCCTCAAATCAAAAAAAGCATGCGGACCTGATGGGATCCTAAATGAGATGCTCAAATTCACTAGTGAAAAATATCAATTAGCTATATTAAAATTGTTTAACTTGATCCTGAGTGTAGGTTACTTCCCTGACATCTGGAACCAAGGACTCATAACACCAATCTTTAAAAACGGAGACAAATCTGACCCTAACAATTACAGAGGGATTTGTGTGAACAGTAACCTGGGGAAGGTTTTCTGTAGTATTATAAATGTAAGAGTCCTAAACTTCCTTAATAAGCACAACATCCTGAGTAAAAGCCAAATTGGATTTATACCAAAACATAGAACAACAGATCATATTTACACCCTACACACCCTAATAGATAAACACGTCCACAAAAATAAGACAAAACTCTATACTTGCTTTATTGACTTCCAAAAAGCATTTGATTCTATCTGGCATACAGGACTGTTCTACAAAGTCATTGAAAGTGGTGTAGGGGGTAAAACATATGACATTATAAAATCAATGTATACAGGCAACATGTGTAGCATAAAAATTGGCAAGAAACAAACTGAATCATTTAACCAGGGGCGGGGCCTGCGCCAGGGTTGCAATCTCAGCCCTGTGCTATTTAACATTTACATCAATGAATTGGCCAATATTCTAGAGAAGTCCTCAGCCCCTGGTGTTAGTCTCCACAATTCGGAAGTTAGATGCCTGCTCTTTGCAGATGACCTGTGCCTGCTTTCACCCACAGCACATGGTCTACAGCAGAGCTTGGACCTGCTAGAGCAGTACTGTCAGACCTGGGCCCTGACAGTAAACCCCAAAAAGACCAAAATAATGATTTTCCAGACAAATTCCAGATCCCAGGGAATAAAACCAAAGTTCTCAATTGGTGCAAAACATATAGAGTATTGCACACAATACAACTATTTAGGTTTAAAAATAAGTTTGACTGGACACCTAAATAATGCAGTGAATGAACTGAGAGACAAAGCACGCAGGGCATTCTACGCCATTAAAAAACAAATCCAAATTGAAATACCTATTACAATTTGGCAAAAACTAATTAAATGTGTGATTGAACCAATCGCACTCTATGGCAGCGAGGTGTGGGGTCCACTTACAAAACAAGATTTTACCCACTGGGACAAACATCCCATTGAGACCTTGCACGCGGAACTTTGTAAGATTCTCCTACATGTCCAGAGGAAAACTACAAACAATGCATGCAGGGCAGAATTAGGCCGATATCCACTAATATTAAAAACTCAAAAAAGAGCAATTAAGTTTTGGAAACACCTAAAACACAGTGACCCCCTCTCATATCATTACCAAGCCCTGCAATACCAAGAGTTGAGCAAAGATAAGAGTCCCTTCATCCAACTGGTCCGGGGGCTGAGTTCACAAACTTGTTCCACTAACACACTGAAGCCTCAGGACCAGAACATCCAATCAATAAGAATTAACCAAATTACAAAACATCTAAAACAAAACTACATTACCTATTGGAAAACACAAACACAAGCACAAAGCAAAATGCAATGCTATTTGGCCCTAAATCGACAGTACACCATGGCAAACTATCTGACCATGGTGACTGATCAAAACCTCAGGAAAACCTTGACAAAGTACAGGCTCAGCGAGCACAGCCTTGCTATTGAGAAGGGTAGACACAGGAAAACCTGGCTCCCTGTAGAGGAAAGGCTGTGCAACCACTGCACCACAGCAGAACCAGAGACAGAGCTGCATTTCCTGACCAAATGTCAAAAATATAAAACCATCAGAGAGAGTCACTTCCCCAAATTTGAACAAGTAGTCCGGGGCTTTGAGGACCTCTCTGACATAGAAAGGCTGCCGATCCTTTTGGGGGAAGACATGACCAGCTGTGTGCTGGCAGCATGCTATGTTGCTGCCTGCCACAAGTTGAGGGACAGTGCCTGACATATTTAATGCATTTATTTTATTTTTTCCTGTTGTTATTTGTTCTTTGATGTAATTATATTTAAAAAAAAAATATATATATATATATATATGTGTGTATGTATGTATGTATATATGTGTATATATATGTATGTGTGTGTGTATATGTATGTATATATATATATATAAAATAGAAGAAAAAAAATATATTGATGTATGATACTTTGGCAATATGTACATTGTTGCGTCATGCCAATAAAGTGAATTGAATTGAATTGAATTGACAGAGAGAGAGACAGAGAGAGAGAGAGACAGAGAGAGAGAGAGACAGAGAGAGAGAGAGAGAGACAGAGAGACAGAGAGAGAGAGACAGAGAGACAGAGAGAGAGAGAGACAGATAGATTTCTCTCTGCAAAGGATCTCTTGCGTGGAGTTTTTTTTATTTTGATCTCGTTCCCAGTGGTAATGTTGTGGAGTTATTGAGGTAGCAGGGAGAGTTGTGGTCCCAGGGAGCTCTCTGAATAGTCCTGTAACTGAAGGACCCTTAGGGAAAGAAAGGACCCTAGGGGTCCTACTAAGAGGATTTGTTAGCGAACTGCTAAGGTGGACTTGAATCTGACAACACCCTCCAGGAGATGCCAGAAGACGTCTCTACCTGTCTCTGTGTCTCCTGGCAGCTTCACCAGGTGAGATGTTTTGGGACTTTGGGGAGTGTGTGTGTGTTGACTGACTATGCTGTGGATATCCATTCCTTATAATGGCTACTACTGCACTGCTCTTATCGTACTTTGTTTAATGTGTAAAGTAATGTTTGGAAACAGCAGTGTCCGTCTTGGAGAAATTGGGGGCATGCCAGTCTGCTGTTATGCCAGAATGTTATGAAATCAATATCGCTATGTAAAGTGGTGCTTTTTAAATGATCATCTGGAGATGTCAGCCCTGTTATTGACCTCTACCTCCTTGTCCCTGGGTTCATAGTAACTGTTCATCAACAGAAGACACTCTTCACAGTAGATGTGATAGAGGGGGTTTCTGTCACAGAGGATGGTCTCTTACTGGCCGTTAATTACCCCTTAGAGCTGCTAGTACATCCTACTGGCCGTTAATTACCCCTTAGAGCTGCCAGTACATCCTACTGGCCGTTAATTACCCCTTAGAGCTGCCAGTACATCCTACTGGCCGTTAATTACCCCTTAGAGCTGCCAGTACATCCTACTGGCCGTTAATTACCCCTTAGGGCTCTGTGATATCTCTCTCTACAGTATACTATCACCTCTGTGATGTCTCTCTCTACAGTATACTATAACCTCTGTGATGTCTCTCTCTACAGTATACTATCACCTCTGTGATGTCTCTCTCTACAGTATACTATCACCTCTGTGATGTCTCTCTCTACAGTATACTATCACCTCTGTGATGTCTCTCTCTACAGTATACTATCACCTCTGTGATATCTCTCTCTACAGTATACTATCACCTCTGTGATGTCTCTCTCTACAGTATACTATCACCTCTGTGATGTCTCTCTCTACAGTATACTATCACCTCTGTGATGTCTCTCTCTACAGTATACTATCACCTCTGTGATGTCTCTCTCTACAGTATACTATCACCTCTGTGATGTCTCTCTCTACAGTATACTATCACCTCTGTGATGTCTCTCTCTACAGTATGCTATCACCTCTGTGATGTCTCTCTCTACAGTAT
The DNA here is from genome assembly GCA_023634145.1 of Thymallus thymallus. Lineage (NCBI taxonomy): Eukaryota > Metazoa > Chordata > Actinopteri > Salmoniformes > Salmonidae > Thymallus > Thymallus thymallus. The sequence continues at coordinate 4,949,596 of CM042421.1, forward strand.
ACTATCACCTCTGTGATGTCTCTCTCTACAGTATACTATCACCTCTGTGATGTCTCTCTCTACAGTATACTATCACCTCTGTGATGTCTCTCTCTACAGTATACTATAACCTCTGTGATATCTCTCTCTACAGTATACTATCACCTCTGTGATGTCTCTCTCTACAGTATTCTATCACCTCTGTGATGTCTCTCTCTACAGTATACTATCACCTCTGTGATATCTCTCTCTACAGTATACTATCACCTCTGTGATGTCTCTCTCTACAGTATACTATCACCTCTGTGATGTCTCTCTCTCTGGAGACACATATCCATTCAAGTGCAGGAAAAGTTCACACACACACACACACACAACACACACACACACAACACACAACACACACACACACACACACACACAGTACCTAGGAATTTTTTGGTTTTATTTTGTAACTTTACCCTCTTTTTCTCCCCAATTTTGTGATATCCAGTTCCGATCCAATTACCATCTTGTCTCATCACTGCACCTCCACAACAGGCTCGCGAGAGGTGAAGGTCGAGTCATGCCTCCTTCGAAACATGACCCGCCAAGCCGCGCTGCTTCTTAACACCCGCTTGCTTAACCTGTAAACCAGCTGCACCAATGTGTCGGAAGAAACACTGTTCAACTGACGACCGAAGTCAGCTTGCAGGCGCCCGGCCCGCCACAAGGAGTCGCTAGAGCGCGATGAGCCAAGTAAAGGACCCTCGGCCAAACCCTCCCCTAATCCAGAGCCCTGTTAAAGAGTCTGAAAGCAGTCAGGTCGAATAAAAACATACCCTCTCCTAAAGATGTCCCTTCTTTTCCAGGACTCCAAAGCCCTGTGTGTAGTAAGTCAGAAAAAAACTACAACCTTAGAACCTGAAAGATCAAACAGTCACTGGCAGTGTACAGGAAGAGGAGAAAGCTGGAGAGGAGACAGTCACTGGCAGTGTACAGGAAGAGGAGAAAGCTTGAGAGGAGACAGTCACTGGCAGTGTACAGGAAGAGGAGAAAGCTGGAGAGGAGACAGTCACTGGCAGTGTACAGGAAGAGGAGAAAGCTGGAGAGGAGACAGTCACTGGCAGTGTACAGGAAGAAGAGAAAGCTGGAGAGGTGACAGACCTTGGCAGTGTACAGGGAGAGGAGAAAGTTGGAGAGGAGACAGTCACTGGCAGTGTACAGGGAGAGGAGAAAGCTGGAGAGGAGACAGTCCCTGGCAGTGTACAGGGAGAGGAGAAAGTTGGAGAGGAGACAGTCACTGGCAGTGTACAGGGAGAGGAGAAAGTTGGAGAGGAGACAGTCCCTGTCAGTGTACAGGAAGAGGAGAAAGCTGGAGAGGAGACAGTCACTGGCAGTGTACAGGGAGAGGAGAACGCTGGAGAGGAGACACAGGGTTATTAGGGATAATGTTCTGTCTAAATATGGACATTTCATAGTCGTCTCTGCCGATGCCTGGGGAGGTACAACTATGGCTGCCTATCAAATGGCATCCTTTTCCCTACATAGTGCACAACCCCAACGATATGACTCAGAGCTGGTGGGTGTTCTTCCTCCGAAAGACAACCGGTAGGAAAAAGAAAATCTGCACAGACGGAAAGAGAACAGAGAGAGAAAAAAGAAAGCTGTGTTGGAAAACAGAATGTGTAGTTCAGAGGCATAAGTGGTTGGAGCAAATCTTGTTTTTAATGGATGACACGTGCCCACACATGACCTTTCGACCTTGACCTCTCTGGCCGGTCACTGTCCCCAGGCCTGTCTGTGGCCTTCTTTATAGCGCTGACCACTGCATGACCCTCAGGGCTGGTACCAAACCAGGTTAGCTGGAGGTAAATGACACGTTAACTAAGGGTGATTTTCCTTGTTTTGAAGGGATCCAACTTTGACAGAGAGAGTGAAAGAGAGAGAGAGAGTGTGAAAGTGATTGTAGAAGTGTCAGTGGATCGAAAGTAATGTAGTAATGGTGATAGAGATGATGCAGCTTAGAGGTAACAGAGTTTTCTAGAGAGGTAACAGTGTTCTAGAGGTAACAGTGTTCTAGAGATGTAACAGTGTTCTAGAGAGGTAACATAGTGCCCTAGAAAGGTAACAGTGTTCTAGAGAGGTACCAGTGTTCTAGAGAGGTAACATAGTGTCCTAGAAAGGTAACAGTGTTCTAGAGAGGTAACAGAGTTCTAGAGAGGTAACAGTGTTCTAGAGAGGTAACACTGTTCTAGAGAGGTAACAGAGTTTTCTAGAGAGGTAACAGTGTTCTAGAGGTAACAGTGTTCTAGAGATGTAACAGTGTTCTAGAGAGGTAACATAGTGTCCTAGAAAGGTAACAGTGTTCTAGAGAGGTACCAGTGTTCTAGAGAGGTAACAGTGTTCTAGAGGTAACAGTGTTCTAGAGATGTAACAATGTTCTAGAGAGGTAACATAGTGTCCTAGAAAGGTAACAGTGTTCTAGAGAGGTAACAGAGTTTTCTAGAGAGGTAACAGTGTTCTAGAGGTAACAGTGTTCTAGAGATGTAACAGTGTTCTAGAGAGGTAACAGAGTTTTCTAGAGAGGTAACAGTGTTCTAGAGGTAACAGTGTTCTAGAGATGTAACAGTGTTCTAGAGAGGTAACATAGTGTCCTAGAAAGGTAACAGTGTTCTAGAGAGGTAACAGTGTTCTAGAGAGGTACCAGTGTTCTAGAGAGGTAACAGTGTTCTAGAGGTAACAGTGTTCTAGAGATGTAACAATGTTCTAGAGAGGTAACATAGTGTCCTAGAAAGGTAACAGTGTTCTAGAGAGGTAACAGTGTTCTAGAGGGGTAACAGTGTTCTAGAGAGGTAACACTGTTCTAGAGAGGTAACAGAGTTTTCTAGAGAGGTAACAGTGTTCTAGAGAGGTAACAGTGTTCTAGAGAGGTAACAGTGTTCTAGAGAGGTAACATAGTGTTCTAGAGAGGTAACAGTGTTCTAGAGAGGTAACATAGTGTTCTAGAGAGGTAACAGTGTTCTAGAGAGGTAACATAGTGTTCTAGAGAGGTAACAGTGTTCTAGAGGGGTAACAGTGTTCTAGAGAGGTAACAGTGTTCTAGAGAGGTAACATAGTGTTCTAGAGAGGTAACAGAGTGTTCTAGAGAGGTAACAGAGTGTTTTAGAGAGGTAACGCTACAGAGCATGTCTCTCCCTCCTCTTTGGGAAAGGGTTTATTTCCCATCTTGTCTATGTTTGGTAGGAAGTAAGGGTACAGTTTGTGTGTTGGCAAGGTAGTACAGAGTGTCTCTATTTAGTTCCTGTCTGATGTTCTGCTGTTCAGGACACTTGTTGGCACCAGTCCATCCAGATCTCTCCCCTGTGATTCCAATGCTGGTTTCCATGGTGATATACAGTCATGTGAAAAAGTAAGTACACCCCCTGGAAAGTTATCTTTATTTTATTTTTTACATATTTGGACAGATGGATATGTAATCTTCACTTCAACACTATTGACAGATAAAAGTTACACAATTTAACAAATCACACACAAAAAAAAACTACATTAGAAATGTTATGCAATGAAAATAAACAAAAATAAATGTTCCTTATGGGGAAAAGTTAGTACACCCCTACCTTTACCATCACATAAAATGTCTAAAATTAGAATTAGGTACCAAAACAAGTGCACATGACTAGACATTAGAGAGAAACTTAGGAGGGTCCAGCCTTCCATAAAGATAAGAACATTGGTCTGGTTTGGTCTTAACCATATGGGTGTGTGGTAACACATCATAGATAGATAGATAGATAGATAGATAGATAGATAGATAGATAGATAGATAGATAGACAGACAGACAGACAGACAGACAGACAGACAGACAGACAGACAGACAGACAGACAGACAGACAGACAGACAGACAGACAGACAGACAGACAGACAGACACATAGATAGATAGATAGACAGACAGACAGACAGACAGACAGACAGACAGACAGACAGACAGACAGACAGACAGACAGACAGACAGACAGACAGACAGACAGACAGACAGACAGACAGACAGACAGACAGACAGACAGACAGACAGATAGATAGATAGATAGATAGATAGATAGATAGATAGATAGATAGATAGATAGATAGACAGATAGATAGGTACTTTATTGATCCCCCAGGGGGGAAATTTCATTGTCAAGCAGCTACACAAAACACAGGGCAGGTGCAAAATGCCACAACGAAAGTACACAAAAGACAGATAGACGGTACATGATACATAGAGCGGCAGTATGAAAAAGTATAGATATACAAGATATCTGGAGTGCAAAAAAAAAATATAAAATAAAAGCTATAAAAAAGACATAGCATAGTATGGGTGGATGGCTGAATATGTACACTATACATTGGTGGATGTTGGATGGTTAACTATACTATACAGGTCAATGGCAGAGAAATACTTCAGTAGCTAAAAATGCGTATGATATGAGCGAGGGTAATAATAGTTTACTTAATAGACAGACTGGGTAAATGAACAGGTAAGTGAAAATTTTGCATGGTTAAATTAGCTGTACAGTTAAGTATACAGTTATATTTACAGATAAGTGAATACTTGCATGGTTACACAAACTGTACAGGTAAATGACAGGAAGAGATACTTTAATAGCTAAATTTGTGTATGATATCATTTGGGGTAATAATAGTAATTCCCTTAAAATACAGTCCTTAGTGCGCAGGGTTTAATTACAGACAACTGCACGTATTGCACGTTCAATATACTAAAAGCAATGAGAAAAGGTGCAACTGACAGGATACTAATATGCATTCCTGAGTGAATGCCTACGTAAGTTAGGTCCAAGAATTACTAGCAATATTGCACGTGATATGATATAACAACTGTACATGAGTATGTATATACAGACCTGTATGAATAAATAGGTCCTGAGTGAATGAATGCTGACGGACCAGAGTTACTCACGGATGGATGCATAATTGTTAAACTAGGTCCTAGCACCCCAACAGTTCCAGATCTATGTTGCCGACGGCACGGCACCCCGGTGAGGCATTATATAGTCTAATAGCCGCCGGCAGGAAAGACCTCCTGTAGCGCTCTCTGTAGCGCTCTCTGGCACACCGTGGTGGGATCAGTCTGTGACTGAAATGCTCCACTGCGTCATAACCATAGCGTGCAGAGCAGTTTGGCCAGGATCCGTCTCTCCGCCACCTCCTCTAGAGTGTCAAGGCTCATCCCCAGGACAGAGCTAGCCTTCCTGATCAGCTTATTTACCCGAGAAGCATCACCGGCTTTGATGTTTGCTCCCCAGCACACCACTGCATCATTCAAAGATCAAAAGACCTACCTGAGGCCCTCAGAATAAATATTATTGATGCCCATGAGTCTGGGAGGGGTTACAAATACATTTACAAGCAATTCAAAGTACATCATTCCATTTCCAAGCAATTTCGAAGTACATCCTTCCACTGTCCAACGAAAATTCCAGACCACTGGCAAACTACCTAGGACAGGTCATCCCACCAAAGTCAGCCCAAGAGCTGACCGAAAGATGCTCATAGAAGTCTCTAAGAACCCCAGGGTAACATCAAGGGATCTACAGGCCTCTCTTGCCACACTCAATGTCGAAGTGCATGGGTACACTGTCCGAAAGAGACTGCACAAACTTGGCCTACATGGGAGGTCAGGAAGGAAGAAGCCTCTGCTCTCAATAAAGAATATCAAGACACAACTGCCTTTTGCCAGACAACACCTGGGTAAAGTCAGTTGTGTCTTGATATTCCAGTGGTCTGGAATTTTCGTCGGGTTGGGTACACATTATCTGTCAATAGTGTTGAAGTGAAGATTACATATCCATCAGTCCAAATATGTAAAAAAGAGAACTTTACTGGGGGTGTACTTACTTTTTCACATGACTGTATCTCTCTCCTACTCTGGGCTGTCAGTGTGTCTCACCCCCCCTCTCTCGCTTCCTTTCCCCCTCCCTCCCTCCCTCCCTCCCTCCCTCCCTCCCTCCCTCCCTCCCTCCCTCCCTCCCTCCCCCCTCCCTCCATCCCTCCCTCCCCCATCCCTCCCTCCCTCTGCCTCCCTCTCTCAGAACCTGCAGGTTGATTTGAGGAGGTTAAACGTGTCTCTCCTAAGGCGGTTCAGAGAGGGAGTAGCTGCTGCTCTGGACATCTCACCCAGACACGTACACATCAACAGACTCAATGTAAGACACTCACCGCTGCTCAATCGTCAAAGCTTAATGTGAGGTTGTCAGTGGATATCATTGACTCTGAGCATTATCTAACATCCTCCACCTCCTCCTCCTCCTCCTCCTCCTCCTCTATCCCCCATAGGAGAGGAAGAATGGCATTGAGCTGTATGTGTCATCTGATAGGCCAGGTGCCACGGAGCCACTCCCAGCAGAGGAAGTTATCCAATCATTGAATATCAACGTACTGCATCGTCGCCTGGGTCACTTCGGCATCACAGAGGTCTCCTCAGAGGTACGCTAATTCCTGTGTGTGCACGTGTGTATGTGTGCATGTGTGTCTGTGTACATACAGGCTTGCGTTCGTTCATTCGTGTCACAGCCAGGTGTATAAATATTTAAGTTTGTAGCACTGAGCCCAATGTAGGTCTTTCATCCATAACATACTACAATCACCTTCATGTGAATGGAGCTTCTGTTGTAGTTGTCTATGAGCCCTTTGAAGCTCTGTCCTGGTGGATTTACACTTGACAGAGAAGAGAAGGGTACCTTTGATCACAATGCACACAGAAGTCCAAATGGTTCCTCTGTGTTGGGCTTTATGCTCTGTGTTAGAAGTCCAAATGGTTTCTCTGTGTTGGGCTTTATGCTCTGTGTTAGAAGTCCAAATGGTTCCTCTGTGTTGGGCTTTATGCTCTGTGTTAGAAGTCCAAATGGTTCCTCTGTGTTGGGCTTTATGCTCTGTGTTAGAAGTCCAAATGATTCCTCTGTGTTGGGCTTTATGCTTTGTGTTAAAAGTCCAAATGGTTCCTCTGTGTTGGGCTTTATGCTCTGTGTTAGAAGTCCAAATGATTCCTCTGTGTTGGGCTTTATGCTTTGTGTTAAAAGTCCAAATGGTTCCTCTGTGTTGGGCTTTATGCTCTGTGTTAGAGGTCCAAATGGTTCCTCTGTGTTGGGCTTTATGCTCTGTGTTAGAAGTCCAAATGGTTCCTCTGTGTTGGGCTTTATGCTCTGTGTTAGAGGTCCAAATTGTTCCTCTGTGTTGGGCTTTATGCTCTGTGTTAGAAGTCCAAATGGTTCCTCTGTGTTGGGCTTTATGCTCTGTGTTAAAAGTCCAAATGGTTCCTCTGTGTTGGGCTTTATGCTCTGTGTTAGAGGTCCAAATGGTTCCTCTGTGTTGGGCTTTAAGCTCTGTGTTAGAAGTCCAAATGGTTCCTCTGGGTTGGGCTTTATGCTCTGTGTTAGAAGTCCAAATGGTTCCTCTGTGTTGGACTTTATGCTCTGTGTTAGAAGTCCAAATGATTCCTCTGTGTTGGGCTTTATGCTCTGTGTTAGAGGTCCAAAT
>CM042421.1:4957332-4989832 GCA_023634145.1 Thymallus thymallus
GGCATTATCACTTTTATACAATGGTGTTACCAACATATTCAAATAATGATTGACATATTTTGAGTAAAAAACGTTATTGTGATTAATTTATTCATACTATTTCATCCTTCCACAAGATATAGTCCCGACACAAATCTAGGGTTGCTAGAGACGCGACCCAGTCGTTCAGTCTTTTTGTTCTGTATCTATGGACACGACCCAGTCGTTCAGTCTTTTTGTTCTGTATCTATGGACACGACCCAGTCGTTCAGTCTTTTTGTTCTGTATCTATGGACACGACCCTATTGCCATACTGGCTGGCAACGTTCTTATCCCTTGCTTGCTAGCTAGCCAACTACGGCTAATTTACAGTCACGTCAAACAGTGCAGCCAGAATAACAGCAAAATAGGTGTTTTGTTAAAGATGTTTTCTAGTGACATTTATTTGGATACATCCATAACAATGAGCTAATGAGGTGTGATTTCGCCTGGCATAGAAAATGTGCTCACTCGCCAGGACACTGTTGTTCAGAGGAGCTAGCCAACAACACAGCTACAGTAACACCATCGCTTTAAATAGAAGCTTAAAATTAGCTGCGTTTCGTTTGACCTTTTTTCAATTTACATGTCTTTGTATATAGATAGATAGATAGATAGATAGATAGATAGATAGATAGATAGATAGATAGATAGATAGATAGATAGATAGATAGATAGATAGATAGATAGATAGATAGATAGATAGATAGATAGATAGATAGATAGATAGATAGATAGATAGATAGATAGATAGATAGATAGATAGATAGATAGATAGATAGATAGATAGATAGATAGATAGGTACTTTATTGATCCCCCGGGGGGGAAATTTCATTGTCAAGCAGCTACAACAAAACACAGGGCAGGTGCAAAATGCCACAACGAAAGTACACAAAAGACAGATACACGGTACATGATACATAGAGTGGCAGTATGAAAAAGTATAGAAATACAAGATATTTGGAGTGCAAAAAAAAAAGCTATAAAAAGACATTGCATAGTATGGGTGGATGGCTGAATATGTACACTATACATTGGTGGATGTTGGATGGTTAACTATACTATACAGGTCGATGGCAGAGAAATACTTCAGTAGCTAAAAATGCGTATGATATGAGCGAGGGTAATAATAGTTTAATTAATAGACAGACTGGCTAAATGAACAGGTAAGTGAACATTTTGCATGGTTAAATTAGCTGTACAGGTAATTATACAGTTATATTTACAGATAAGTGAATACTTGCATGGTTACACAAACTGTACAGGTAAATGACAGGAAGAGATACTTTAATAGCTAAATGTGTGTATGATATAATTTGGGGTAATAATAGTAATTCCCTTAAAATACAGTCCTTAGTGCGCAGGGTTTAATTACAGACAACTGCACGTATTGCACATTCGATATACTAAAAGTAATGAGAAAAGGTGCAACTGACAGGATACTAATATGCATTCCTGAGTGAATGCCTACGTAAGTTAGGTCCAAAAATTACTAGCAATATTGCACGTGATATGATATAACAACTGTACATGAGTATGTATATACAGACCTGCATGAATAAATAGGTCCTGAGTGAATGAGTGCTGACGGACCAGAGTTACTCACAGATGGATGCATAATTGTTAAACTAGGTCCTAGCACCCCAACAGTTCCAGATCTATGTTGCCGACGACACGACACCCCGGTGAGGCATTATATAGTCTAATAGCCGCCAGCAGGAAGGACCTCCTGTAGCGCTCTCTGGCACACCGTGGTGGGATCAGTCTGTGACTGAAAGTGCTCCTCTGCGTCATAACCATAGCGTGCAGAGGGTGGGTGACGTTGTCCATGATGGCCAGCAGTTTGGCCAGAATCCGTCTCTCCGCCACCTCCTCTAGAGTGTCAAGGCTCATCCCCAGGACAGAGCTAGCCTTCCTGATCAGCTTATTTACCCGAGAAGCATCACCGGCTTTGATGTTTGCTCCCCAGCACACCACTGCAAAAAAGATGGCGCTGGCCACCACAGACTGGTAGAAGGTATGCAGTAGTTTACTGCACACGTTGAAGGACCTGAGCCTCCTCAGAAAGTAGAGTCGGCTCTGGCCCTTTCTGTACAGGGCGCCGGTGTTACCAGCCCATTCCAGCCTGTTGTCCATATGGACTCCCAGGAACTTGTATGACCCAACCATTTCCACATCCATCCCCTGTATCGGGACTGCAGTCAGTTGTGCCTTGGTTCTCCTGAAGTCCACCACCATCTCCTTTGTTTTGCTGATGTTGAGCTGAAGGTGGTTCTGCTCACACCACAACACAAAGTCACTGATTGTGCTCCTGTACTCCTCCTCCTGCCCACCCCTGATGCACCCTACAATAGCAGAGTCATCCGAGAACTTCTGTAGGTGGCATGTTTCAGAGTTATATCTGAAGTCTGAGGTGTAGAGGGTGAACAGGAAGGGGGACAGAACCGTTCCCTGGGGGGCCCCTGTGTTGCTAACTGCCCGTTCTGACACACAGCTCTGTAGTCGCACAAATTGTGGCCTACCGGTCAGGTAGTCCGTGACCCAGGAGACTGGAGAAGTCAAAAAACATAACCCTCACAGTGCAACCTGCATTGTCCAGGTGAGAGTAGGCCCTCTGCAGAAGGTAGATGATTGCATCATCCACCCCGATGTTGCGCTGGTATGCAAACTGCAGGGGGTCCAGTGATGTACACACCAGGGGTCTGAGGTGAGTGAGGACTAACCTTTCCAGGGTCTTCATGATGTGGGATGTTAGCGCTACAGGTCTGAAGTCATTCAGGACAGTGGGGTGTGCCTTCTTGGGCACTGGGACGAGGCAGGATGTTTTCCACAGCACAGGGACCCTTTCTAGGCTCAGGCTAAGGTTGAAGTGACGCTTGAGTATTCCACACAGTTGGTCAGCACAGACCCTAAGCACCCTTGGGCTGATGCCATCAGGGCCCGCCGCTTTCCACTGATGTAGTCTCTTCAGCTCTCTCTTCACTTGGTTGGTGGTGAAAGCCAGCCCAGGTGGGGGGTGGGGGGAAGGGGGGTGTTGAGGATCAGTCCAGGGGGAGCAGGGGCGGAGGTGGGGTCACTGATTGTCTCAGCAGAGGTGTTGTGAGCAAAGTGGGGGTGGAACAGCCGTGAGGGTGTGTGGTCTGGGGAGCTGGAAGGGAGGTGGACAGGGCCAGTATCAAACCTGTTAAAAAATTTGTTCAGCTCATTGGCTCTGTCCTGGGTCCCCTCCGTCTGCCCACTGTTTGACTTTTTGAAGCCAGTAATATTTCTCATACCCTTCCACACCTCTCTCACCTGGCTCTGCCTCAGCTTGTCCTCCATCTTCTCCTTATACACTCTCTTCCCCTCAGCAATCCGCAACTTCAGCAGCCTCTGGACGCATTTCAATTTGTCCTTGTCCTTGTCCCTCTCCTTGAAGGCCCTCTTCTTCTCATTGAGCAGGGCCTTCAGGTCGCTGGTGACCCAGGGTTTATTGTTTGGGAAACAGCATACCTTCCTGGTGGGTACAGTGTTGTCTACACAAAAATTAATATAGTCTGTTATGCAGTCAGTAAGTCCATCGATGTCCTCCCCATGAGCCTCACAGAGCACATCCCATTCTGTTGTTTCAAAGCAGTCCTGTAGGGCCTCATTCGCCTCCGGGGACCATCTCCTAATGGTCCTGGTGGTCGCAGGCTGCTGTTGGACCAAAGGCCTGTAGAGTGGGGTGAGGTGGACAAGGTTGTGATCCAATCTACCGAGGGGAGGGAGTGCAGTGGAGTTGTATGCGTCCTTCACATTAGCATATAACAAGTCCAGAGTTTTATTATTCCTGGTTGGGCACTTCACAAACTGTTTGAACGTGGGCAGCGTTTAAGAGAGAGATGCATGGTTAAAATCCCCCGAAATGGCAAAGAAAGCACTGGGATGCGCTGTCTGTAACCTCGCGATAACAGAGTGGATGACGTCACATGCTGTGTTTGCGTCCGCAGAAGGCGGGATGTAAACAATAACAGCAATGGCCGCCGTGAATTCCCTCGGCAAATAGTAGGGTCTCAGGCTAACGGCTAACAATTCAATGTCCGGGCCTCAAAACTTTTCCTTAAGAGTAATATGGTTCGGATTACACCATCTGTTGTTAACTAATAAAGCTAGCCCACCACCCTTACTCTTACCGGAAGAGACGCGATCCCTGTCCGCACCGTCAATAGTGACGTTCTCTATGGGGATGTTATCGTTCAGCCAAGTCTCCGTGAAAAGCATTAGGCTCGTTTCTCGATAGACCCTTTGCCCATGGACAAGTCCCTCCAGCTCGTCCATCTTGTTATGTAGTGACCTCACGTTGCCCATAATAATAGACTTCAATCCCGCCCTACGTCCGCGGCATCGCCTTTTCAACTTGTCCGGAATATCAAACTTTTCCCTGGGGAGCAGCAGCGCTGCGTGGGCTAAATCCAGGAGCTGGGCTCTGTCCTGTCGACGTTCAGCTGCGATAAAATCCATAAAATCCATAATCCTGAACTGTTATAGTTCAACTGTAGCAAAATAAAAAATTCAAATAAAGAAAAGAGACGAAAAAAACCGAACTAAAACAACAATTTATGCACGAACAACGGGAGCTGCTTAACAGGCGACTACTCAGGGCGGTGCCAAACACGAAGGATATATCCATAAAAATGATGCTGATTCATGATTGACTGGCTGAGAAAAGCTGCCTGTCTGTCTGCCTCATCCCGACTCCCAACACGTTCATTACTATGGGGCAGCAGGAGATCGAATTTCAATATTTAAACATTGCAAATGTCGGAGAGACAGACAGCAACTTGTCGAAAACAAAATGTTAGTCTAAAATAAATGTGAGATAATATCTAGATGCTTTTTATAGTGGAGATCAAGTTTATAAGTTGTCTGGCTGAACTGATGAGACAGTGGATTGCACAGTCAGATGGAACAGAGTAAATAGGCATTTTAACGTCATATATTTAGCTGGTGGTAACTTGTGGAATTGACACCAGCTGGAATGTAGTTTTAACTAATCAGCATCCAGGATCCAGGACCCACCTGTTGGGTTATAAATGTTCTGTAGTATTCTAAATGTTCCATGGTGTTCTAAATGTTCCGTATCGTTCTAAATGTTCTGCGGGATTCTAAATGTTCCATACTGTTCTAAATGTTCCGTATCATTCTAAATGTTCTGCGGGATTCTAAATGTTTCATGGATTCAACCAGATGGATCTTCCTCATTAATTGGCTGGAGTGATAATGATTGGTCAGAGGGTCGGGGGGTTAAAGGGAGACTGTTGGAGGTGATTATTGATCCAGCCATTGATCCAACAATCCATCACTCCCCACTGCCAGGTCCTGGGAATGATTCCTCACCCCAGATCAGGGGGACACAGGGGGAGAGAGGGGGAGAGAGTGGGTGAGAAGAGAGGGTGAGGAGAGAGTGAGTGATTGTAGATGAAGGGCAGGAAAACCTCAGGAGGGTAAAAATGTCCTAAGTTTAATGTTCCACATAAATGAACATGAGTTCCTCTTTGCTGCTGTTCTGGCCCAGGCTCTCCTCTGGAGGGCTGAATGGACCCTCTAAAGACCTTGAGTTAATGAACAGGTCTGGCTGAATGGATCTTCTAAAGACCTTGAGAGTTAATGAACAGGTCTGGCTGAATGGATACTCTAAAGACCTTGAGAGTTAATGAACAGGTCTGGCTGAATGAATCCTCTAAAGACCTTGAGTTAATGAACAGGTCTGGCTGAATGGACCCTCTAAAGACCTTGAGTTAATGAACAGGTCTGTCCGCATAGAGCTCTGGTCAAAAGAAGTGCACTATAGAGAACAGGGTACCATTTAGGACACACAAACTGAGTTACCACCCAAATTGTGTTAACAGATACATGGTTGTTGTGTTCAATGGCTTTCACTCCTATGAATACAGAGAACCTGTCTATGAATACAGAGAACCTGTCTATGACGAATGCAGAGATGAATGCAGAGCGTGAATTCAGAATATCCTCTCTGTGGCTGTCGTCGATCTGTGGCTGTAGGTCTGTGGTGACACACACACAGCCGTGACCTCTGTAGTCCTCACACGACAACCTCCTGTCTATAAACACACGACTAATTCACAGACCCCTCCGACAGTCAGATGTTTCCGACAGGGTAAATGTTGCTGACAGATTGGCAGATTGTTTTAGTGAAGTGGCTTCCATGGCAGGCTGAGTTTCCTTTTTAGCATGGAAAGTGGTCTCCCTGGCATACACGGCTTTGAGGAAAGCTTTGTTAGTGTCTCTGTGATACTAGTTGGTTGGCCAAGTACTCAGGGCACAGAGGCACAGTAACAGTCTAGCGAAGTGAAGAGACAGTTTCATGAGAAAGAGAAAGACATAGAGAGGCAATTTCAAGCCCCTTAAATGTAAATTTAAATTGAGAGAGAGAGAGAGAGAGAGAGAGAGAGAGAGAATAGACAGAGAGGGAGACAGAGAGAGAGAGAGAATAGACAGAGAGAGACAGACAGAGAGAATAGACAGAGACAGAGAGAGAGAGAGAGAGAGAGAGAGAGAGAGACTACTAGAATTTGAAGTCAAATGTCTACTGTTTGCTGACGATCTGGTGCTTCTGTCACCAACCAAGGAGGGCCTACAGCAGCACCTAGATCTTCTGCACAGATTCTGCCAGACCTGGACCCTGACAATAAATCTCAGTAAGACAAAAATACTGGTGTTCCAAAACAGGTCCAGTTGCCAGGACCACAAATACAAATTCCATCTAGATACTGTTGCCCTAGAGCACACAAACAAACTATACATACCTCGGCCTAAACATCAGCGCCACAGGTAACTTCCACAAAGCTGTGAACAATCTGAGAGACAAGGCAAGAAGGGCATTCTATGCCATCAAAAGGAACATACAATTTGACAAACCAATTAGGATCTGGCTAAAAATACTTGAATCAGTTATAGAACCCATTACTCTTTATGGTTGTGAGGTCTGGGGTCCGTTCACCAACCAAGAATTCACATAATGGGACAAACACCAAATTGAGACTCTGCATGCCGAATTCTGCAAAAATATCCTCAGTGTACAACGTGATGTAACTGAATTGAGAGAGAGATAGACAGAGAGAGAGACCTGAAAGGAGTCCACACTTAGCTACACAAACTGAGACACACGGTGGGTGGGTGGCAGTAGACTGATATGGACCCATCTCACAGGGTAAATGATTTGAAGTGCCTCTCAGCTGAGAACAACCATCTCTCTCTCCGTGTCTGGGTGATTTGTGCTGCATATTACAGGGTGGAGAGAAAAAGGCATGCCATATATATATATATATATATATATATATATATATATATATATATATATATAGAGAGAGAGAGAGAGAGAGAGAGAGAGAGAGAGAGAGAGAGAGAGAGAGAGAGAGAGAGAGAGAGAGAGAGAGAGAGAGAGAGAGAGAGAGAGAGAGAGAGAGAGGGAGAGAGAGAGTGGAAGGACACGCCATATATCATACGCACATTTAGCTATTTAAGTATTTCTCTGCCATTGACCTGTATAGTATAGTTAACCATGCAAATACTCCTATTTCTCTATAACAAGAGGCAATATTTGTATCATTTTTTCCCCCACCTAACACTCTGTAACAATGTATAGTGCAAATATTCAGCCATTCGCCCACACTATGCAATGTCTTTTTATAACTTTTTTGCACTCCAAACTTCTGTCTGTCTGTCTGTCTGTCTGTCTGTCTGTCTGTCTGTCTGTCTGTCTGTCTGTCTATCTATATCTCTATATATCTATCTATATACAGCGGGTGAAATAAGTATTGAACACGTCACCAATTTTCTCAGTAAATATATTTCCAAAGGTGCTATTGACATGAAAGTTTCACCAGATGTTGGTAACAACCCAAGTAATCCATACATACAAAGAAACCAAAACAAATAAGTTCAGAAATTAAGTTATGTGTAATAATATGAAATGACACAGGGAAAAAGTATTGAACACATGAAGAAAGGGAGGTTCAAAAAGGCATGGAAAGCCAAGACAACAGCTGAAAACTATCAGTAATTAAAAAGCAATCCAGCCCCCTGTCAGTGCAAATTAATAGAAGCTGGTTCAGTCCCAACTGATGGCCTACAAAAAGGTCTCATTGCCAAGGTGTCACACAAGACACATCTCATGATGGGTAAAAGCAAAGAGCTGTCTCAAGACCTTCGCAACCTAATTGTTGTAAAACATAATGATGGCATTGGTTATAGGCGCATTTCTAAGCTTCTGAATGTTCCAGTGAGCACTGTTGGGGCCATAATACGGAAGTGGAAAGACAATAATTTCACCATAAATTTGCCTCGACCAGGTGCTCCTCGTAAATTTGCCCATTCATCCTTCCTTCAATTATGTGAAGTTTGCCAGTACCATTTGCTGAAAAGCAGCCCCACACCATGATGTTCCCACCTCCAAACTTCACTGTTGGTATGGTGTTTTTAGGGTGATGTGCAGTGCCATTTCTCCTCCAAACATGGTGTGTATTATGACATCCAATTTTGATCTCATTAGACCACACTATATTCTCCCAGTATTTCACTGGCTTTTCCAAATGTTGTGCAGCAAACTTTAAACGAGCTTCAACATGCTTTTTTTTCAGCAATGGAGTCTTGCGTGGTGAGCGTGCATACAGGCCATGGCGGTGGAGTGCATTACTTAATGTTTTCTTTGAGACAACAGTACCTGCTAATTGCAGGTCTTTTTGAAGCTCTCCACAAGTGGTCCTTGGCTCTTGGACAACTCTTCTGATTATTCTTTTCACTCCTCTGTCAGAAATCTTGCGAGGAGCACCTGGTCGAGGCAAATTTATGGTGAAATGATTGTCTTTCCACTTCTGTATTATGGCCCCAACAGTGCTCAATGGAACATTCAGAAGCTTAGAAATGCGCCTATAACCAATGCCATCATTATGTTTTGCAACAATTAGGTTGTGAATGTCTTGAGACAGCTCTTTGCTTTTACCCATCATGAGATGTGTCTTGTGTGACACCTTGGCAATGAGACCTTTTTGTAGGCCATCAGTTGGGACTGAACCAGCTTCTATTAATTTGCACTGACAGGGGGCTGGATTGCTTTTTAATTACTGATAGTTTTCAGCTGTTGTCTTGGCTTTCCATTCCTTTTTGAACCTCCCTTTCTTCATGTGTTCAATACTTTTTCCCTGTGTCATTTCACATTATTACACATAACTTAATTTCTGAACTTATCTGTTTTGGTTTCTTTGTATGTATGGATTACTTGGGTTGTTACCAACATCTGGTGAAACTTTCATGTCAATAGCACCTTTGGAAATATATTTACTGAGAATAATGGTGACGTGTTCAATACTTATTTCACCCGCTGTATCTATCTGATCTATAGAGACCTGAAAGGAGTCCACACTTAGCTACACAAACTGAGACACACGGTGGGTGGGTGGCAGTAGACTGATATGGACCCATCTCACAGGGTAAATGATTTGAAGCGCCTCTCAGCTGAGAACAACCATCTCTCTCTCCGTGTCTGGGTGATTTGTGCTGCATATTACAGGGTGGAGAGAAAAAGGCTTGCCATATAGACAGAGAGAGAGAGAGAGAGAGAGAGAGAGAGAGAGGAGAGAGAGAGAGAGAGAGAGAGAGAGAGAGAGAGAGAGAGAGAGAGAGAGAGAGAGAGAGAGAGAGAGTGAGTGAGAGAAAGAGAGGAAGGGCACGCCATATAAAGAGAGAGAGAGAGAGAGAGAGAGAGAGAGAGAGGAAGGGCACGCCACATAGAGAGAGAGAGAGAGAGAGAGAGAGAGAGAGGAAGGGCACGCCATATGGAGAGAGAGAGATCTATATCTCCAGCTCCATGTAGATTTACAGTATATGTCCAGCTCCATGTAGATCTACTGTATATGTCCAGCTCCATGTAGATCTACTGTATATGTCCAGCTCCATGTTGATTTACAGTATATGTCCAGCTCCATGTAGATCTAATGTATATGTCCAGCTCCATGTAGATTTACTGTATATGTCCAGCTCCATATAGATCTACTGTATATGTCCAGCTCCATGTAGATCTCTATGTCCAGCTCCATGTAGATTTACAGTATATGTCCAGCTCCATGTAGATTTACAGTATATGTCCAGTTCCATGTAGATCTACTATATATGTCCAGCTCCATGTAGATTTACTGTATATGTCCACCTCCATGTAGATTTACAGTATATGATAAACATTACAGACTTCTACATGCTTTGTAAGTGGGAAAACCTACAAAATCGGCAGTGTATCAAATACTTGTTCTCCCCACTGTATATGTCCAGCTCCATGTAGATCTACTATATATGTCCAGCTCCATGTAGATTTACTGTATATGTCCACCTCCATGTAGATTTACAGTATATGATAAAAATTACAGACTTCTACATGCTTTGTAAGTGGGAAAACCTACAAAATCGGCAGTGTATCAAATACTTGTTCTCCCCACTGTATATGTCCAGCTCCATGTAGATCTACTGTATATGTCCAGCTCCATGTAGATCTACTGTATATGTCCAGCTCCATGTAGATCTACTGTATATGTCCAGCTCCATGTAGATCTCTATGTCCAGCTCCATGTAGATCTCTATGTCCAGCTCCATGTAGATCTCTATGTCCAGCTCCATGTAGATCTCTATGTCCAGCTCCATGTAGATCTCTATGTCCAGCTCCATGTTGATCTCTATGTCCAGCTCCATGTAGATCTCTATGTCCAGCTCCATGTAGATCTCTATGTCCAGCTCCATGTAGATCTCTATGTCCAGCTCCATGTAGATCTCTATGTCCAGCTCCATATAGATCTACAGTATATGTCCAGCTCCATATAGATCTAAATGTCCAGCTCCATGTAGATCTACAGTATATGTCCAGCTCCATGTAGATCTACTGTATATGTCCAGTTCCATGTAGATCTACTGTATATGTCCAGCTCCATGTAGATTTACAGTATATGTCCAGCTCCATGTAGATCTACTGTATATGTCCAGCTCCATGTAGATCTACTGTATATGTCCAGCTCCATGTTGATTTACAGTATATGTCCAGCTCCATGTAGATCTAATGTATATGTCCAGCTCCATGTAGATTTACAGTATATGTCCAGCTCCATGTAGATCTAATGTATATGTCCAGCTCCATGTAGATTTACTGTATATGTCCAGCTCCATATAGATCTACTGTATATGTCCAGCTCCATGTAGATCTCTATGTCCAGCTCCATGTAGATTTACAGTATATGTCCAGCTCCATGTAGATTTACAGTATATGTCCAGTTCCATGTAGATCTACTATATATGTCCAGCTCCATGTAGATTTACTGTATATGTCCACCTCCATGTAGATTTACAGTATATGTCCAGCTCCATGTAGATCTACTGTATATGTCCAGCTCCATGTAGATTTACAGTATATGATAAAAATTACAGACTTCTACATGCTTTGTAAGTGGGAAAACCTACAAAATCGGCAGTGTATCAAATACTTGTTCTCCCCACTGTATATGTCCAGCTCCATGTAGATCTACTGTATATGTCCAGCTCCATGTAGATCTATATGTCCAGCTCCATGTAGATCTACTGTATATGTCCAGCTCCATGTAGATCTACTGTATATGTCCAGCTCCATGTAGATCTACTGTATATGTCCAGCTCCATGTAGATCTACTGTATATGTCCAGCTCCATGTAGATCTCTATGTCCAGCTCCATGTAGATCTCTATGTCCAGCTCCATGTAGATCTCTATGTCCAGCTCCATGTAGATATCTATGTCCAGCTCCATGTAGATCTCTATGTCCAGCTCCATGTAGATCTCTACGTCCAGCTCCATGTAGATCTCTATGTCCAGCTCCATATAGATCTACAGTATATGTCCAGCTCCATATAGATCTAAATGTCCAGCTCCATGTAGATCTACAGTATATGTCCAGCTCCATGTAGATCTACTGTATATGTCCAGTTCCATGTAGATCTACTGTATATGTCCAGCTCCATATAGATCTACTGTATATGTCCAGCTCCATGTAGATCTCTATGTCCAGCTCCATGTAGATCTATATGTCCAGCTCCATGTAGATTTACAGTATATGTCCAGTTCCATGTAGATCTACTGTATATGTCCAGCTCCATGTAGATTTACTGTATATGTCCACCTCCATGTAGATTTACAGTATATGTCCAGCTCCATGTAGATCTACTGTATATGTCCAGCTCCATGTAGATCTATATGTCCAGCTCCATGTAGATTTACTGTATATGTCCAGCTCCATGTATATCTACTGTATATGTCCAGCTCCATGTAGATCTACTGTATATGTCCAGCTCCATGTAGATTTACTGTATATGTCCAGCTCCATGTAGATCTACTGTATATGTCCAGCTCCATGTAGATCTACTGTATATGTCCAGCTCCATGTAGATTTACAGTGTATGTCCAGCTCCATGTAGATCTACTGTATATGTCCAGCTCCATGTAGATCTACTGTATATGTCCAGCTCCATGTAGATCTACTGTATATGTCCAGCTCCATGTAGAACTACTGTATATGTCCAGCTCCATGTAGATCTACTGTATATGTCCAGCTCCATGTAGATCTACTGTATATGTCCAGCTCCATGTAGATCTACTGTATATGTCCAGCTCCATGTAGATCTACTGTATATGTCCAGCTCCATGTAGATCTACTGTATATGTCCAGCTCCATGTAGATCTACTGTATATGTCCAGCTCCATGTAGATCTACTGTATATGTCCAGCTCCATGTAGATCTACTGTATATGTCCAGCTCCATGTAGATCTACTGTATATGTCCAGCTCCATGTAGATCTACTGTATATGTCCAGCTCCATGTAGATCTACTGTATATGTCCAGCTCCATGTAGATCTACTGTATATGTCCAGCTCCATGTAGATCTACTGTATATGTCCAGCTCCATGTAGATCTTATCTAATTTAATGCATAACTTAGTGGCATTTTCATTTATATGTGTCTGTGAACTTTATGTAAATAAATTATTTAGTTTAGTTAACTTCGGGTTCTGGAAGTTTAAATGACACAGACAATGATACATGCATTATTTATACTAATTCTTCTACATTTTTTAATGGCAGAAAAGAAGGCTTTTTCCCCTCACTTAATTCTGTCACTAAATGTCTCCTGCTTGCGTCTCACTACTGTCGGTCTCTCTCTCTCTCTCTCTCTCTCTCCTCTCTCTCTCTCTCTCTCTCTCTCTGTGTGTCTCTCTCTCTCTCTCTATCTCCTCAGTAACACCTCTACACATCTGTACATTTGCCAATCACCTGAACCAAACAGCTGAGAAGCAGTGAAGCAGTGGTGTGTCCAGGACATCAGTAGTTTGACAGGAACTAGTGACAAGACACTGCCACATCGCTGACTAGAGAATAAATAAATGTTACCACACAACATGTCCGATCCATTAATGTACAATCAGTTAAATCTGCCTAATATGCTGGAGCGACAAAACAAGGTTATTGATGGTCTTTGGTACCAAATTAACCATCAAATCAAATGTTATTGGTCACATACACATGGTTAGCAGATGTTATTGTGAGTGTAGCGAAATGCTTGTGCTTCTAGCTCCGACAGTGCAGTACTATCTAACAATAATGTCTAACAGTTTCACAACATAAATCTGAGTAAAAAAGGATTGAGAATATATACATATGCCAGGGCGGCATTGGACTAAGATCCAGTGGAATAGTAAGCTTTATAGTATACAATATACACATAAGAGATTGGTGATGCAATATGTAAACACGATTAGGTGACTAAGATACCAAGAATAGTATAGCGTTAGACAGTTAGACATATGAGATGAGTAGAAGATACAGAAAGATTATTAAAGTGACTAGTGTTTCATTCCTTAAGTGGCCGGCGCTTTCTAATCTCAAATCAAATCAAATGTTATTGGTCACATAAACATGTTTAGCAGATGTTAATGCGGGTGTCGCGAAATGCTTGTGAGTTCCGACATTGTAGTATACACATAAGGACTAGCGGCATGGACTAAGATACAGTAGAAGAGTATTGAATATAGTATATACAAATGAGATGGGGAATGCAAGATATGTAAACATTGTTTAAATGACTGTGATACCGAAGGATAGTATAGAATACAGTATATACATATGGGATGAGTGATGCCAGATATGTAAACATTATAAACATTATTAAAGTGGCTGGTGTTCCATACCTTAAAGTGACCAGTGATTTCTAGTCTGTGCCTCTAGGCAGCAGCCTCTAATGTGCTAGTGGTGGCTGTTTAGCTGTCTGATGACCTTGAGGTAGAGGCTGTTTTTCAGTCTCTCGGTCCCAGCTTTGATGCACCTGTACTGACCTCGCCTTCTGGATGACAGCGGGGTGAACAGGCAGTGGCTTGGGTGGTTGATGTCCTTGTTGATCTTGTTGGCCTTCCTGTGACTTCGGGTGCTTTAGGTGTCCTGGAGGGAGTGTAGTTTGCCCCCGGTAATGTGTTGGGCAGACCGCACCACCCTCTGGAGAGCCTTGCAGTTGTGGGCGGTGCAGTTGCCGTACCAGGCGGTGATACAGCCCGACAGGATGCTTTCAATTTTGCATCTGTAAAAGTTTGTGAGGATTTTAGGTGTTAAGCCACATTTCTTTAGCCTCCTGAGGTTGAAGAGGCTCTGTTGCGCCTTCTTCACCACACTGTCTGTGTGGTGTGGGTGGACCATTTCAGTTTGTCAATGATGTGTACGCCAAGGAACTTGAAGTTTTACTCCTTCTCCACTGCCGTCCCATCGATGTGGATCGGGGGGTGCACCTTCTGCTGTTTCCTGAAGTCCACGATCATCTCCTTTGTTTTTTTGACGTTAAGCGAGAGGTTGTTTTCCTGGCACCACACTCCCAGAGCCCTCACCTCTTCCCTGTAGGCTGTCTCTTCATTGTTGGTAATCAAGCCTACTACTGTTGTGTCGACTGCAAACTTGATGATTGAGTTGGAGGCGTGCTTGGCCACGCAGTCATGGATGAACAGGGAGTACTGCAGTGGGCTGAGTATGCACCCTTGTGGGGTCCCAGTGTTGAGGATCAGCAAAGTAGAGGTGATGTTTCCTACCTTCACCACCTGGGGGCGGCCCGTCAGGAAGTCCAGGACCCAGTTGCACAGGGCGGGGTTCAGACCCAGGGCCTCAAGCTTAATGATGAGCTTGGAGGGTACTATGGTGTTGAATGCTGAGCTGTAGTCAATAAAAAGCATTCTTACATTGGTATTCCTCTTGTCCAGATGGGAAAGGGCAGTGTGCAGGGTGGTGGCGATTGCATCATCTGCGGATCTATTGGGGCGGTAAGCAAATTGAAGTGGATCTAGGGTGGCAGGTAAGGTAGAGGTGATATGATCCTTGACTAGTCTCTCAAAGCACTTAATGATGACAGAGGTGAGTGCTATGGGGCGATAGTCATTAAGTTCAGTTACCTTTGCCTTCTTGGGTACAGGAACAATGGTGGCCATCTTGAAGCATGTGGGGACAGCAGACAGGGATAACGATTGAATATGCTGGCACTGTGTTAGCCTCAAAGCGGGCAAAGAATGTGTTTAGCTTGTCTGCAAGGGAGGCGTCGGTCTCGGCAACGTGGTTGTTTTTCCTTTTATAATCCGTGATTGTCTGTAATCCCTGCCACATACGTCTCCTGTCTGAGTCGATGAATTGTGACTCCACTTTATCTCTATATTGACGTTTAGCTTGTATGATTGCCTTGCGGAGTGAATAGCTACACTGTTTATATTCTTCCATATTCACTTTGCCATGCTTGTAGGCGGTGGTTCACGCTTTCAGTTTCGCGCGAATGCTACCATCTATCCAAGGTTTCTGATTGGGGTATGTTTTAATAGACACAGTGGGTACTACATCTCCTACACATTTCCTTATAAATGCGGTCACAATGTCTGTGAATTCGTTTAGATTATTATCGGAAGCTACCCGGAACATATCCCAGTCCACGTGATCAAAACAATCGTGGATTCCGATTGGTCAGACCAGCGTTGAATGGACCGTATTACGGGTACTTCCTGTTTGAGTTTCTGCCTATAGGAGGGTAGGAGCAAAATGGAATCATGGTCTGATTTGCCAAAATGGGCGTGGGGGAGGGCTTTGTAACCATTCCGGAAGTTTGAATAACAGTGATCCAGAATTTTACCGGCTTGAGTGTTAGAGTCTAAATGTTGGTAGAATTTCGGCAGCCTAGTTCTCAGATTTGCTTTGTTAAAATCCCCAGCTACAATAAATGCAGTCTCGGGGTATGTGGTTTCCAGTTTACATAAAGTCCATTGAAGTTCTTTGAGGGCCGACGTGGTCTCGGCATGAGGGGGGATATACAGTGGGGAGAACAAGTATTTGATACACTGACGATTTTGCAGGTTTTCCCACTTACAAAGCATGTAGAAGTCTGTAATTTTTTCATCATAGGTACTCTTCAACTGTGAGTGACGGAATCTAAAACAAAAATGCAGAAAATCACATTGTATGATTTTTAAGTAATTAATTAGCATTTTATTGCATGAGTATTTGATACATCAGAAAAGCAGAACTTAATATTTGGTACAGAAACCTTTGTTTGCAATTACAGAGATCATACGTTTCCTGTAGTTGTTGACCAGGTTTGCACACACTGCAGCAGGGATTTTGGCCCACTCCTCCATACAGACCTTCTCCAGATCCTTCAGGTTTCGGGGCTGTCGCTGGGCAATACAGACTTTCAGCTCCCTCCAAAGATTTTCTAATGGGTTCAGGTCTGGAGACTGGCTAGGCCACTCCAGGACCTTGAGATGCTTCTTATGGAGCCACTCCTTAGTTGCCCTGGCTGTGTGTTTCGGGTCGTTGTCATGCTGGAAGACCCAGCCACGACCCATCTTCAATGCTCTTACTGAGGGAAGGAGGTTGTTGGCCAAGATCTCGCGATACATGGCCCCATCCATCCTCCCCTCAATACGGTGCAGTCGTATTGCAGAAAAGCATCCCCGAAGAATGATGTTTCCACCTCCATGCTTCACGGTTGGGATGGTGTTCTTGGGGTTGTACTCATCCTTCTTCGGGGAGTTTAGACCAAAAAGCTCTATTTTTGTCTCATCAGACCACACGACCTTCTCCCATTCCTCCTCTGGATCATCCAGATGGTCATTGGCAAACTTCAGACAGGCCTGGACATGCACTGGCTTGAGCAGGGGGACCTTGCGTGTGCTGCAGGATTTTAATCCATGACGGCGTAGTGTGTTACTAATGGTTTTCTTTGAGACTGTGGTCCCAGCTCTCTTCAGGTCATTGACCAGGTCCTGCCGTGTAGTTCTGGGCTGATCCCTCACCTTCCTCATGATCATTGATGCCCCACGAGGTGAGATCTTGCATGGTGCCCCAGACTGAGGGAGATTGACTGTCATCTTGAACTTCTTCCATTTTCTAATAATTGCGCCAACAGTTGTTGCCTTCTCACCAAGCTGCTTGCCTATTGTCCTGTAGCCCATCCCAGCCTTGTGCAGGTCTACAATTTTATCCCTGATGTCCTTACACAGCTCTCTGGCCTTGGCCATTGTGGAGAGGTTGGAGTCTGTTTGATTGAGTGTGTGGACAGGTGTCTTTTATACAGGTAACGAGTTCAAAGAGGTGCAGTTAATACAGGTAATGAGTGGAGAACAGGAGGGTTTCTTAAAGAAAAACTAACAGGTCTGTGAAAGCCGGAATTCTTACTGGTTGGTAGGTGATCAAATACTTATGTCATGCAATAAAATGCAAATTA
Organism: Thymallus thymallus; assembly: GCA_023634145.1. Lineage (NCBI taxonomy): Eukaryota > Metazoa > Chordata > Actinopteri > Salmoniformes > Salmonidae > Thymallus > Thymallus thymallus. The sequence continues at coordinate 4,975,136 of CM042421.1, forward strand.
ATTATTTAAAAATCATACAATGTGATTTTCTGGATTTTTGTTTTAGATTCCGTCTCTCGCAGTTGAAGTGTACCTATGATAAAAATTACAGACCTCTACATGCTTTGTAAGTAGGAAAACCTGCAAAATCGGCAGTGTATCAAATACTTGTTCTCCCCACAGTATATATACGGCTGTAGCAATGATGGCCGAGAATTCCCTCGGGAGGTAGAATGGTGGTCATTTCATTGTGAGATATTCAAGTCGGGTGAACAGAAGGACTTGACTTCCTGTATGTTATCACAATTACACCATAAATCGTTAATCATAAAACATACACCTCCACCCTTCTGCTTCCCGGAGAGATGTTTATTCCTGTCAGCGCGATGTACTGAAAACCCAACTGGCTTTACAGAGTCGGACAGAACATTTCCAGAAAGCCATGTTTCTGTGAAGCAGAGTATATTGCAGTCCCTAGTGTCTCGCTGAAAAGCGACTCTCGCCCTGAGCTCACCAACCTTATTATCCAGAGATTGGACATTAGCGAGTAAAATACTCGGGAGCGGTGGATGGTGTGCACGCTTCCTGAGTCGGACCAGGAGGCCGCCCCGAGGACCTCTTCTCCGCCGCCGGCATTGTTGTTGTTTTGGGTCAGCATCGGGGATAAGTTCAATTGCCCTGTGGAGCCCGAACAAAGGGGCTGCTGGTTCAGATGAGTTACCACCGCTCTAATAACCAATAGTTATTCCCGGCTGTATGTAATGGCACAAAACAATTTCTGAGCTAATAACGTGAAAAAAAGTACAAAAAACAAACAAGAGCTTCTTAGGAGCTAGTCACGAAGCAGCCATCATTCCATGCACTGTAAGACCTTGGGGGAAAACTGGAAAATAAAATATTTAAAGGAAATGTTTTCTACCAAAAGTGGAGGTGCTCTTCAGAATTTGACAGAAGCTATTTGAGGTAGGGGTGTAATTGTTGTAGCCTGTCTGCCTTGATGGATAGGGTATGATGCTATCTCCCCCACAACACAACATGGGCCTCATGGATTCCATAGAGGTTCATCATTCATCCATGATCATAGCAGAGAGGATGAAGTTACAGAGATTGTCTGACACCTCATCACTGTGTATGGCCAGAACAGAACAGGAGAGAGGATGACACCTCATCAATGTATATGGCCAGGACAGGACAGGAGAGAGGTCTTACCTCTCTGGTTATGTTCTTTCTAGATACTGATATTGGATTTTCAAGACCTGAGGGTAAGGGTTGCGAAAAATCATATTAACAATCAAAAGAGACTTTATACTTTTGAGCTAGAGACCATTTTATGTTATGGTGACCTTTTCTTTATTTCTACATTTTGCTTTAATTTAACATATAGGGCTGCATTAAAGATTTCCCTAATCTATGATTTAATCAGTGTAAACTTGGCGTTTTAATTTGAGGTGTTCTGCAAGTTATAATGTTCTGGTTCTTAATTTTCAAAACCCTGTCACTTTCGGCACTGTCATCGTCCAGTTGGGGGAACCAAATTATTCTAGGGTTTTTTCTCTGACAATCCAGTACCCTTTTTCCTTCCTTCCTTCCTTCTTTTCCTTCCTTCTTTTCCTTCCTTCCTTCCTTCCTTCCTTCCTTCCTTCCTTCCTTCCTTCCTTCCTTCCTTCCTTCCTTCCTTCCTTCCTTCCTTCCTTCCTTCCTTCCTTCCTTCCTTCCTTCCTTCCTTCCTTCCTTCCTTCCTTCCTTCCTTCCTCCCTCCCTCCCTCCCTCCCTCCCTCCCTCCCTCCCTCCCTCCCTCCCTCCCTCCCTCCCTTCCTTCCTTCCTTCCATCCTTCTTTCCTTCCTTTTCATCCTTCTTTCCTTTGTACCATGTTCATTTTAAACCATAATAGGCTGAGATAATGGCAGATGAAGAAAGCAGTGAAGCAGCTAATTGAGATCTGTGCTGAAATAGCCTGTGAGAGCCTCAGGGACCCATCTGCCAATTGCTCAACATGTCGTACTTCATTTCACTTTGATATTCACAGCGGCTCCTCCCAACATGTGTCTTCAGCGCAACAGCCATTTCAGGAGGTTAATGGTATCTCTGTTTTATGGCCAGGCGCTGAGTAGGCCACTGAGTAATTTGGTAGTTCACTGATAAGGAGTGGGGATCAGTTGGAGTTGGAACTACTCAAATGAATGACAGCTACCGTAGATCACCAGTGGTAGTGACAGCTGACTGAACAAGGATACTGTACAAGGCATGCACTAAATAATCTCCATCTGGACAGCAGTTGGTAGAAGGCCTACATAATTGGCCCATACAGTAATTCACACACTCTCTGTTCCAGCATGCACTATTTCCACTTCTCTGATCAGACAGAGACCAGAGCAGTGACCGGGGAAATGATCTGGGAGGACAGTTTCTCTCCGCTCACCTCCCCCCTACTGAACCACACTGTGATAATTGAGGCCATTTTGGAGGCCATTTTGGTACACAGACTGATACATGCTACTAACACTTCTCTGTCAGAGTGGTCTCCCTGACTGATACATGCTGCTAACACTTCTCTGTCAGAGTGGTCTCCCTGACTGATACATGCTACTAACACTTCTCTGTCAGAGTGGTCTCCCTGACTGATACATGCTGCTAACACTTCTCTGTCAGAGTGGTCTCCCTGACTGATACATGCTGCTAACACTTCTCTGTCAGAGTGGTCTCCCTGACTGATACATGCTACTAACACTTCTCTGTCAGAGTGGTCTCCCTGACTGATACATGCTGCTAACACTTCTCTGTCAGAGTGGTCTCCCTGACTGATACATGCTACTAACACTTCTCTGTCAGAGTGGTCTCCCTGACTGATACATGCTGCTAACACTTCTCTGTCAGAGTGGTCTCCCTGACTGATACATGCTGCTAACACTTCTCTGTCAGAGTGGTCTCCCTGACTGATACATGCTACTAACACTTCTCTGTCAGAGTGGTCTCCCTGACTGATACATGCTGCTAACACTTCTCTGTCAGAGTGGTCTCCCTGACTGATACATGCTACTAACACTTCTCTGTCAGAGTGGTCTCCCTGACTGATACATGCTGCTAACACTTCTCTGTCAGAGTGGTCTCCCTGACTGATACATGCTACTAACACTTCTCTGTCAGAGTGGTCTCCCTGACTGATACATGCTACTAACACTTCTCTGTCAGAGTGGTCTCCCTGACTGATACATGCTACTAACACTTCTCTGTCAGAGTGGTCTCCCTGACTGATACATGCTACTAACACTTCTCTGTCAGAGTGGTCTCCCTGACTGATACATGCTGCTAACACTTCTCTGTCAGAGTGGTCTCCCTGACTGATACATGCTACTAACACTTCTGTCAGTGTGGTTTTCCTGCTGTGGTCATGTCATTCTCCACAAATAACCATGGATACAGCCAGGAACAGGACACAGATGGATGATACCCCATCCAGCAATATCCAACATCCAGCTAGCAGCACCTTGTTTTGTCTGAATCAAAACACAGGTCTGCATCCCAAACCCTATTTCCTATATAGTGCACGACTTTTGACCAGGCTCACTACATAGGGAATAGGGTGCTGTTTGTGACACAGCGTTCTGCTGTCCAGCCTCTCCTCTCTAACTGAACAAACAGGGGAGCTACTACTATCTCCATCTTCAGGTCATTTACTTTTATACAATTCATGTGAAACAGCTGCTGTTTACAAAAGCAAAAAAAAACACAACACCTCCACAATCCCAGATGGAAGAGAATCGGAGAGAGACTGGAGAGTTCTATTCACTTGTCCTCATGAGTGGGATCCAACTGTTTCAAATGTGAGTCTCCAGACTATGCTGATTGGTAGTTCAGTGCTACAGGGGAGGGTCACGGAGGAGCGAGGAAGAGAGTGTAACAATGTTACTGAGGATAGAACCCCCTGAACTACATTATACAGCTTCTCTAACAGTCTGCGTTTTCCAGTTGACCAGTCTTATTTCCTTGTCTATCAGCTCCCACACACCTTGTCTATCAGACCCCACACACCTTGTCTATCAGCTCCCACACACCTTGTCTATCAGCTCCCACACACCTTGTCTATCAGACCCCACACACCTTGTCTATCAGCTCCCACACACCTTGTCTATCAGCTCCCACACACCTTGTCTATCAGCTCCCACACACCTTGTCTATCAGCTCCCACACACCTTGTCTATCAGACCCCACACACCTTGTCTATCAGCTCCCACACACCTTGTCTATCAGACCCCACACACCTTGTCTATCAGCTCCCACACACCTTGTCTATCAGCTCCCACACACCTTGTCTATCAGCTCCCACACACCTTGTCTATCAGACCCCACACACCTTGTCTATCAGACCCCACACACCTTGTCTATCAGACCCCACACACCTTGTCTATCAGACCCCACACACCTTGTCTATCAGACCCCACACACCTTGTCTATCAGACCCCACACACCTTGTCTATCAGACCCCACACACCTTGTCTATCAGACCCCACACACCTTGTCTATCAGACCCCACACACCTTGTCTATCAGCTCCCATTCCTAGATGTTTCTTTTTAGGTTCAGTTACTCTTTATGTCCTCCATGACGCCTTACCAGGAGTGCTTGAAGTGAACCAATGGAACTAGTGTCTGAACACCATCTACAACTGTTGTTAGAACACCATGACAGCATCTGCAGCATCGACAACTTAGCACCTCTTGTCAATTCAGCGTCTGCAGTGTCAACAATGTAGCACCTCTTGTCCCTTAAGTGCCTGCAGACCAGTAGTTCAGTACCAGTGCTAGCGTCTCTTCTCTCTTCAGTGTCAGCTGAGATCACAAAGGGCAGAGTAAGGGCTGGCTGAGGATATTAGAGTAAGGGCTGGCTAAGGATACTAGACTAAGGGCTGGCTGAGGATACCAGAGTACGGGTTGGCTGAGGATACCAGAGTACGGGTTGGCTGAGGATACCAGAGTACGGGTTGGCTGAGGATACCAGAGTAAGGGCTGGATGAGGATACCAGACTAAGGGCTAGCTAAGGATACTAGAGTAAGGGCTTGCTGAGGATATCAGAGTAAGGGCTTGCTGAGGATAAAAGAGTAAGGGCTGGCTGAGTATACTAGAGTAAGGGCTTAATGAGGATACTAGAGTAAGGGCTTGCTGAGGACTAAGGATGCTTGAGTAAGTGCTGGCTGAGGATACTAAAGTAAGGTTTGGCTGAGGACAGAGGATAGCTAGAGTAAGGGCTGGCTAAGGATACTAGAATAAGGGCTGGCTGATGATACTAGAGTAAAGGCTTTCTGAGGACTAAGGATCCTAGAGTAAGGGCTGGCTGAGGACTAAGGATACTAGAGTGAGGGCTGGCTGAGGACTGAGGATGCTAGAGTGAGGGCTGGCTGAGGACTGAGAATGCTAGAGTAAGGGCTGGCTGAGGACTGAGAATGCTAGAGTAAGGGCTGGCTGAGGACTGAGGATACTAGAGTAAGGGCTGGCTGAGGACTGAGGATACCAGAGTAAGGGCTGGCTGAGTACTGAGGATACCAGAGTAAGGGTTGGCTGAGTACTGAGGATACCAGAGTAAGATCTTGCTGAGGACACCAAAGTAAGGGCTGGCTGAGGACACCGGAGTAATTTGTGAATGAGTACAGTCACCTCACACGATAATCTTAACACTCGGCTTAATTAAATATGTTGATCAGTGCCGCCTGCTGCTGCCTCCAGAATGCAGTCAATGTTTGATTAAAATCTATGACTAATAAGAAGCTGATAGTCTGGTGACACACAGGAGCCCTTTAAAGGAATATCTTGAGGTAGATAGATAGATAGATAGATAGATAGATAGATAGATAGATAGATAGATAGATAGATAGATAGATAGATAGATAGATAGATAGATAGATAGATAGATAGATAGATAGATAGATAGATAGATAGATAGATAGATAGATAGATAGATAGATAGATAGATAGATAGATAGATAGATAGATAGATAGATACTTTATTGATCCCCCGGGGGAGAAATTTCATTGTCAAGCAGCTACAACAAAAACACAGGGCAGGTGCAAAATGCCACAACGAAAGTACACAAAAGACAGATACACGGTACATGATACATAGAGCAGCAGTATGAAAAAGTATAGAAATACAAGATATCTGGAGTGCAAAAAAAAGCTATAAAAGGACATTGCATAGTATGAGTGGTTGGCTGAATATGTACACTATACATTGGTGGATGTTAGATGGTTAACTATACTATACAGGTCGATGGCAGAGAAATACTTCAGTAGCTAAAAATGCATATTATATGAGCGAGGGTAATAATAGTTTACTTAATAGACAGACTGGGTAAATGAACAGGTAAGTGAAAATTTTGCATGGTTAAATTAGCTGTACAGTTAGGTATACAGTTATATTTACAGATAAGTGAATACTTGCATGTTTACACAAACTGTACAGGTAAATGACAGGAAGAGATACTTTAATAGCTAAATGTGTGTAAATGATGATATAATTTGGGGTAATAATAGTAATTCCCTTAAAATACAGTCCTTAGTGCGCAGGGTTTAATTACAGACAACTGCACTTATTGCACATTCGATATACTAAAAGCAATGAGAAAAGGTGCAACTGGCAGGATGCTAATATGCATTCCTGAGTGAATGCCTACGTCCAATAATTACTTACAATATTGCATGTGATATAATATAACAACTGTACATGAGTATGTATATACAGACCTGTATGAATAAATAGGTCCTGAGTGGATGAGTGCTGACGGACCAGAGTTACTCACAGATGGATGCATAATTGTTAAACTAGGTCCTAGCACCCCAACAGTTCCAGATCTATGTTGCCGACGGCACGGCACCCCGTGAGGCATTATATAGTCTCATAGCCGCCGGCAGGAAGGACCTCCTGTAGCGCTCTCTGGCACACCGTGGTGGGATCAGTCTGTGACTGAAAGTGCTCCTCTGCGTCATAACCATAGCGTGCAGAGGGTGGGTGACGTTGTCCATGATGGCCAGCAGGTATAATATTCTAATTTAAATATGAGGAAGGAGTGAGTAACAGGTGGGTTTTTTAATTTGTTGAAGTGCCATATGCTTTCACACCTATCAATGTGCCCTGCTGTCGATCTGCAGGTAAAACAAGGTTAGAACGGACGACAATGGATTTGTGCGTGTGTTAGACAGAGAGAAGGAAAGAAGAGAGAGAGAGAGAGAGAGAGAGAGAGAGAGAGAGAGAGAAGGAGTGTAATACTATTTCCAGTACTTTTGTATGAACCAAGAACAGATGAACTTGGTTACATTTCAAATCATTCCGTATTCCAATAACACCAGCTCCTCATTCTCATTCAGAACACTGTCTCTCCATTGACGACTGTGTTTAGCTCCACCCAACATGTGATTCACAATTATTACTAAGAGAGCACAAACCCTCAGAGCTCTTAACGATCCCGATAAATGTACTAATTAGCCCAGTCGCTAATTTAAGCCATTTACATCCATTCTGGCTAAGTGGTTAATGAATCAGGCTACTCCATTGATTCTCAGTCTCCGGGAAGAGTAATTGGCTTGATGGGGGAAGTGTTTCTTAAAACCCCCTAGAGTCAATTTCCGCGCCACCACGAAAATGTAATTAGCATTATAAAAAACATCTCCATAAAAATTAATCTGTTTAAGCTTGAGATATCAGTTTTTCTTAATGGGCTGCGTCTCAATCCACCACATCCGCCAATGTCGGCCTTTCGCATCTGCGGTGAAAAGTGGCAGATCTCCATTGGTGATTGTCAGACCATGAATCTTCTCACGAAAACGTCTGAAGTGTCAGTTTGGAACAGTTTGGAAAGATGAAACTCTCTCGAACATGATGATCTCCTCCGTTTTGCTCTGCGACCCCCACAAGGGACTCGTCTGAAGTCGGTACCACCGATATGCCAACTTCTGTCTGTAGTGTCCGAACAGGATATACATTAATAGGACCCTTCTATGGAAAGGTGAGACCCTCAGGAATGGTTGGTTTGCTCTCGGACGCCCACAAGCCTCACAAGACGCGTCTGAAGGTATCCAGTTACAAAGATTCATGGAAGTTTACTGTACAGTGCATTCGGAAAGTATTCAGACCAACAAGATTCTCTGGTCTGATGAAACCAAGATTGAAGTCTTTGGCCTGAATGCCAAGCGTCACTTCTGGAGGAAACCTGGCACCATCACTACGGTGAAGCATGGTGATGGCAGCATCATGCTGTGGGGATGTTTTTCAGTAGCAGGGACTGGGAGACTAGTCAGGATCGAGGCAAAGATGAACAGAGCAAAGTACAGAGAGAGATCCTTGATGAAAACCTGCTCCAGAGCGCTCAGGACCTCAGACTGGGGCAAAGGTTCACCTTCCAACAGGACAACAACCCTAAGCACACAGCCAAGACAACGCAGGAGTGGCTACGAGGCAAGTCTTTGAATGTCCTGGAGTGGCCCAGCCAGAGCCCGGACGTGAACCTGATAGAACATCTCTGGAGAGACATGAAAATAGCTGTGTAGCAACGCTCCCCATCCAACCTGACAGAGCTTGAGAGGATCTGCAGAGAGGAATGGGAGAAACTCCCCAAATACATGTGTGCCAAGCTTGTAGTATCATACCCAAGAAGACGCAATGCTATAATCGCTGCCAAAGGTGCTTCAACAAAGTACTGAGTAAAGGGTTTGAATACCTATGTAAATGTGATATTTCCGTTTTTATATTTTTTTAATTAGCAAAACATTTTAAAATCCTGTTTTTGCTTTGTCATTATGGGGTATTGTGTTTAGATTAGATGAGGGGAAAAAAAACTATTTAATCATTTTTAGAATAAGGCTGTTACGTAACAAAATGTGGAAAAAGTCAAGGGGTCTGAATACTTTCCGAAGGCCCCTCCCCCAACCCATCCCGGCTTAGACTGTAGGGGGTTTTAATGACAGCCTGTGATTTGACATCTGCTCAATAAAGTTGAATCATTAAGTTGAACAAGCTCGTTAGTACTTATGACGCTAGTTCAGTATTGGTGCGTCACATCCCTCGGCTAAGAATGGATTATACTTCTCAGACTGAATTCAGTCAAAACCTGCTTCTTCTTTTCCTCAATGTTTTGATTGTTCATAGTGACACCAGAATCATTAAATAATATATCTACGATTGCAAAAATGTAAGTTACATACATGTTATTCATTAGCAATGATTTTGGGATCCATACTATTTAATATCTGAGACACATAATCAGGCTTGAATGATTTGTTAAGAAACGTTCATTCAGCCTAACATAACGTGGGCTTCTGCCATCGGGTAAATCATGATAAATGAATCCATTAACTGAAGCTAAGATGTGAGTCTGAGTTCAAACCAATGGCTGAACAGTAATACCCGGTATCCTACCCTGCAAAAACCTGTCTAAGGATTTGTTAGGTTCCCTTTGAAGCTTATGTCTGTCCCTCCACATCTACAGTTGTAGGATCTTAAAAGGCTTCTAAAGGTTGTAATTTTAAAATGTGAGACTTCAGTTGCCCTAACAAAAAAATTCCATTAATTGTAATCCCCACAATAATTCAGATGTTCCTGCAGTAGCAAACTGTCTTAAATTAAGCTCCTACATCTGTATAGGATAATCCCCCCTCACGTTTCTCTGCATCCTCTCCTCTGTCTCCTTGAACCCTATTGCTCTTGTGGTTTGTTCTGTAGCTGACTTGGGTGAATAGACTATGTAGATCATGCTGGGAACAGGTGCTCAACCTGCTGAAGTCATTAGATAAAGGAATACATCCCAAATGGCACCCTATTCTCTATATAGTGGACCATATGACTCTGTTCAAAAGTAGTTCACTATTTAAGGAATAGGTTGGCATTTAGGAAGCATTAAAAGTCTGCTGGTTCAGTGCTGCCGGGAGCTGTGGGGTCCCTTTTTTCCAATCCTCCCGTTTCCATGATCAGACAGAGACAGAAATAGGCTGAGATAGATATAAGGGCTCGCCTGTCGTCTTGCTCAGTAGCCACTCACACAGATAAATTGCTTGCAGCAAACACCTCCAAACATCCAATGATTACAGCATGATTTGGTGATCTGCGAATGCGTGATTCATTCTGTGTTTGATGGTGATGGCGGAGGGAGAACAGAGCACACGTCACTTTATGTACAGGTAAGTGATCTGATCTGATCTGATCTGCGTGAAGCGTGATTCATTCTGTTTTTGATGGTGATGGCGCAGGGAGAACAGAGCACACGTCACATTTTGTACAGGTAAGTGAACATCCAGGACAGACGGATGCTTCTGAAACAAAATTGATCCCCCTCTTCCTCTCTTCTTAACTGACTGCTTCCCTCCTTCTCTCCATCTCAGCACCTGTTCCTGGAGCATGAGACTGGAAGCTCATGGTTCTGGCTGCTAAGGTTCACCTTCATCTTCCGGCCACAGGATGCTGCATCACAATACAGTTCAGCCTTTGGCTCTTCAGACTACAAGATGCTGCATCACATTATAGTTCAGCCTTTGGCTCTTCAGGCAACAAGATGCTGCAACACGTTACAGTTCATCCTTTGGCTCTTCAGGCAACAAGATGCTGCATCACGTTACAGTTCATCCTTTGGCTCTTCAGGCAACAAGATGCTGCATCACGTTACAGTTCAGCCTTTGGCCCTTCAGGCAATAAGATGCTGCATCACATTACAGTTCAGCCTTTGGCCCTTCAGTGTCTCATGTCTACATAGAATACCTGCTCAGTCTAATCTGTGTCCTTGGATGGCAACCGAGATTCCCAGGCTTCCATGAAAGATTCCTCTAGAATTTATCTGTAAGGAAGGGGAATTTCTCCTCAGCTTTGTACAAAATATCTGTCTGTTGAAGCTGTAAATAGTATACTAATTGCGATCTTGTGTTCTGTGTTGGTAGATAAAATGTAGGGTAAACACTCTCAGAAAGTTTAGACATTAAACTAGAGTTGATGTCCGCTCCCATGAGGAAATCAAATTAGCATAATCAAAAAATCCCCATCAAATCTGGTCAGTTTAAGTTGAGAGATATCTGTTGTTTTGCATGGGCTGCATCTCAATCCAACGCATCAGACGATCTGCAGTGAAAGGTGGAAAGAGCTACAGTGGTGTTTGTCAGACCATGAGATGCTTGTCTCACAAAAACATCTGTGGCGTCCGAACGGTTTGGCCTACAAACTACACAATCATCATGGGACTAGTCTAAAGATAGCCAAGCTACAGCTGTGCTTGTCAGACCATGAGACATCACAAAAATCGATGAAAACATCTGTAGCATCCGAACGGTGCTCTAGGACAAACCTCACATTACTTGTCTGAAGGCAGCCCAGTACCAGTTAACAATACCAGTAAAACAATTAAACACTACATATGGAAGGAGTTTAGTTGCAATTTTTTGTTTATTAAATATGGGTAAAAAAAAAAAAAAAAAGTTATTTCCTTTCTTATATCTCTCAGATATAGGACAGAAACTTAAAAATAAACTTCCTTTTGACTTAGTTTTTTTATCACCTGTTTTTCCATGTATGAATCTGTTATTCAATCCGTTTCTACAGTACCAGTCAAAGTTTTGGACACACCTTTTCTTTATTTTGACTATTATCTACAGTACATTGTAGAATAATAGTGAAGAAATCAAAACTATGAAATAACATATAAAACAAACAAAAACAACAGTTATGGGAGTATGAGGAGGAGAGATGGGAGGATGAGGAAGAGAGATAAGAGGAAGAGGAGAGTTGGGAGGATGAGGAGGATGAGGAGGAGAGATGGGAGGATGAGGAAGAGGAGAGATGGGAGGAGGAGGAGGGAAGGATGAGGAGAGAGATGGGAGGATGAGGAAGAGGAGAAATGGGAGGATGAGGATGAGGAAGAGGAGAGATGGGAGGATGAGGATGATGAGGAAGAGGAGAGATGGGAGGATGAGGAGGAGGAGAAATGGGAGGATGAGGAGAAGTTTGGAGAATGGGATTTGAGGTGTAATGTCCCTGAGCTCATATTCCCATTTATCTTGATGGACTGACAGAAAACACTTCCCTGTATCACTTCACTGTGTTGGAAGAATCCAATACTTGTTGTTTTGAGCTTTAATAAATGGGTTGGAAGAATCAAATATATGAATCCATCTATGGCCCAGATCATTAGTTACCAGATTAAATATATGAATCCATCTATGGCCCAGATCATTAGTTACCAGATTAAATATATGAATCCATCTATGGCCAAGATCATTAGTTACTAGATTAAATATATGAATCCATCTATGGCCCAGATCATTAGTTACCAGATTAAATATATGAATCCATCTATGGCCCAGATCATTAGTTACCAGATTAAATATATGAATCCATCTATGGCCAAGATCATTAGTTACTAGATTAAATATATGAATCCATCTATGGCCCAGATCATTAGTTACCAGATTAAATATATGAATCCATCTATGGCCCAGATCATTAGTTACCAGATTAAATATATGAATCCATCTATGGCCCAGATCATTAGTTACCAGATTAAATATATGAATCCATCTATGGCCCAGATCATTAGTTACTAGATTAAATATATGAATCCATCTATGGCCCAGATCATTAGTTACCAGATTAAATATATGAATCCATCTATGGCCCAGATCATTAGTTACCAGATTAAATATATGAATCCATCTATGGCCCAGATCATTAGTTACCAGATTAAATATATGAATCCATCTATGGCCCAGATCATTAGTTACTAGATTAAATATGTGAATCCATCTATGGCCCAGATCATTAGTTACTAGATTAAATATATGAATCCATCTATGGCCCAGATCATTAGTTACTAGATTAAATATTGTAATCCATCTATAGCCCAGATCATTAGTTACCAGATTAAATATATGAATCCATCTATGGCCCAGATCATTAGTTACTAGATTAAATATTGTAATCCATCTATGACCCAGACCATTTGGGGCAAAGTGACTGATGATGTCTCATGTAACATGATGGTTGACAAGGGATATTAAAGTTAACGATGTTCTCTCATATTTGCACATATTACAGTATAACCTTCACATTAATATAATATAACTTTCAGGGGTATTTAGTGATGTGACACCATGGTTTTACTGTTGTCGGGCAGATGTTTTTGTTGTTACCAGAGAAGCACTTCCTCTTCCACTTAGACTGATAAAGACACTGACCCACTCAATACCAGTGGTGCTATCATGAACCCTTAGATGACAGTTAGGTTAATCAGATACCAAGTGGACAGATTGGGGAATGATTTACATACGTATATCTTAGGAGTTTCCCTGCTTGAAAAGATGTTCCCTCTTGTCTCAAATATTTTAGCTGCGTTTGACTGAGCTTGTCTGACCTAGTTGAACCAATGGAATACTTCCAAAAGTGCAAACCCCACCCCTCTCTCACTCCAGGCAGGCTCAATCAAACATACATTGAAAGAAAACAAACGTTATTTTTCAACCCAAGTCTGTCTGTCCCAGTGCCTGAGCCTGGCGTCAGTTATAGGTGTGAGCCAAGGCTCCAGCTTAGTGTTTGACGGACAACCCAATTTAACTGTCAACTAACAGCAGGTAACAGTCAGCCAATCAGGCAGTGAGAACGGAGCTCTGGAAGTTAGCCTGGGCACGCCACAGTAGCTCATTTAGGTGATCCAGCCACCCTGGGGAAAGTCATCTCAGTGAGGACCTGATGATTTAGACCACTGACCTCAAATTGGTCGGCCAAACAACCCTGCTGTCTATCAACAGGTCTTTGGAGGTGTGTGGGCAAGACCCACAAGACCTACTCACTTTAAAAGGGTTTGAAATGAACACATACACAAAGGCTACACATTGTTAACGGGATATTCAGGGCATTTGCCAGTTAAGCTCTTTATAATACAACACATTTTGTTCAGCAGACGCTTTTATCCAAAGCCACTTACAGTCATGCATGTACACATTTAATGTAAGCTCTGCTCTTGCAGGTCTCAAACCACCTGTGTTGACTTGACTGAACAGTTACTCTGTTTTCTCCCTACTGCTGCCTCTACTGCCTGAATAAGCATGATCCGGATGCCAGCCACTATTCCAATATCCACACTAAAATTACACTTAAAAGAAGAGATTTATTGAGCATCCTGTTGGTGATTCCAGTTCATGCCATCCGTGGGGTTTATACGGGTAATGGGTTAATTACGCTGATTGTTCAGAAAACTAAGTTTCCCCTTGTCACAGATGTCAGAAAGCTCTGCTATTCTTTCCCCTTTAGTGCGAAAACACACTTTATGTTTATTGCTTATTGTAAACGAGCTACTAAAACTTCTGTTCGGATTTCGTGTTTCAGAATGCTGGGAGTGGTGAGAACACAATGCTGTTGTCTCATATTGCATGCTGGGAGTGGTGAGAACACAATGCTGTTGTCTCATATTGCATGCTGGGAGTGGTGAGAACACAATGCTGTTGTCTCATATTGCATGCTGGGAGTGGTGAGAACACAATGCTGTTGTCTCATATTGCATCCTGGGAGTGGTGAGAACACAATGCTGTTGTCTCATATTGCATGCTGGGAGTGGTGAGAACACAATGCTGTTGTCTCATATTGCATGCTGGGAGTGGTGAGAACACAATGCTGTTGTCTCATATTGCATGCTGGGAGTGGTGAGAACACAATGCTGTTGTCTCATATTGCATGCTGGGAGTGGTGAGAACACAATGCTG
>CM042421.1:4994832-5039832 GCA_023634145.1 Thymallus thymallus
TCACTCATCCAGCATGTTTAGGTACAATAACATGCAATTAACCATCACTCATCCAGCATGTTTAGGTACAATAACATGCAATTAACCATCACTCATCCAGCATGTTTAGGTACAATAACATGCAATTAACCATCACTCATCCAGCATGTTTAGATACAATAACATGCTGTATGGCTCCTCCAGTGTGCTATACTGGCATGTAGATTTACTTTCTTAATTTAACCTGTTTCTCACAGCAGGAAAATAATCCTGCAGCAACAGGATATGTGAATTTTTATGTGGATTATAATTAATAGACATTTTTGTAGGGCTTGATACATTTGTAGTTAGTATATATCAGTCTGACATTTTAAAGTGGAAATTACAAACTTTAGAAGCATTTTTAATTAAACCTTGAATACACTTGCATTATCTGCGGTAGCAGGATGATGACATTAAAATAGATCTGTATTCTAGGCTTCATTAGTATGCATTGTGGTGGGTTTTATTTCCACATGTTGTTGATCTCTTTGTGATGTCATGATGTGCATAAGTAGCACAGTAAGTAGAGAGATCACTCATCCAGCATGTTTAGATTCAATAACATGCAATTAACTATCACTAATCCAGCATGTTTAGATACAATAACATGCAATTAACTATCACTCATCCAGCATGTTTAGATACAATAACATGCAATTAACTATCACTCATCCAGCATGTTTAGATACAATAACATGCAATTAACCATCACTCATCCAGCATGTTTAGATACAATAACATGCAATTAACTATCACTCATCCAGCATGTTTAGATACAATAACATGCAATTAACTATCACTCATCCAGCATGTTTAGATACAATAACATGCAATTAACCATCACTCATCCAGCATGTTTAGATACAGTGACATGCAAATAACTATCACTCATCCAGCATGTTTAGATACAATAACATGCAATTAACCATCACTCATCCAGCATGTTTAGGTACAATAACATGCAATTAACCATCACTCATCCAGCATGTTTAGATACAATAACATGCTGTATGGCTCCTCCAGTGTGCTATACTGGCATGTAGATTTACTTTCTTAATTTAACCTGTTTCTCACAGCAGGAAAATAATCCTGCAGCAACAGGATATGTGAATTTTTATGTGGATTATAATTAATAGACATTTTTGTAGGGCTTGATACATTTGTAGTTAGTATATATCAGTCTGACATTTTAAAGTGGAAATTACAAACTTTAGAAGCATTTTTAATTAAACCTTGAATACACTTGCATTATCTGCGGCAGCAGGATGATGACATTAAAATAGATCTGTATTCTAGGCTTCATTAGTATGCATTGTGGTGGGTTTTATTTCCACATGTTGTTGATCTCTTTGTGATGTCATGATGTGCATAAGTAGCACAGTAAGTAGAGAGATCACTCATCCAGCATGTTTAGATTCAATAACATGCAATTAACTATCACTAATCCAGCATGTTTAGATACAGTGACATGCAATTAACTATCACTCATCCAGCATGTTTAGATACAATAACATGCAATTAACTATCACTCATCCAGCATGTTTAGATACAATAACATGCAATTAACTATCACTCATCCAGCATGTTTAGATACAATAACATGCAATTAACCATCACTCATCCAGCATGTTTAGATACAATAACATGCAATTAACCATCACTCATCCAGCATGTTTAGATACAATAACATGCAATTAACCATCACTCATCCAGCATGTTTAGATACAATAACATGCAATTAACCATCACTCATCCAGAATGTTTAGGTACAATAACATGCAATTAACCATCACTCATCCAGCATGTTTAGGTACAATAACATGCAATTAACCATCACTCATCCAGCATGTTTAGGTACAATAACATGCTCTATGGCTCCTCCAGTGTGCTATACTGGCATGTAGATTTACTTTCTTAATTTAACCTGTTTCTCACAGCAGGAAAATAATCCTGCAGCAACAGGATATGTGAATTTTTATGTGGATTATAATTAATAGACATTTTTGTAGGGCTTGATACATTTGTAGTTAGTATATATCAGTCTGACATTTTAAAGTGGAAATTACAAACTTTAGAAGCATTTTTAATTAAACCTTGAATACACTTGCATTATCTGCGGTAGCAGGATGATGACATTAAAATAGATCTGTATTCTAGGCTTCATTAGTATGCATTGTGGTGGGTTTTATTTCCACATGTTGTTGATCTCTTTGTGATGTCATGATGTGCATAAGTAGCACAGTAAGTAGAGAGACCTCTTTGTGATGTCATGATGTGCATAAGTAGCACAGTAAGTAGAGAGACCTCTTTGTGATGTCATGATGTGCAAAAGTAGCACAGTAAGTAGATAAACATTTAGGGGTTTTAATAATGCAAATTTGACTTCAAGCCAAACTGTGAGAGCATATGTTATACACTCTGATCATTAATTAGTGATGTCCCTAAAGTGCACCGTGCTATGGTGGATTCTGACAGGAACCCTAACCCTAACCCTACACTAACACTATGGTGGGTTCTGACAGGAACCCTAACCCTAACCCTACACTAACACTATGGTGGATTCTGACAGGAACCCTAACCCTAACCCTACACTAACACTATGGTGGGTTCTGACAGGAACCCTAACCCTAACCCTACACTAACACTATGGTGGGTTCTGACAGGAACCCTAACCCTAACCCTACACTAACACTATGGTGGGTTCTGACAGGAACCCTAACCCTAACCCTACACTAACACTATGGTGGGTTCTGACAGGAACCCTAACCCTAACCCTACACTAACACTATGGTGGGTTCTGACAGGAACCCTAACCCTAACCCTACACTAACACTATGGTGGGTTCTGACAGGAACCCTAACCCTAACCCTGCACTAACACTATGGTGGGTTCTGACAGGAACCCTAACCCTAACCCTACACTAACACTAACACTATGGTGGGTTCTGACAGGAACCCTAACCCTACACTTACACTATGGTGGGTTCTGACAGGAACCCTAACCCTACACTAACACTATGGTGGGTTCTGACAGGAACCCTAACCCTAACCCTAACCCTGCACTAACACTATGGTGGGTTCTGACAGGAACCCTAACCCTATACTGCACAGTTTAAGTTGTATTAAATGTGTTCTGTCACGGTCTCTCTATTCTTATAGTATACATGCAATGAAACACTGACCACAACAAAAAACATACTTTTTGCATAATATTTTACATACTCATTATGGGTTCAAAGGTTAACAGATGGTAGCTGATTATGGAGCTTAGGAAGACTAAGGTGAATTAATCAACCATTAATTATACACTTTTTGAGAGTTGCTTAGCAAGACAAAACGCTGTGTGTGTTTATGTGTGTTTATGTGTGTTTATGTGTGTGTATGTTGAGACGGGGGGATGGGGGGTTAGAGCCAGATCATTACAGATTGTGATGAGTTGAGACGGGGGGATGGGGGGTTAGAGCCAGATCATTACAGATTGTGATGAGTTGAGAAGGAGGGATGGGGGGTTAGAGCCAGATCATTACAGATTGTGATAGTTTTTTTGGTTGTGCAGATAGAGGGCCTGAAGGTAGACTGATCCATTAGTCCCAACGTGATCCTCTCAATCAAAGTCAATTAAGTGATATCACTGCATTCATCCACTAGCTGCTGACTCGGCTTCTATTGGTATTGTTTCTGATCAGATAGAATACTTCACGTACCGCTGTGCCCGGACACAATCTAGGCTGGGCCCATCAATATGACTGTCCTCGCTGTCGTGAGAGGCATTCATAATCACATCTACTCAGTTTCTGAGTTGCTCTCAAGGCTTTCAAGTCTTCATACGTAGTAAAATAGTAAGAAGGACATCTTGGAAATGATGTGAAAGACATGAAATAGAGATGGACTGACTGCCTTCTCTCAAGGGGACATGGAGAGTAGAGACGACTGACTGCCTTCTCTCAAGGGGACATGGAGAGTAGAGACGGACTGACTGCCTTCTCTCGAGGGGACATGGAGAATAGCGACGGACTGACTGCCTTCTCTCGAGGGGACATGGAGAGTAGAGACGACTGACTGCCTTCTCTCAAGGGGACATGGAGAGTAGAGACGACTGACTGCCTTCTCTCAAGGGGGGGGGGGCGGCTGTGGATGATTGTTTGTTTCAGAAAACAGAATTGTATGGCTCTCCATTGGGAAACCAGTCATACTGAAAACTATGTGGAATATGACATATGATAATACAGCTACTTTCAGTGAAGGCCAGAGAAACGGTTTTAAATTTTACAGATAAATAATTTAGAGATTAAAGGATCCCCTTAGAAAACGTACACATTTTCTCTCATTTGCACAGCAAATTACTTCAAGGGTAAGGTTAAACTAAGGTACATTTTCAGACTCAATTTAACAGCCTCAAACAATAGCGTGAAAGAGAGAGAGGGAGACAGAGAGAGAGAGAGAGAGAGAGAGAGAGAGAGAGAGAGAGAGAGGAGCGAGCAAGAGAGGGAGAGCGAAAGAGAGAGAGAGATATCCATGACCGAAAAGGTCAGAGTGATATTTGCTACCTCTCTCTCTCTCTGAAAACAGGTCTTAATTACTTCCTGCTTTGTTGAGGGCTGACGATGCAACTTTCTGCTCTGACTAATGAGGCTGAGTTTACTCACAGGCCTTAACAAGGTCCCAATGTCACATGAATGTATTCATCTGCAAACGGGGAGCAAATCCACCGGCGTGTGACTGGCACACCAAATATCTGGCAGAGCTGGGCTGCGTCCCAATTAGCCTTTTTTCTGAAGTGTGCACTTGTTCACTTCCCTTCATTGATTTAAAAGGAAATGACTGGAACATAGACACTCTCTCTAGCCCATGCTAACACCACTCCAAACTACTGGGAACAGACGTCAGTTCAATGTCTAGTTTGATTTACATTTGGTTAAAAGTTGTGCAAAAAAACACTATGATATTCCCTTACTTTAATTACTTTTTTCAAATCCAATCAGTTTTCCACATTGATTCAGCGTCATCACACAGACATTTTTGGTTGAAATAACATGGAAACAACATTGATTCAACCAGTTTTTGCCTAGTTGGGAGTAGTGAAAAAGTGCACATTTCAAGAGGAAGGTGAGATTATTGGGACACAACCATGTAATTTTGGGGGAAACTGGTTCACATTTTTCAAATCAAGGATGCCTTGATCCTACTTGATACCTGAATGCCTCATCAGCCTGCTTTACCCTCCCTAACGATGAGGTTCTGGGGGAATTTTGGAGGCCAGATGGGAGGGATGTATGCTTGTAGGAGTGGTTTAATTTGAGTTGTCTTGGGTGGTGATTAGGTCCAGAGCCTAGTGATTTGCTAGTGCAATATATTTTTATATGGGTTAGAGCAAATAGTGCAAAACTGTCACTAAATAATGTTGAAAGCTCATTTTACGTCATATTCTTTTCAAACTAGGAAAAGTTCTGCCAAAGAGTTTATAATGAAAGAAATATCACAAACAAATGAAAATAATTAGCAAATAGACTTAACAATCAAACCCCTGCAACATCGATACCCTGGAAGTATGGAGTAAAGCTGAGAACAGTGCTGATATTATAACGTGAGGTTATTCCCAGCAAACAGGGAATGTACTGAGGACATTATCCCTCTGACATTCTGGAAACGTTCTGATGTGTGATAGTCCCAAAGAGAACGTTCTCTAGGGGACCTTTGTCTAGTTCCCAGTAAGTTCCCAGGACCTCACTGAGGACCATGTCAGGACCTTTTTAGGACATTCATTTTTATTAGTCCTTAGGACGTTGCGTTATGGTTCCAAGGGAACGTTCCCTGGGGGACATTTTTCTAGCTCCCGGTTTGACCCGGGGACATCCCGCAAGACGTTTTTTAGGATGTTCTTGGGACATTGTGTCATGGTCCCCTGGAGGTTTTGTCTAGTTCCCGGTTTGTCTCAGGGATGTTCCTGAGGATGTTTTTAGGACGTTCTTAGATGTTGTGTCATGATCCCCTGAACCTTCCCAGGTGTCCCAAAACATTATAAGTAAAGTCATGTAAAAATCTTAAATCAATGACAATTTGTAATGTTTACATGATCACTCAGTACTGACTTTTCAATATGACCCCACCTGGGATTTGAACTCACAACCTCTGGATTTGGACTATACTGTGGCTGCGCCACAAAGTCTGTAGAATTTCAGAAGTCCCCTACACATTCATTACCCATAATACATCTCTTAACAAAGGAGTGCCATCTGCACTGCTGTTTTAATTATCAGATAATCTGACTCTTCTCTCATTGACTTAATTTACTTATTTCAGCAGTTTGAGTCTTCGTTTCTAGCATAGTTGTCTAATGCTGGTGGTGCATATTATTCTGTTAGAATTTTAATACTGAATCACTATGATAAATATAATAGTTTTATTTGGGTGTATTTTTAACAGAGTTGAGTGCAAACAGCAGCAAGATTGCTGTGAACCAAGGAGTTGACAAAACCTTCAGGGAACCATGACATAACGTCCCAAGTATGTCCTAAAAACGTCCTCGGGGACATCCCCAGGACAAACCAGGAACTACACAAAACCTCCAGGGGTCGATGACACAACGTCCAAATGGAATGGCATCTAACACATGGAAACTATGGAAACTATGTGTTTGATGTGTTTGATCCCATTCCACTGATTCTGCTTATTACCACGAGCCCGTTCTCCCCAACTCTCCACCAACCTCCTGTGGAGCCCACCAAGTCCCTTTATTATTATTATTAACAACATTTAGATCCTGCAACAATCTTCGTCAGGTCATTTTACCTGCAGGATCTAATGTTGTTTGTTTATCTTTTTTCGGCCCTGCACCCCACTAAAGCATGTGCGTTTGGTCACACTTGACTACAGGGTTATGGTTGACATCAGATCAACTCTACAGCAGGGAATCTTTGATCCAGGGGAAAACTAACAATTACTGATTCTCTTTCATCCGTTTAACAATAACAATATACAGTACACTAACTATACACCCTCTGTGTTTGGAATAAACCCCGGAGGATAGGGCTGTGTCCCAAATGGCACCCTAGCTCTCACTAGTTTAGTTATTCTCTCATGAATGTGTATTTTTGACGTCATGTCTAGCCTATGCCAAGTCTCTCTTTCTTGTCATGATTCTTTCCTATCGCAAATATCTGTAAAAAAGACAAGGAAGAAATATCGAATCAAATCTATTCCCTTTATAGAGGGGATGGAGTGGGCTCTTGTCAAAAGAAGTGCACTATACAGGGAACAGGGTCTAATTTGGTGGGATGCTAGGAGTGCATCTGATAAGACAGAAGTCTTACGACACCCTCCTGAGGGGAGATAAAGGGGCCTGAGGTAAAGCTTAGCTATAATTGGATTGTATAATTAATGTTCATTTAATTCAGCGAGGCATCATTACCTTTGTACTGGAACAAATTGAAATGATGTTACAGAAAAGGGCCTTGTCTTGTCTCGCCTTACAATACGCTCAAACACAGAGAAAAAAAAGATAGATAGGACGCCTGGCCGCTTTTCTGACAGCTAATTCATCTGATGATCAAGCATTTTTCTCTATCAACCGCGCATGTGTGTCACCTTTAAAAACAATCCTCCATTTCTGAGGTAATGGACTTGTGAAGGAGCGTTGTGCAGCAAAGCACTGACCGACCGCTAGAGATCGATTTAGGGCAAATGCAACGCAGTGAGGCTTAAAATGTACATCGTCTCTCACTTGGCCGTGATAGGACCATGATAGGATGTGGGTAACAGCTGCTTGGCCGTGATAGAACCATGATAGGATGTGGGTAACAGCTGCTTGGCCGTGATAGGACCATGATAGGGGGCGGGTAACAGCTGCTTGGCCGTGATAGGACCATAATAGGATGCGGGTAACAGCTGCTTGGCCGTGATAGGACCATGATAGGATGCGGGTAACAGCTGCTTGGCCGTGATAGGACCATGATAGGGGGCGGGTAACAGCTGCTTGGCCGTGATAGGACCATGATAAGGGGCGGGTAACAGCTGCTTGGCCGTGATAGGACCATGATAAGGGGCGGGTAGCCAAGCGGCATTTTTAGAAAAAGTGCTCAATTGTCATACTTGAGTAAAAGTAAAGATACATTAATAGAAAATGTCTCAAGTAAACGTGAAAGCCACCCAGTAAAATACTACTTGAGTAAAAGTATAAAAGTATCTGGTTTTGAATGTACGTAAGTACAGTGGTGGAAAACACACTCAATTGTCATACTTGAGTTAAAGTAAAAAGTCAAAGTAAATGCTATACATCAAATTCCTTGTATTAAGCAAACCAGACTGCATGATTTCCTCATTACTGTATTATAATTTGTTGTGTTTAGTTTGTCCGCCAGATCAGAGGCAGTAGGGATGACCAGGGATGTTCTATTGATAAGTGCGGGAATTTGAACTTTTTCCTGTCCTGCTAAGCATTCTAAATGTAACAAGTACTTTTGGTGGTCAGGGAAAATGTATGGAGTAAAAAGTATATGATTTTCTTTAGGAATGTAGTGAAGTAAAAGTAAAAGTTGTCAAAAATATAAATAGTAAAGTAAAGTACAGATACCAAAAACTCCCTAAGTAGTACTTAAAGTATTTTTACTTAAGTACTTTACACCACTGCCTAGAGATGACCATGGGAACACACCAACTGGCTTAATGGGGCACAGAGGGGATCCGTTTATCCTCCGTATGGTAATGTGGTAATGTGTCCCTGGCCGCGCTACATTAGACAGGGAATGAATTAACCCACATTCAGCAACTCTATAGGGAAAGAGAGATCTCACTACTTTAACCAAGTGTAAGCACAGCTCTTGTGCGTTCTTCTGGTGTCGTTTTATGATTGTTGGATTTAATCCGCCTGTTAATCGCTGATTCTATGACCTTCCAACGGGAAGCGTGATGTCATGGTGTTTAAACTTGAGTGTATTCATAAAAAAAAAAATGAAAAATGCAAATGAATGAAAGAAGTGTCTGCAGAGCAGCTTGTGAGGCCATCAGACCAGCGATGTAATAAACTACATTGTGACGTCAAGCCCCCAAAACAATTCCAACATTCAGGTCCAAAGTACTCTTATGTCTAAGCATAACCTGACAAGGTTGAAGCATTATCTAGACTACACTGTCTAGCCCCTCCCATTATCTAGACTACACTGTCTAGCCCCTCCCATTATCTAGACTACATTGTCTAGCCCCTCCCATTGTCTAGACTACACTGTCTAGCCCCTCCCATTGTCTAGACTACACTGTCTAGCCCCTCCCATTGTCTAGACTACACTGTATAGCCCCTCCCATTGTCTAGACTACACTGTATAGCCCCTCCCATTGTCTAGACTACAATGTATAGCCCCTCCCATTGTCCTCCACTTTGGTACAAATGAAAATATGTCAAGAGCTTTGGAAAGTATTCAGACCCCTTTACTTTTTCCACATTTTATTACCTTACAGCCTTATTCTACAATTGATTACATTTTTGACCAATCAATCTACACACAACACCCATAATGACAAAGCACAACCAGGTTTTTTATTTAACATTTACATAAGTAATCAAACCCTTTACTCAGTACTTTGTTGAAGCACCTTTGGCCTCGAGTCTTCTTGGGTATGACGCTATAGACTTGGCACACCTGTATTTGGGGAGTTTTTTCTATTCTTCTTTGAAATCCTCTCAAGCTCTTTCAGGTTGGACGTGCACAGCTATTTTCAGGTCTCTCCAGAAATGTACAATTCCAGGCTCTGGCTGGGCCACACCAGGACATTCAGAGACTTGTCCCAAAGCCACTTCTGTGTTGTCTTGGCTGTGTGCTTAGGGTCATTGTCCTGTTAGAAGGTGGACCTTTGCCCCAGTCTGAGGTGTTGAGTGCTCTGGAGCAGGTTTTCATCAAGGATCTCTTTGTACTTTGCTCCGTTAATCTTTCCCTCGATTCTGACTAGTCTCCCAGTCCCTGCCGCTGAAAAACATCCCCAGAGCATGATGCTGCCACCACCATGCTTCACCGTAGGAATGGTACCAGGTTTCCTCCAAACGTGACACTTGGCATTCAGGCCAAATAGTTCAATCTTGGTTTCATCAGACCAGAGAATCTTGTTTCTCATGGTCTGAGTCCTTTAGGTGCCTTTTGGAAAACTCCAAGTGGGCTGTCATGTGCCTTTTACTGAGGAGTGGCATCCGTCTGGCCACTCTACCATAAAGGCCTGATTGGTGGACTGCTGCAGAGATGGTTGTCCTTCTGGAAGGTTCTCCCATCTCTACAGAGGAACTCTGGAACTTTGTCAGAGTGACCATCGGGTTCTTGGTCACCTCCATGACCAAGGCTCTTCTCCCCTGATTGCTCAGTTTGGCCAGGCGGCCAACTCTAGGAAGAGTCTTGGTGGTTCCAAACTTCTTCCATTTAAGAATAATGGAGGCCACTGTGTTCTTTGGGACCTTCAATGCTGCAGAAATGTTGTGGTACCCTTCCCCAGATCTGTGCCTCGACACAATCCTGTCTTGGAGCTCTACAGACAATTCCTTTGACCTCAAGGCTTGGTTTTTGCTCTGACATGCACTGTCAACTGTGGGACCTTATATAGACAGGTGTGTCCCTTTCCAAATCATGTCCAATCAATTGAATTTACCCCAATCAAGTTGTAGAAACATCTGAAGGACGATCAATGGTAACAGGATGCACCTGAGTCTCATAGCAAAGGGTTTGAATACTTATGTGAATAAGGTATTTCTAAAATTACTAACAACCTGTTTTTGCTTTGTCTTTATGGGGTATTGTGTGTAGATTAATGAGGGATTTTTTTTTTTCAATTTTAGAATAAGGCTGTAACGTAACAACATGTGAAAAAGAGGAAGGGGTCTGAATACTTTCAGAATGCACTGTGTAGGGTATAGGGCCTTGGTAAAAAAGTGGTGCACTATATAGGGAATAGGGTGCCATTTGAGACTCATTCCTCCTGTGACATGTCTAATTTTGGGACAAAAAGATATCTCAGCTATGAGAGCATTTGTGATTTGTCAAGCAGAAAACTTGACAAGATGCAATTGTCCCCAAAACCTATTTCAAAGGGCACAGGGGACAACACAAAGAGGAAGTGACAAGGAGATACAAACGCATTGGAGAACAGGAAATAATATGGAAATGGCTCTGTTTGATTCCCTGCCATTATCTAGTCACAAATAAATGGAAACAAACCCAGAGACCTGTTGTTATTATGTTCTCTATATGTGGCATGGAGATATTTATTTTTGCTCTGAAAAAGGCAATTTAGAGGAGAAATCATTGGACAGCATCCTAACCCCTGCTTATGCTGGAGTCACTCAATTGTTTTATATTATTTAGCATAATTACCTTCTTCAATTTAGTTTGATTCCTTTAACAATGGAGTAAATGGGTTGTAGTCCAGACAGGGCCCGGTGTCTCCCTCTAGCTAGAGAATGTGTTCAGACAATCACTCATCTACCATGCCCCAAGTTGACACTAATACTCACCTGCAAGTGTGTAAAGGACGTCAAAGCTACCTACTTAGCCAGTATAATTTCCTCTTGACTCGGCTCATACTGAGGCTCGACCCCAGGACCTCTGCCTCTCAAACACACCACCAGCCTCCTGAATCATCTTACCAGCCGCAACACCAAGTGGGGACACTTCTGTGGGGACACTTCAGGCTGAGGAGTGAGTTTCACAGATCCACATCTGCTACACGTGCATGCAGAAAACCCACACAGACATGCACACCTGAGGGATTGCAAGACAAGTACCTCTCTTGACCCTTTGTGGATCCACACTCCTCAACCATCCTCTGAATCATCCTATGATGATACAACCATCCAATGAGTCCACATGAACACAAACAGGCTTTACCCAGAAACACTAATTCACTTACTGTACCGCAGTGTTCTGACAGCAGGGGCAGAACGGGTGCTACTAATTTACAATTATTACAACTTGTTTCATTATGTGTCCATGTGTTCCATCAGGCAGGGTGGCCCGTCTTTTATTCAGGCGCTAAGCAGCCCTGTGGGGAGTCCAGATTGGGCCCAGTGGCTCCCTCTAGCTAGGTGACCTGGGGGTTAGGGTATTTCCATATCTATGTCCCAAATGGCACCATATTCCCTTTATAGGACACTTCTTTTGACCAGGCTGGTAGTGCTCTATATTGAGAATAGGGTGGCATTTCGGACGCACACCATTTCTGTTTGAGGCTTGACTACACCAAAATGCTCCGTGAAGCCGTCAGTTGTTCCGTTAAACGGCTGCTTGGTTCTGTTCTGCAGTAGTGGCCACTTTTCTCTAACAGTATTTATTTTTAATTTTTTTGTATAACTGTGGTTGCATCCCAAATGGCACCCTATTCCTCATAGGGCTCTGGATAAAAGTAGTGCAATATGTAGGGAACAGGGTGCCATTTGGGACGAACTCTATGATTGTGCCTCGCTGGTCTGATACATTTTTTTTAATGAAATGCAGATTTTTCTTTTTTTATGTTGTTGATGTTATTGTCCTTTGTTGTTAATTTAATGGAATTCGGGTAAAGACTTTTGCCAGGTCCTATGCAAGCAATATCATTAGCATATTTATGTTTGTTGACATATTCGAAAGTTAGCATTTTCGCATTACAATGCCACCTTGATGCCCTTGACGATTCATCATATGCTGACAGTACGTTTCATAGCTCACAGTATTGGACTGTAAGAGGCCTCTCAAGTCTCACCCTGCCGGCCCGCCCCATTCTCTCCACTCCTCCTCCACATCCAGCCTCAGGACATGTGAACCATGTGGGGCCCAGCCTCCCAGCCTCCTAGCCTTCCAGCCTCCTAGACTCCCAGCCTCCCAGCCTCCTAGCCTCCCAGCCTCCTTATTCTGGCCCTGCTGCTCAGCCGCCACCCATGTTTTCTATTTCCCATTGTGCATAACTCTCTCTCTGCCACCTACGATGTGCAGCCCTCAGCTGTTTACCTCTCCCTCCCCTCCTCCTGTGAGAAGCCACGCAGCATCTTCTCAGGCGTCGGTTCGGACCGTAATGTACTCCTCCAGAGACTCCCGGGTTCTTAGGTATGCATGTGACTAAGGCTCCACCTCCATCACTCCGTCCCTCCATCCTCCTCTTCAATCCCTCCTCCACCTCCACCTCCTCCTCAGTGAGCGTACAGAGAGCAGCCGTTGAGAAGTGTAAAGGTCACAGATTCTCATTATGGCTGTGTTCAATCCAAGGAAATAATATATAAGATGACATCAACACTGGTTCTAAGAGGAGAGAAAATCTCAGTAAAAGTCTGAAAAAAAAAAAAACGGTTTAATGGCCATTTTAAGTTGTTTTGTTTTTGTGTTTTTCTCCAATTAGCAAAATTAGAATACCTCTACCTGTCTTCTGTAAGCTACTACTTCTGATGTGGGCGTGCTGCTGATCACGTGGCAGTAAATCCTGATAAATGGTACATATTATGTACATTACTACAGAACTGGTGTGAAAAGTAACGCGCCAGAGAAGCTGGGCTTTTGTTCTCTGAGACATCCAGCTGCACTCCTCTGATCTGTCGGCCTTTGAATTTCTCTTCTAATTAAAAGCTAATTAGTAGAGTGATAAAGATAGACGTAGTAAAAGTCCACCAAACAGAGTTTAAACTCATTTCTATAGATCCGCTAAGAGTCTTTTATTATTTATTTTATAACTAATGGCTGTTTAATGGGCGTCGTCTATCTGGGTTCTGGAGAAACAAAACAATGGTCGCTACGCTTCATAAAATGTCCTTTAGTTTGGTTAGTGGTGAATTAAACAAACAAACAAACAATGGGCCAGATACGTGAGAAACCGTGAACCGAGAAATGGCGATAAAGTAGCCTCTGCAGACATAATAACGAAGGATGAGACTGACTTGATCAATTATCGGACACAGTTGATCCATCCTAACGAATTGTCACCACTAGACATGAGGAATGCAGTCCTCAAAACTACTGGCCCTTATCTTTTTCTGCAATGAAACATTTTAATAAACAATTTGAGATATACAGCTGTACTTGTTTTGGGGATCTGCTGTTCCGTTTGTGGTGTGATGACGGGCTGTGTTTTGGCTAAGGCATGGTATCCTAAGTGACTGTTTGACACACTGAAAGCTATCACCTTCCTTATAGGGAATAGGGTGCCGTCTCCTGGCCTCACTGGCTTCACAAAACACTTATGAACGTTTGTTAGACAACATCTGTGCTAAAGGCCGTAAATATGGGATTTGGAGGCAATTAAGATGAAATATATCAGAAAATATCTTCCCGAACAACGCTCCCTTTCGGCTGTTCTCCAAACGGACTCCAAGAAGAGGTGAGGAGGAGAAGATACATTATTCCTGACCTGGAGTGCTCCTCCATTACTCTACTGTGATAATATAAAGATACATTATTCCTGACCTGGAGTGCTCCTCCATTACTCTACTGTTATAATATACAGATACATTATTCCTGACCTGGAGTGCTCCTCCATTACTCTACTGTGATAATATAAAGATACATTATTCCTGACCTGGAGTGCTCCATTACTCTACTGTGATAATATAAAGATACATTATTCCTGACCTGGAGTGCTCCATTAGTCTACTGTGATAATATAAAGATACATTATTCCTGACCTGGAGTGCTCCATTACTCTACTGTGATAATATAAAGATACATTATTCCTGACCTGGAGTGCTCCTCCATTACTCTACTGTGATAATATAAAGATACATTATTCCTGACCTGGAGTGCTCCATTACTCTACTGTGATAATATAAAGATACATTGTGGGCGGGTTTAGAGTTGCCCAGTGTGTTAAATAACATGATTTCTCCTGACTGGGGACGGGTTTAGAGTTGCCCAGTGTGTTAAATAAGATGATATCTCCTTACTGGGGACGGGTTTAGAGTTGCCCAGTGTGTTAAATAAGATGATATCTCCTGACTGGGGGCGGTTTAGATTTGCCCAGTGTGTTAAATAACATGACTGCTTTCATCCACACATAGAAACCAATCAATATTATGTATACGCTCCTCTCCTGGTCGTCTTTAAACGCCCACATGCTGTTAATGTATTCAGTACATTGTCTTAGCAGCCATCTGTTCCACAGTGGAGAAGTTCTGTTCTTCTTATAGGTTCAGTAGGTACTGAGCAGCTATGGACCGAACTTACTTTTCATTTGAGAGTCAAGTGCCCTGTCAACAAAGTTGTTTTCTTCTGTTTTCCATGTCACTGCAACCCCCAGCTCTGGTTACATTAGAAATTCAGAAATGGTTCCTCTAAAAGACAGCCTGAAGCAGATATATAGTATTTATTCTCCAGCATCATACCTGTGTTCTTTTGTTTGTAGGGTGTAGATCAGCTTTAATGTTGCAGATAGATTGTGGCTTCTATCAGTGTAATTGTCTGCATCATCTCCAGTCCCCCATATCTTTTTTGGTAAATACTGTATACACTACATAACTAAAAGCATGTGGACATCTCAAATCACCCTGCAGTGCTATTTGCAGAGTTAGCTCCAAGTAAATGTTGCCATTTTTAAGCCATTCCTGAACCTGCGACCAAAAACAAGCTACAGTTCCAAAACAAGTGATCTAATGATTCTGTCTCTTTGCAGCAAAATCTGCAGAGCTGGGAAGGTTGTATCCCCCATAAACTGTATATAATATTCTATTGGTAGCAAGAATTGTATATAATAATTTAAATTGAAAACTCTAAGCTTTGATCCTGCGTCGTTTTGTAAATCACTTCATAAACCATGTGCCATAGAATTGGTACATAGAAAATCTCCCAACTATTTTGCAATCTATATGGCACAGCTGTCAATGTTTTGTTCCTTACATGAAGCTGGTATATTTCCTCCATTTTTGCGGTAATGCTGCAATCAGTTGGTTGTAAATTTGGATAGAGCAGACATTTCCAAATATTTTTGTTAACTGCATGTGTGACATTACTCCATCAGTCCTGTGTATTATATAATTTACAAAGTTTATACAGTTCTTTTATTTTCTTCCAAATATCTTTTTTTTAATCAATTAGCATATTTTAGTTTTACCATAATATTGTTTTAATATTTGTTCTGTCTTTTCTGGAGGACATGTTGGGGCTGAGGAGTGGGGTGACATGTTGGGGCTGAGGAGTGGGGTGACATGTTGGGGGTGGGAGGGGGGGTGACATGTTGGGGCTGAGGAGGGGGGGTGACATGTTGGGGGTGGGAGGGGGGGTGACATGTTGGGGCTGAGGAGTGGGGTGACATGTTGGGGGTGGGAGGGGGGGTGACATGTTGGGGCTGAGGAGGGGGGGTGACATGTTGTGTTCAGAAAGCAATCTCCTCCATGCCAGTGAGGTGGGTGGCTGGTGGCTGGTGGCTGGTGGCTGGTGGCTGGTTAGGTAGAGTGAGTCGGGATGGGGTTGAAGGAGCTAGCTAACTCCATGAACTATAGCGTCAATATGAGTTATTTAATCTGTATTCCCTCTCACCTTTCAGAGTTAGATTAACTCAGGCATGTTCTTTCTCCGATTCGCTCTGTGGCTAAAACTCTCTCAATAAATATATGTATGTTAAAATATTGATCCCTCACATTTGTCACACCACTTGTATTAGTTTCGGTGCAATGCGGTGCAGCTGCCTCTAATTAGGGATCCAACCCAAAACCCACACAGAAACAGAAAGAATAGAAACTGTCAGACTCTGACCATGGCTACATAGAGAAGCAAATAGGCTTCTCTATGGCCAGAGCCTGACAAGTGTTAAAAACACACTCAACGTTTGTTGTTACATACACATTTTAACTAAAAGAGAGATACTGTAGTGTGAAAAACACGTTCAACGTATGTTGTTACATACACATTTTAACAGAGAGATACGTAGTGTAAAAAACACGTTAAACTGCATGGCAGCATCACCAGTCTATTCTTTAGTAGCAGGGAAGCTATATTGCCTTTGTCAGTACTGCCAGGTTGGGCTAGGAAGCATGCAGGGTAGTGGGATTGTGGGATTTGGTTATTATGTGAAATAAAAAAAATCTGAAATATAACTGCAGCTCAGAGGCATAGTGATGATAAGAGGAATTGTCCCAAATGGCACCATATTCCCTATGGGCCCTGGTCAAATGTAGTGCACTACATAGGGAATAGGGTGCCATTTGGGACGCATACCTGATTCCTTCCCATGCATTATCTGGTAACCTGCCGAACACTGGCACTGCATCACTGTATCAGCCAGAGCTACACAACACAAACCCCGGGACTCATCGATTTGTGGGAGTGGGGTTGGCCGGTCGACGGCCGGTGATTGATAACGTCCCATATTGATGATGTCATTTTAATATGGTGGAGACGGAAGAGATGGAGTCAGTGGAGTAGTAAAGGGATTTGTGGGTAAGGCTGCAGGGAGCGACTGTATCACACTTCAATCAAACGAAAACTGAAAAACTTGAACACAATGAATCCATTTTAAACTGACCAGGTCATTCTGAAACGATTTGTAACCAAAGCGTCAGTCATATTTAGGACCTGCAAAGAAAACCTAACATTTACAGTAATCATACTACTCAAGACAAAGTGGAGTGAGCCTCAATGTACAGGGACTTGATTATGGCTATAGGGGATTACTGATTCTTAGCTTTCATGACTTGTCCTTCCTTAGCATTAGAATTCTGTCTTATAATGCTTCCTTTATCTAATGCTGTGTCTTATAATGGTCAACCTTGCTTTTGGTGACATTGCACCATCAGTGTTTGCAACCAGATGTTTGGCTACTTCATTCTTGGACACCCAATGTGTGTCTTTGAGGGATTCACTGTCGCCACCTGCGGTAACATGTCGTTTTATGGACTACTTATTATTTCATATTTCAATAGAAAATTCTACATTGCTACACGGTGCTGAGAAAGAGTAATTGGCTGTTGCCAAAGCACCATAGCATAGTGACAGTAACCAGAATGGGATCCAGAGTGGTGCAGCGGTCTAAGGCACTGCATCGCACTACAGACCTGGGTTCGGTCCCGGGCTGTATCACAACCGGCCGTGATCGGGAGTCGCATAGGGCGGCACACAATTGGCCCAGCGTTGTCCGGGTTTGGGGAGGGTTTGGCCGGGGTAGGCCGTCATTGTAAATAATAATTTGTTCTTAACTGACTTGCCTGGTTAAATATAACTTGTTCAATACACTAATAAAGTTGTTCAATACACTAATGGTCAAGTGTACAGTTTGAAAATGCATATTAGAGGGTTAAATCTATAGGTAACCATCTGATACTCCTTCTGAATGGCCACAGGTTGCCGCCCAGCAGAAAGACTCTGAGTCAACACAGAAGGCTGAGAAGGAAGTGTCCAGGATAGTTGTTGTCATGATCTTTGCTTACTGTGTATGCTGGGGACCTTACACAGCCTTTGCCTGCTTTGCTGTGGCTAAACCTGGGTATGCTTTCTACTCTCTGGCGGCTGCTCTGCCTGCCTACTTTGCCAAAAGCGCCACCATCTGGAATCCAGTTATCTATGTCTTCATGAACAAACAGGTTGGTGTGTTTGTCTGATAGCTGTGTATTTTGACCCATTAATAATAAAGTGGTTATCAAAGGACTCATTTCTAATTAAATGTAGACTTCTATTTTGAAGCTTTTCTCCTCATGTTCCATTCTTCTTCTCTCCCGCTAGTTCCGTACGTACATCATGCAGCTCTTTGGCAAGGCGGAAGACGATGGCTCCGAAGTGTCTACATCAAAGAAAGAAGTTTCCTCCGTGGCACCTGCATAAACCCCAGACAACGTTGTACCTCTTGGAAACAAATCATTACCGTTCTGAGATTTTCCACATGTGACTTTTCAAATGTACATAATCTTTTGTTTCTGAAACAAATCATTTCTCACATTGTGGGGATATGTACAGTGAGGAGAACAAGTATTTGATACACTGCCGATTTTGCAGGTTTTCCTACTTACAAAGCATGTAGAGGTCTGTAATTTTTATCATAGGTACACTTCAACTGTGAGAGACGGAATCTAAAAAAAAAAAAAAATCCAGAAAATCACATTGTATGATTTTTAAATAATTAATTTGCATTTTATTGCATGACATAAGTATTTGATCACCTACCAACCAGTAAGAATTCCGGCTCTCACAGACCTGTTAGTTTTTCTTTAAGAAGCCCTCGTGTTCTCCACTCATTACCTGTATTAATTGCACCTGTTTGAACTTGTTACCTGTATAAAAGACACCTGTCCACACACTCAATCAAACAGACTCCAACCTCTCCACAATGGCCAAGACCAGAGAGCTGTGTAAGGACATCAGGGATAAAATTGTAGACCTGCACAAGGCTGGGATGGGATACAGGACAATAGGCAAGCAGCTTGGTGAGAAGGCAACACCTGTTGGCGCAATTATTAGAAAATGGAAGAAGTTCAAGATGACGGTCAATCTCCCTCGGTCTGGGGCACCATGCAAGATCTCACCTCGTGGGGCATCAATGATCATGAGGAAGGTGAGGGATCAGCCCAGAACTACACAGCAGGACCTGGTCAATGACCTGAAGAGAGCTTGGACCAAAGTCTCAAAGAAAACCATTAGTAACACACTACGCCGTCATGGATTAAAATCCTGCAGCGCACGCAAGGTCCCCCTGCTCAAGCCAGCGCATGTCCAGGCCCGTCTGAAGTTTGCCAATGACCATCTGGATGATCCAGAGGAGGAATGGGAGAAGGTCATGTGTCCTGATGAGACAAAAATATAGCTTTTTGGTCTAAACTCCACTCGCCGTGTTTGGAGGAAGAAGAAGGATGAGTACAACCCCAAGAAGACCATCCCAACCGTGAAGCATGGAGGTGGAAATATTATTCTTTGGGGATGCTTTTCTGCAAAGGGGACAGGACGACTGCACCGTATTGAGGGGAGGATGGATGGGGCCATGTATCGCGAGATCTTGGCCAACAACCTCCTTGGGTCGTGGCTGGGTCTTCCAGCATGACAACGACCCGAAACACACAGCCAGGGAAACTAAGGAGTGGCTCCGTAAGAAGCATCTCAAGGTCCTGGAGTGGCCTAGCCAGTCTCCAGACCTGAACCCAATAGAAAATCTTTGGAGGGAGCTGAAAGTCCGTATTGCCCAGCGACAGCCCCGAAACCTGAAGGATCTGGAGAAGGTCTGTATGGAGGAGTGGGCCAAAATCCCTGCTGCAGTGTGTGCAAACCTGGTCAAGAGCTACAGGAAACGTATGATCTCTGTAATTGCAAACAAAGGTTTCTGTACCAAATATTAAGTTCTGCTTTTCTGATGTATCAAATACTTATGTCATGCAATAAAATGCAAATTGATTACTTAAAAATCATGCAATGTGATTTTCTGGATTTTTGTTTTAGATTCCGTCACTCACAGTTGAAGAGTACCTATGATAAAAATTACAGACTTCTACATGCTTTGTAAGTAGGAAAACCTGCAAAATCGGCAGTGTATCAAATACTTGTTCTCCCCACTGTATATAGTCCTATCAATGTCTGTTCAAGTGGCAAGAAAAAGTTGCCATCTTGGAAGGCATTCCCTTCACTCTGCAGTGGCTAAACTAGACAGAATCACAGCTAAGGAGAACTGAAATTAACTGCCATTGGAAATCATATCATCACAAAACTATGTGAACAATTTATGGTTTCAAAACCCCTTACTTTATAGGTAACCTAAGAGGTAAACATTTTGTAGCCCTCTTGCAAATAAAACATATATTTTTTAAATGCATGCATGAATTGAAAATACCCTCTGGTCTCACTTTCTATGTTTATTCCCTGTTTATCCCCTGTTTATCCCCAGGTTGTCCCCTGTTGATTCCCTGTTTATCCCCTGTTTATCCCCAGTTTGTCCCCTGTTTATTCCCTGTTTATCCACAGGTTGTCCCCTGTTTATTCCCTGTTACAGACCAAACACATAACAAACCCCATATTAACTCTCTGGTAAAATGAATGGGATAGAGATGATCTAACCAATCAGTATAGAATCAAGTAAATTAAACAGCTGATGAAAATCACAAAACATTTCTTCATGGAAAATTACCATCTAGTTGAGTCTCATTTCTATTGACTCTGTTGAAGTGCCTTGTCATGTTAATGCATTTTGCCTTCTTAGCCAATAGGGACAGGGCATTGAGGATCTAATGGAGCGTTGGTCATTAAGGCATTGTGATGTCATCTCTCCAGAGACTGATACAGGGGTTCGTCTATTTGTCAAGCATTAACTCAGTGTTTTCTGTTACATTGTTGCTTGGTTCTCTCCATTACTTCATTTCTTCATTTATTTATTTATTTATTTCAAGAGTATGATTTCTACTATTGTGTTAAAGGCATAGTTCTCCTAAAATACACTGATTATATATTGGTTTCCTTACCCTGTAAGCAATCTATGGACAAGGTAGGACAGCAATCCACGCTTTGCTTAAGTTTCCCTGGCACTGTTTCCACATGCTAACGTTTTAGCATTTGTGGCACAAATCCCAATGAAGTGATGGGACAGAAATCAGCATTTTTCACGCATCATGTTCAGATCATCTGTAATTGACTTTGAATGAGTTGGACATGATGTGCGGAAAACGCTAACATCGGTCCCATCACTTCATTGGGATTTGTGCCATGAATGCTAAAACCCTATCGCGTCGCTTCTTCCTAGCGCTGCAAGCGTCATGCTTCGCCACACGGGACCAATAACGTTGGATGTGGGTTTAATGTTAATGTGTTCATTCATTCATAATCATGGTAGAATCCTCATTATTGTAGAATTTATTCTTTATTTCTTGTGATTGTATGAGTATAAAATAATATGATTTCCCAATTTTTCCCAATTTTTCCCAATTTTGTCAGCATACAATGTAGCTCAGTATTTGAATTATTTATTTTATACAGTCATTACTGCTCATCTCTATCAAGGGTGTCAATAATTTCAGACCCCACTGTATATAGTCCTATTGTCTTTTTACTGGCTGATTGTCTTGTGCTCTTATGTTTAAGATATATTTGGCATCATCAGTCTAGCAACAAACGCCACACCTGCTAAATGTTACATTATGAATTGAAAGAAACCTTTAAACAAACATTAATTGGGATTCTGTGAAGTAATTTCCTGTTTGATCATTTCCTGTTCCTGTCCCAGGTTAGTCATCTGAATGAACGTATTGAAATGACAAACTGAAATGACTGGAACTGAAATGGCTGCAGGTCATGAGTTGCTCAGAGGACAGATGCTTGGTCAATGAAGGTAGCCAGAGTGAACAACAAAATATGTTGTTAGAAAAGCAAGGAGGGAATGACGAAAACTCTGCCATGATTTCAGAACATAGTAACCATGGTAAAGGTTTTCCATGATTTCAGAACATAGTAACCATGGTAAAGGTTTTCCATGATTTCAGAACATAGTAACCATGGCAAAGGTTTTCCATGATTTCAGAACATAATAACCATAGCAAAGGTTTTCCATGATTTCAGAACATAGTAACCATGTTAAAGGTTTTCCATGATTTCAGAACATAGTAACCATGGCAAAGGTTTTCCATGATTTCAGAACATAATAACCATGGTAAAGGTTTTCCATGATTTCAGAACATAGTAACCATGGCAAAGGTTTTCCATGATTTCAGAACATAGTAACCATGGCAAAGGTTTTCCATGATTTCAGAACATAGTAACCATGGTAAAGGTTTTCGGTCAGGAAGAGAAAATGTATTGCAAGCCAAACTAGGGAGACTGAATGCTTCTTTTGGCAGAAGATGTAATTTGTTCAATCTCGGTTAAGTGGTCATTTGAGATTTCAATTATGGGAAGTTTAAACGTTAATGGTCCTTACAAGACACTAAAGCTTGATAATTAAAATGTAATCCAGACTGAGTTGTAAAGGATCCAAGAGAGACGTGGTCTTTCTCATTTAGGAAGTAGAATTAAAACTGAACAGACGTGCTGCATGAATACAGCTCTCATACCAATAACAAACTCACTGAATCACACCAAAGACACCAATAATCATAACAAAACACCGCAATGTAATTTCATGGTGCAAAGTGTAAATGAAAAGGAATCAAAACGTTGATCTCATCATTCAAGGTGATAACAAACAAAGTAAATAGTGTAAAGTCCTTACAGTAACAACAACACACTGCAGTCTGAATACACACTGAGAGGAGTCACAACAACACACTGCAGTCTGAATACACACTGAGAGGAGTCACAACAACATACTGCAGTCTGAATACACAATGAGAGGAGTCACAACAACACACTGCAGTCTGAATACACACTGAGAGGAGTCACAACACACTGCAGGAGAGGAGAGGAGAGGAGAGGAGAGGAGAGGAGAGGAGAGGAGAGGAGAGGAGAGGAGAGGAGAGGAGAGGAGAGGAGAGGAGAGGAGAGGAGAGGAGAGGAGAGGAGAGGAGAGGAGAGGAGAGGAGAGGAGAGGAGAGCTGAGGAGGTGTAATGCTTTTGGAGGTGTCTGGCTGTGATGTGGGCCAGAGGGAGCAGCACCTGGGTCAGTACCTGAGGCTAGAGTTGTGGAGGGAAGGGGAGGTGAGGGAGGTTTAGTGAAAGTGCTGGAGGTGTTGAGGTGTGGACAGGAGGAGCGGAGGAAGGGAGGGAGGAGGTGTAATGCTTTTTGAGGTGTCTGGCTGTGATCTGCAGACTGCAGACGAGAGGCAGCAACACCTGGGTCTGTCTGCAGCGCTGGAGCCAGTAGGCTTCCCGAGGCTGTACAGTAGTGCACTGTAGTGTAGCTTCTTCCTGAGGCTCACATCACAGCCAGAACACAGCTAGTAACACACCACAGGAAGACTGTTTGTTACACCGAGAACTGTAGACCTGTCCTAGTAACTTGGCGTTTGTACAGATTGCACAATTGAAGCCTTCATGGATAAGGAGCACTATGTGTTTATTATTGTCCTAAATTGTAGAGAGAAACAATAGCAGACAGTTGTATCTAACACATAACAGCTCATTAGATGAGTTTTATGTACCACACACTCAACAGTGAAGATAGACACCACCCTACCTCCCTCCCCAGTCCAACATTAAAGAGAAGGACCATGTTGTTCTACCAGCTAGAAAGACAGGAGGGGAAAAGAGGGGAAAAGGGAAAGTATTTGATTGCAAGACACAGCAGCAACAACTGGATGTCTGAAAGCTACAAAAACAAAAAGAGCAAGATTGGGCAGGAATTCTCAGGAATCAGTCAAACCTTCCATGTTTTTACCCTTGATTGAAAACTGAGCCTTTATCAACCAACATAACTTTGCTGTTTGTGGAAAAAACGACCAAATCGTTTTGATTTGTGTTGATGTTTACACTTATTGAGTTGCACTCTCTCTCTCTCTCTCTCTCTCTCTCTCTCTCTCTCTCTCTCTCTCTCTCTCTCTCTCTCTCTCTCTCTCTCTCTCTCTCTCTCTCTCTCTCTCTACGTGAGCAGAAAGGACAGAAGCGATGTACCAGAGATATACTACCGTTCAAAAGTTTGGGGTCACTTAGAAATGTCCATGTTTTCCATGAAAACATACATGAAATTATTTGCAAAATGAATAGGACATATAGTCAAGACGTTGAGGTTATAAATAATGATTTTTAATTGAAATAATAATTTTCCTTCAAACTCTGTTTTCGTCAAAGATTGAATTACAGCCTTGCAGACCTTTGGCATTCTAATTGTCAATTTGTTGAGGTAATCTGAAGAGATTTCACCCCATGCTTCCTGAAGCACCTCCCACTAGTTGGATTGGCTTGATGGGCACTTCTTACGTACCATACGGTTAAGCTGCTCCCACAACAGTTCAATAGGATTGAAATCCAGTGACTGTGCTGGCCATTATAGACAGAATACCAGCTGACTGCTTCTTCCCTAAATAGTTATTGCATGGTTTAGAGCTGTGCTTTGGGTCATTGTCCTGTTGTAAGAGGAAATTGACTCTAATTAAGTGCCGTCCACAGGGTATGGCATGGCGTTGCAAAATGGAGTGATAGCCTTCATTCTTCAAGATCTGTTTTACCCTGTACAAATCTCTCACTTTACCACCACCAAAGCACCCTCAGACCATCACATTGCCTCCACCATGCTTGACAGATGGCGTCAAGCACTCCTCCAGAATCTTTTCATTTGGTCTATGTTCTTCTTTGTGATCCGAACACCTCAAACTTAGATTTGTCTGTTCATGATACTTTTTTCCAATCTTCCTCTGTCCAGTGTCTGTGTTGTTTTGCCCATCTTAATCTTTTTATTGGGCAGTCTGAGATATGGCTTTTTCTTTGCAACTCTGCCTAGAAGGCCAGCATCCCGGAGTCGCTTCTTCACTGTTGACGTTGAGACAGGTGTTTTGCGGGAACTATTTAATGAAGCTGCCAGTTGAGGACTTGTGAGGTGTCTGTTTCTCAAACTAAACACTCTAATGTACTTGTCCTCTTGCTCAGTTGTGCACCGGGGCCTCCCACTCCTCTTTCTATTCTGGTTAGAGACAGAATCTGTGAAGGGAGTAGTACACAGCATTGTACGAGATCTTCAGTTTCTTGGCAATTTCTCGCATGGAATAGCCTTCATTTATCAGAACAATAATTGACTGACGAGTTTCAGAAGAAAGTTCTTTGTTTCTGGCAATTTTGAGCCTGTAATCGAACCCACAAATGCTGATGCTCCAGATAGTCAACTAGTCTAAAGAATGAAAGTTTTATTGCTTCTTTAATCAGCACAACAGTTTCAGCTGTGCTAACATAATTGCAAAAGTGTTTTCTAATGATCAATTAGCCTTTTATGATAAACTTGGATTAGCTAACACAACGTGCCATTGGAACACAGGAGTGATGGTTGCTGATTAAGGGCCTCTGTACGCCTATGTAGATATTCCATAAAAAATCAGCCGTTTCCAGCTGCAATAGTCATTTACAACATTAACAATGTCAACACTATTTCTGATCAATTTGATGTTATTTTAATGGACCAAAAATGTGCTTTTCTTTCAAAAACAAGGACATTTCTAAGTGACCCCAAACTTTTGAACGATAATGTAGATGCTGAATTTTCTCTCTTGGTTTGGCGTCCTTTAACGGCACTATGCCAGCTTCCCTAGTTGTCCCTATTGCTGTTCTTAAATAAACCACTATTCAATATAGGACTGTAGATCACAGCTCCTTAAACAAGCGAGAACCCACAATGGTTATACGTCACTGAGGAATCACATTAAATTAAACTTTTATCAGCAGGAGATCACTCCTCTCCTCCAACGCTACTTATTCTCTCTCTCTCTCTCTCTCTCTCTCTCTCTCTCTCTCTCTCTCTCTCTCTCTCTCTCTCTCTCTCTCTCTCTCTCTCTCTCTCTCTCTCTCTCTCTCTCTCACTCTCTCACTCTCAGTGTGGTCATGCTCCTGTAAATGCAACCTTGACGAATGAGGTCTCAGAGCCCCACATCCAGGAGGCGAAGAGGGGGAAGATCCCTTTAGTGTCTCCAGGGTGATTTACCTCTACAGAGCAGAACTCCTGGAGGCCTGGCTAGCATGGGCTCTAGTCTCTGAATCGAGGAGATATGATGAAGAGCTAAAATATATGGAAGGAAAAGGGGGTTTGAGGGAGGAGAAATGCAAGAGTGGAGGGAAAAGGGGGTTGGAGGAAAGCGTGAGGAATAAAAGAGAGTGACGGAGGCAGAAGCAGAAGTGAAGGGCTGGAGAAAAGAGAGGGATACAGTGAAGAGAGGGGAGGAAGGGTTCTGCTTACCCCAGTGACAGAGACATTAAAATACAGGATTAGCAACAACACAGAAACTCACTGTCTCTCATGTAAGATAATGTTGGTGTTTTACAAAGACAGACAAGGAGAGAGTTGACTACTGTCTGTTCAATAGAATACAGACACAGAGAGAGGAGAGAGTTGACTACTGTCTGTTCAATAGAATACAGACACAGAGAGGAGAGAGTTGAATACTGTCTGTTCAATAGAATACAGACACAGAGAGAGGAGAGAGTTGACTACTGTCTGTTCAATAGAATACAGACACAGAGAGAGGAGAGAGCTAACTACTGTCTGTTCAATAGAATACAGACAGACACAGAGAGAGGAGAGAGTTGACTACTGTCTGTTCAATAGAATACAGACACAGAGAGGAGAGAGTTGACTACTGTCTGTTCAATAGAATACAGACACAGAGAGGAGAGAGCTAACTACTGTCTGTTCAATAGAATACAGACACAGAGAGAGGAGAGAGTTGACTACTGTCTGTTCAATAGAATACAGACACAGAGAGAGGAGAGAGTTGACTAATGTCTGTTCAATAGAATACAGACAGACACAGAAAGAGGAGAGAGCTGACTACTGTCTGTTCAATAGAATACAGACACAGAGAGAGGAGAGACCTAACTACTGTCTGTTCAATAGAATACAGACAGACACAGAGAGAGGAGAGAGTTGACTACTGTCTGTTCAATAAAATACAGACACAGAGAGGAGAGAGTTGACTACTGTCTGTTAAAAATTGCAACACCAGATACTCTCTCAACCTGACAGTCTCTGGCCGAGGGCCTGTGCTTTCATCTCCACCAGATCTGTCAATATCATCTGTCACGACTACACAGCTTTCAGTGAACAGCCCACACTCATCCACCTCATCTCTCCATTCAACAGTGCACCACACTAATGTGTTCTACCTCTTTTTCTGGATGATTGCCTGCCTGCTATGGTTCGGCTCAGAAATATGAGATATGTCTCACGGTTGATACGGCATTAGTCAACTGTCCACTCTCTCCTCATTCAGCTCTCTACCTCCCTTCTCCTCCTCTCCCACTCTCTCTACCTCCCTTCTCCTCCTCTCCCACTCTCTCTACCTCTCTCCATTCCACTTGTCTCTTTCTCATATTCTCTCTCTCTTTACCTCATTCCATTCCTCCTCTTCTCCCTCTCTCTCTTTAAATCCTCCATTCCACCGTCCTTCCCTTCTCCCTCTGTTTCCCTAGGGTACGAGTGAGGTCCATTCTGTTCCCCTAGGGTCCGGGTGAGGTCCATTCTGTTCCCCCAGGGTCCGGGTGAGGTCCATTCTGTTCCCCTATGGTACGAGTGAGGTACATTCTGTTCCCCTAGGGTCCGGGTGAGGTCCATTCTGTTCCCCTAGGGTACGGATGAGGTGCATTATGTTCCCCAAGGGTACGAGTGAGGCCCATTCTGTTTCCCTAGGGTCCAGGTGAGGTCCATTCTGTTCCCCTAGGGTTCGAGTGAGGTCCATTCTGTTTCCCTAGGGTACGAGTGAGATCCATTCTGTTCTCCTAAGGTTCGGGTGAGGTCCATTCTGTTTCCCTAGGGTCCAGGTGAGGTCCATTCTGTTTCCCTAGGGTCCGAGTGGGTTCCATTCTGTTTCCCTAGGGTTCGGTGAGGTCCAGGAAAGAGAGAGAAATATAGGAGAGAGAGGGAGAGAGGATAGAGAGGGAGAGAGAGAGATTGGAGTCACTGGAGGCAGGAAGACCCTCTGTTCCCCACTGTTTCTCTTGTTCATATCCTTTTAGGGTAAAGGAATATCTTGGCTGAAGTATCCTGTAATGTTGTTTGCATCTAAATTCTGTGTAACAACTGTTTACTAGAACAGTTAGCAGACCTGCTAAAGCCATTGTGTACAGTAGAGTTTGGTGCCTTTTCCATGGCTTTGTCCACTTTTTCAAATGAACAGCGTCTCACATGCATCTATTATCTCCTCAAAGCAAGGCTAAAAATACAGTCTGC
Organism: Thymallus thymallus; assembly: GCA_023634145.1. NCBI lineage: Eukaryota > Metazoa > Chordata > Actinopteri > Salmoniformes > Salmonidae > Thymallus > Thymallus thymallus. Next base: position 5,023,536 of record CM042421.1, read on the forward strand.
TTTCAGAGCAGAGCAGAACAGAACAGCTCTCCACAGCATAGCAACACCTTGTAGTACTCCTTGTTAAGACTGATTAAAACACACATACTCTGTACTGTTACAGTTACCATGACATTACAGCACCAGCCTGCAGTGTGTGTGTTGGTGTGTGTATTGGCCTGCGTGCGTGCGTGCGTGCGTGTCTCTCCATTATGCAGTGTGGTGCAGAGGGGATTTGATATGGATTTTTGTGAGTCTGGTCTGTTCCTCATTAACCCCTGTTCCTGGTTACTGGTTAATGGTTACTGTTCCTGGTTACTGGTTACTGTTGCTGGTTACTAGCTACTGTCCTAGTTTTTGGTTACTGGTTACTGTTACTGGTTATGTTACTGGTTAGTGTTTACTGTTACTGGGCACTGGACACTGGGTACTGGGTACTGTTACTGGTTACTGTTACTGGTTACAGTTACTGGTTTTTGGTTACTGTTACTGGTTATTATTACTTGTTACGTTACTGTTACTAGTTGATATTACTAGTTACTGGTTACTGTTACTGGTTACTTGTTACTTGTTACTGGTTAATGTTATTGGTTATGGGTACTGGTTACTGGTTACTGGTTACTGGTTACTGGTTACTGGTTACTGGTTACTGATTACTGGTTACTGGGTATGGTTACTGGTTACTGTATGGTACAGTATTTAGGGAGAGAGAGAGAGACAGATAAAGTATGGTACAGTATCTAGGGAGAGAGAGAGACAGATAAAGTATGGTACAGTATCTAGGGAGAGAGAGAGACAGATATAGCAGCTCCAAGAGAAATCAAGGTGGTCTGGGGAAATAACTGTGTGATGGGGGCATTTTTGCTTTGAACTTATTGTAGTACCTTTACCATCACATAAAATGGCTAAAATTAGAATTAGGTACCAAAACAAGTGCAAATGATTAGAAAAGCATCCAGCCTTCCATAAAGATAAGAAAACTGGTCTGGTTTGGTCTTAACCATATGGGTGTGTGGTTTGGTCTTAACCATATGGGTGTGTGGTTTGGTCTTAACCATATGGGTGTGTGGTTTGGTCTTAACCATATGGGTGTGTGGTTTGGTCTTAACCATATGGGTGTGTGGTTTGGTCTTAACCATATGGGTGTGTGGTTTGGTCTTAACCATATGGGTGTGTGGTTTGGTCTTAACCATATGGGTGTGTGGTTTGGTCTTAACCATATGGGTGCGTGGTTTGGTCTTAACCATATGGGTGTGTGGTTTGGTCTTAACCATATGGGTGCGTGGTTTGGTCTTAACCATATGGGTGTGTGGTTTGGTCTTAACCATATGGGTGCGTGGTTTGGTCTTAACCATATGGGTGCGTGGTTTGGTCTTAACCATATGGGTGTGTGGTTTGGTCTTAACCATATGGGTGCGTGGTTTGGTCTTAACCATATGGGTGCGTGGTTTGGTCTTAACCATATGGGTGCGTGGTTTGGTCTTAACCATATGGGTGTGTGGTTTGGTCTTAACCATATGGGTGTGTGGTTTGGTCTTAACCATATGGGTGCGTGGTTTGGTCTTAACCATATGGGTGCGTGGTTTGGTCTTAACCATATGGGTGCGTGGTTTGGTCTTAACCATATGGGTGTGTGGTTTGGTCTTAACCATATGGGTGTGTGGTTTGGTCTTAACCATATGGGTGTGTGGTTTGGTCTTAACCATATGGGTGTGTGGTTTGGTCTTAACCATATGGGTGTGTGGTTTGGTCTTAACCATATGGGTGTGTGGTTTGGTCTTAACCATATGGGTGTGTGGTTTGGTCTTAACCATATGGGTGTGTGGTTTGGTCTTAACCATATGGGTGTGTGGTAACACATCATTCAAAGATCAAAAGACCTACCGAGGCCCTCAGAATAAATATTATTGATGCCCATGAGTCTGGGAGGAGTTACAAATCCATTTACAAGCAATTCAAAGTACATTATTCCACTGTCCAATGGCTCATCTACAAATGGAGAAAATGCCTTTGAACAGAAGAACCTCATACCAACCGTAAAGCTTGGTGGCATTATGGTTTGGGGCTGCTTTGCTGCCTCATGGCCTGGCCAACTTGCCTTCATTTAGTCAACCATGAATTGTACCAGAGAATTCTTGAGGAGAATGTGAAGCCATCTGTCAAAAAGCTGAAGCTGAATCGAACATGGATCTTGCAACAGGACAATGATCCAAAACACAAAAGCAAAGCTACAACAGAATGGCTCAAAAAGAAAAAGAAGAAATGGAGGCTTATGGAACGGCCGAGTCAAAGCCCAGATCTCAATCCTATCTAAATGCTGTGGGGGACTTGAAGCGGGCCGTGCAAGAAAGAAAGCCCTGGAACACGACCCAGTTGAAGCAGTACTGTAAAGAAGAGTAAACATTTCTGTTGATTTTGTTATGAATAAATCATTTTGAAAGTATAATCTTTCAGTGTCATTTGTTTAATTAGGTTTCCTTTATCTGTCTATAATGTTGAAGTGAAGATTACAAATCCATCTGTCCAAATATGTTAAAGAAAAGAGAACTTTCCAGGGGGTGTTACTTACTTTTTTCCCATGACTGTATATATAATATACATGCCACTACATAATACTACATAATCTCCTGCCTCTGCCTCACGCTTCAGAAACAGGAAATGGCTCCTGCCCCATGATCCGTTTTGGCTCGCACAAGCCAAGGATTCATCCACCACACAGTCTTACATATTACAGTGGAAATTACAATACAAAATATATCAACATGTCTGTATGTCTCTTCACTGTCCCTGTCGTGCCATAAGGTATCCTTTTATCTGTTTTTTTTTATCAGGTTTTATTGCTAGTTGAGTTACCTGGGGTGGCAGAGAGTTCCCCCTCTACGCTACAAAAAGGCCAGCAATGGTCCGCCGTAATGTTTTCGTCAGCCAACTTTTCTTTACAAAGTCACCAGCTATGTGTCCCATAGCGCTAAATTCGTTATTGGAACCACTCGATATGATTGGTCATATAAAAACCTTGGGACCCAAATGCATAAAGAGTGCTCTATCTCCCCCGTGCGGTGGTCTGGAGCCGTGACGCTGGGTACTTGAGTTATCCCGGGACAAAAGCTCGCAACTTTTATACGAGCAACCACTGTAGTCATGGCTCTATTTAATACTGTGTGTTTTCCAGCCTCTGTTTTAGATATGGGGACTGTGAAGAGATCTCTGGTTGCATGTCTTCTGTGGTACCGATGAGTGTCCGAACTGTGTGCCAACTGCTTAAACAGACAGTTCGGTATCTTCAACACATCAACACCTCGCACAAAGACCAATAGTGACTTTGAGCCAGGAGGGACTGACATCCATGTTACTGACACTTTCCCTCCATGTACATGATACGTGCTGCTCTGTTTTGGACCAACTGCAATTGACCTATGTCCTTCTGTGCTGGACATGACCACACAACTGGGCAGTAGTCCTAGTGTCACAAAACTAGGGTCTGTAGGACCTGCCTGGTTGACTGAGATGTCAAGAAAGCAGAGCAACACCTTATCATGGACAGACCTCTTCCCATTTTACCAACCATTGAGGTTATATGTTTTAACCATGATAGCTTGCTATCTAGGGTTACACCCAGGAGTTTAGTCTCCTCAACTTGCTAAATTTTGTAGGGTACGGGGGAGGGATAGAGGAGGAGTGTGGGGGAGAGGGGGAGGGAGAGAGGAGGAGTGTGGGGGAGAGGGGGAGGGAGGGAGAGAGGGGAGGAAGAGAGGAGGAGTGTGGGAGAGAGGGAAGGAAGAGAGGAGTGTGGGGGAGAGGGGGAGGGAGAGAGGAGGAGTGTGGGTTAGAGAGGGGGAGAGAGGAGAAGTGTTGGGGAGAGGGAGAGGGAGAGAGGAGGAGTGTGGGAGAGGAGGGAAGGCGCTCTGTTTCCCTCTCCTCAGGCTGTCCTTAATTGATCCCCGGGGTGGAGGTCTGGCCTGTCTGAAGGTGGCTGGGACACAGGTAGACTCCCAGGGATGGACACACACCACACCACACACACCGCACACACAAACAAACACACACACACCTGCAGTCACACACACACCCTAGGACGTCTTCTAATGAGTTTGCCAGTCTCCAGTATTCCCTCAACAAGCTGTGCAGCCTATCAACACACCTGCTGTGGTAGTCAGGTAGTCAGGCTGCCAGAGTATTAGGATGAAAACATCTTCAGCTTTTAAACAGTTTGACATTGAGGCAGGGATTCAATCGGATCACAGGTTATAGGATTTGTGGCTTACTGTTAGACAGGTAGGAAGGGGAAGGCATAGCAACACAGGAATGGCAATGAAACTGAACAAATCTGATTGGTTGCTGGATAAATAAATTACTTCCTATTTCTATCCATTAGTACAATGTCAGCTTGTCAATAGTGACAGTTTCTGCTTCTGCTGTAGCCATGGCAAATGACTCCTCTCACCAAACTCCCCAACCAATCAGAGATGCAATGGAGATTTCTCTGGCCACAAGAGGCTCTTTAATCAGAAAGATATGCATCCCTCCAGCTATTAAAACACTAGTATTATTACACAGTGAAGTTTAGGAAACAGAAGAAGAAGGGTGAGAGAGAGAGAGAGTGTGTGTGTGAGAGAGAGAGAGAGAGAGAGAGAGAGAGTGAGAGAGAAAGAGAGAGTGAGAGAGAGAGAGTGTGAGAGAGAGAGAGAGAGAGAGAGAGAGAGAGAGAGAGAGAGAGAGAGAGAGGATGTTTTTTATCAGGGTATTTTAATGGTATTGCTTCTGTGAGAAGAGAAAGAGAGCCTAAGGTCATATTGGAGTGGAGCAGTGGTGAACAGCCCTGAACCGGTTTCCCCAATTAATTATGGTTTCTCTTAATGCATTTAAAAAAAAGGTTGACTGTTCACAGAACCCGCTATGTTAATACAGCTAGCAATAGAAAAGGAAGTTTGAAATACTCATCTCTCTCTCTCTCTCTCTCTCTCTCTCTCTCTCTCTCTGTAGACCTTACAGTGAAATGCTTACTTACAAGCCCTTAACCAACAATGCAGTTCAAGAAATAGAGTTAAGAAAATATTTACTAACTAAACTTAAGTATATATATAAAAAAAAAAGAAACACAATAAAATAACAATAACAAGGCTATATACAGGGTGTATATAGGGGATACAGGCTAGTCGAGGGTTTCCGGGATGATGGTGTTGATGTGAGCCATGGCCATCCTTTTAAAGCACTTAGTGAATGTCTTGTGAATGTTGACCTGTTTAAAGGTCTTGCTCACGTCGGCTACTGAGAGCGTGATCACACAGTCGTCCGGAACAGCTGGTGCCACATCCGACGAGTGTCAGATCTGGTGTTGTAGGATTCAATCTTAGTCCTGTATTGACGCTTTGCCTGTTTGATGATTCGTCTGAGGGCATAGCGGGATATCTTATAAGCATCCGGATTAGTGTCCCGCTCCTTGAAAGCGGCAGCTCTAGCTTTTAGCTCAGTGCGGCTGTTGCCTGTAATCCATGGCTTCTCGTTGGGATATGTACGTACGTCACTGTGAGGACAACGTCATCGATGACTGAGGTGGTATACTCCTCAATGCAATTGGATGAATCCCGGAGCAAAACATGCCTTTAGTGTAGCATCCACATCATCTGACAACTTCTGTATTGAGCGAGCCACTGGTACTTCCTGCTTTAGTTTTTGCTTGTAAGCAGGAATCTGGAAGAAATAATTATGGTCAGATTTGGCAAATGGAGGTGAGGGAGAGCTTTGTATGTGTCTCTGTGTGTGGTGTAAAGGTGGTCTAGAGTTTTTTTTCCTCTGGTTGCACATGTGAATTGCTGGTAGAAATGAGGTAAAACAGATTTAAGTTTGCCTGCATTAAAGTCTTCGGCCACTAGGCGCGCAGCTTGTTTGCTTATGGCCTTATACAGCTTGTTGAGTGTGGTCTTAGTGCCAGCATCGGTTTGTGGTGGTAAATAGACGGCTGCCGATAATATAGATGAGAACTCTCTTGGTAGATAGTGTGGTCTACAGCTTATCATGAGGTACTCTACCTCAAGCGAGCAATACCTCAAGACTTCTTTAATATTAGACATTGCGTACTAGCTGTTATTGACAAATAGACACACACCCCCACCCCTCATCTTACCAGACGTAGCTGTTCTGTCCTGCCGATACAAGGAAAACCCAGCCAACTGTATGTTTTTAATGTCCCGTTGGTAGGACAGTCTCGAACGGAGATCATCCAGTTTATTCTCCAGTGATTGCACGTTGGCCAATAGAACGGATGTTAGAGGCGGGTTACCCACTCGCCGTCAAAAGGCATCCTGATCTCTGTTCCCTGTATTTCTGTCTTTTCTTCATGCGAATGACGGGGATTTGGGCCTGGTCTCAGAGAAGCATTAGCAGAAGCAGCTATGGTTAACCCTCACAGAGTGAACCAACCTTTCTGAACTACAGACAGAGTGAACCAACCTTTCTGAACTTCATAATTAAAGAGTCTTACTTCACTGCCTTTTAAAAGGCTGTGATTCACATATAGCCTTGTGGATTGTACAGTATCACTGGTATATCTGAGCTCAGGAAACTAACATTATACTATATATTCATGGGACTTAGCATTGTAATAACATCTAGAGAAGCTCTGCTACTGCGTCCTTCCACCAAAAAAAGGGCCTTTCTACTTTGATATTTTAAGTAGAAATTATTCACCAATATTATGTGTAAAAGCCTGTTATATTAGATGAAGTAGACCACATGGAAAATTCAATAAATCTGATTAGTGATTCATCTAATCACATGAAATGTCTATGTCTCCTTTTAAGGTCAACTCTGTTACGTGAACTGACCTCTGGTGAAACTATTAGTTTTTAAAACATTTAACATCTAATAGCAAAATCATATAATGTAAAAACAGATGAGCTGGTTCTACTTTTTTTGGCAATTTTCTGGTATATTGTGTGGGTCAAGGATAACACATCAACACTGTTAGGTATCGATAGACAGGCTACTAAGGCTAGAAATGTTTTAACAACTACATTTTTTTTGTGAAGCTTGTATTCAATTGCCCCTTCTTATAGCATTCCATTCCCGACTAAATTTGATGAGTTGCATTCTGTCCTTCTCTCAGAGTGTTGCATAAAGCACACACACAAACACTTAAAAACACACACACACACAAACACATAAAAACACACACACACACAAACACACACACACACAAACACACTGTACACAGATTCAGTATACAGTTTTTACCAACTGCTTACACACGTTTTCAAAACTAAGTCTCCTTTTTTCAAAACTCTACACACAATTCCCCAAACTGCACACACAAAATGCAAAATGCCTCACTGCATTCAAAATGCCATAAACACATGTCAGAATGAAGCATTTGCATCAAATGGCAAACACTTCTTTCATAATAATACCATGTAAACACTGTTGTTCTAAATCTAAAGCTCTTTGGTCTTTCATAGGCTTATATCTACATTTCAATACAATGTTCTACAGTGAAAGTAATCTGCTGAGAGGGGTAACAAGTACACTTGAAACACCAATGCAATGTAGAAACAAAATATTTATTAGGCCAAACATTACTGTTGTATACAGTAGCATACAACAAAACCATAAACATATGTAAACCAAAAGTATGTTTGGGGGGGTGCAGTCCCCAGTGCTAAGCTACGCTTCATCTCTTCTCCGGGCTGGGTCTGGCCACAATACTTCGTCCACATCACAAGATACGTTTTCTCTTGCCAAACATCGAGGGAAGTATCTCCTAGCATGGCGTATCCAACCTTGGACAGAGGCAACCTCTATGTCCCCACATGCGTCCTCCATTGCCTGGAGAAGCGGCATGCGGGCATAGGGTTGGCGATCATACACTTTCCAGCGCCAGGCTGAGAAGAATTCCTCTATGGGATTTAGAAAAGGTGAATATGGGGGTAGGTACAAAACTACAAATTGTGGATGGGTGGCAAACCAGTTTTGGACCAGAACAGCCCGGTGAAAACTAACATCCAGAAAAGTGAGTATATGGCCGGTGTTGTACATTGTGGCATTGTGATGGAGGACCCCGTTTTGAGTGATGGCAGCACACATAGTTATATTACCCCCACGCTGTCCAGGGACATTGGTAATCTGTCCTATTACATTTCTTCCACGACGCCTGGTTTTGGTGAGGTTGAAGCCAACCTCATCCACATAAATAAATTCATGGCGAATTACATGGGCATCCATCTCCAATACTCTCTGTAACAGACAAAATGATATACAGATGAGTAAATATGGTATGTCTGAAGTACTGGAAGTAGTGTTGCATACATACCTCTACAAAGTCATGTCGCAGATTCTTGACTCTGTCAGAGTTTCTCTCAAACGGCACCTTGTAAAGTTGTTTCATCGTCACTTGGTGCCGTTGGAGGATGCGTTGTATGGTCGACAGGCTTGTTGAATATGGTGTCATTATTCAAGATATGCTCTCTTATCTCTCGAATCCTAATTGCATAGTTGGCCAAAACCATATGTATAATTGCAGTCTCTTGTACATCTGTAAACAAGCGTCCTCGTCCTCCATGATGTCTTTGCCTTTCCACTCTGTACAGAATTCAAACACAGTATGTGTTCAGCATAGGAACTGTAAACGATTTACAAAAGAATGTAGTACAGCATGATAACCAACCTCATTCATTCAATGCAGTGCAGTAAATGGATGGCTTAGAGTTACAAATGTTTATGCAATACTCTGCAGTCATACGTATTTTACAGTACATTACTGTAATGCTAAAATAGTCATTAGATAGTTGCATACTTGTTCTCATTTCTGAAGGTTCGAACTATGGACGCCACTGTAAATCGACTCAAGTTGGGCTGGACTCTCAGTCCAGCCTCTCTCATGGTCAAACCGTGGTTGATCACATGATCAACAAGTGTTGCCCTAATCTCATCAGAGATGGCTCTCCTTCCTTCTCTTCTTTGCCCTCGTCCTCTTCTTCCTCTTCCTCCTCCTCTTCCTCCTCCTCCAACTCTTCGTCTTTGAATTTGTCCTCGTGGTTGTCCCCTGCCTCTCCCTCCTACTCCTCTTGCTCTCTGTCCATTGTTAGCATCCATTGTTCAAAACAGGTAATCGGACCTTTGACCTATTTATAGGCCTATACTACAGTAAGCAATTAGTGTTTGCACATGTGAGGATTGTGTGTGTGTGACCTCGTGAATAAGTGTAGCATTTTGATTGGTTGTGTTTGGAAAAGGAAAGCAAGTCTCTTCCTGTTAGATTTTTGTGTTTTAGGTAGAGAATTGTGTGTAGTGTTTTGAAAAAAGTGTTTTATGCAATTGAAAACTGAGTCAAAAGCTGAGAAATAGCTTATGGTTTTGAAGATTTGGCATGTAGTTTTGCACTTTGAGTGAGAGGTTTCAAAAATCGTGTGACATGAAAAGATTTTGTGTGTAAGCAGTTGGCAAAAACTGTAAACAGTTGCAGACTGCATACAAACTTTGTTATCTTCTAACTTCTAAAAATGTTGTATTAGTACTGTTGTAATGTGCTCATTGTTGCGTGTCTTGGAGCTGAGCTTACGGTAATTAGACATATTTAAGATTCCATCATTGTTCATTAAGATTCTGTTAATGACTGATGAATCAGTCATTTAGTATGGAGATAAAATGGTTATGATGATTGGGGACTAAAAATGCATTATAGTGAGAGAGAAATGCTGCCATTTAACCTCTAAAGGACCGTGTCCCGCCCTCTGGACGCTTGAGCTAACGTGCGCTAATGTGATTAGCATGACGTTGTAAGTAACAAGAACATTTCCCAGGACATAGACATATCTTATATGGGCAGAAAGCTTACAATCTTGTTAATCTAACTGCACTGTCCAGTTAGCTATTACAGTAGCTATTACAGTGAAAGAATGACATGCTATTGTTTGAGGAGAGTGCACAGTTATGTACTTGAAAATGTATCAATAAACCAATAGGCAGATTTGGGCAGACTTGATAAAGCATTTTGAACAGTAATGCAATGGTTCATGGATCAGTCTAAAACTTTGCACATAAACCGCTGCCATCTAGTGGCCAGAATCTAAATTGTGCCTGGACTCCTAAGCAATATGATGGCCTTTCTCTTGCATTTCAAAGATGATGGAACAACAAAAAATACAAACATATGCATGTTTTTTTCATTGTATTATCTTTTACCAGCTCTAATGTGTTATATTCTCCTACATTAATTTCATATTTCCACAACCTTCAAAGTGTTTCCTTTCAAATGGTATCAAGAATATGAATATCCTTACTTCAGGTCCTGAGCTACAGGCAGTTAGATTTGGGTACGTCATTTTAGACGAAAATTTAAAAAAAGGGTCCGATCCTTTACTAAAAATGTTGAAGTTGGTTGGATAAGGAGTCAACTCATATAAGATCCCTAGAGAATAAATATCCTGCACCATGTTTCTATAGTGATGCCTAATTAATGATCTTTGATGTCATCTCAGATGTGTTCCAAAAGATGTGACTGACAGGTTTATGACAGTACTGCCAAGAAACTAACTCAGTGGTCTGTGGGAGAAAGAGTCTAGCGAGTAGTCACATGAAAATGATCGGTTGTAACACATCTTTCTAAATGTCTTTGTGCATGGAGATGAATGGAGGTAAGTTATTAACGTCCTGAAACGCTAGAATGACTGGAGAGAACAGAAAGGACCTATGATGAAAAGATAGGAGAGGGAGAGAGGGGGAAGAGAAAGTCAGGGACAGAAAAGGAGAGAGGAGAGTGTGAGAGAGAGAGAGAGAGAGAGAGAGAGAGGGCAGAGAGAGGGACAGACAGGGAGAAAGAGAGGGAGAGGGAGAAAGAGATAGAAGAGGAGAGAGAGAGGAGAGAGAGGAGAGATGCTTTATTCATTTGCTAGGCGGCGGCGGCCGGTCACGGCTAGGCATCGTGCATAAAGAAAGGAATAATCTACTGGCAAATGAAACAAGAGACGTTGTCAGGCTCCGAGCTCCGCATGTCAGAGAAGACGGAGCAGGAGTGTGCACCCTGCTGCAGGATGATAAAGCGTAGGCAGCTGAACTCTCTCTCTCTCCTCTCTCTCTCCTCTCTGTCCTCACTCTACTCACTCTTCCCCCTTCATTATCTCTCTCTCTCTCTCTCTCTCTCTCTCTCTCTCTCTCTCTCTCTCTCTCTCTCTCTCTCTCTCTCTCTCTCTCTCTCTCTCTCTCTCTCTCTCTCTCTCTATCTCTCTCTCTCTCTCTCTCTCTCTCTCTCTCTCTCCTCTCTGTCCTCACTCTACTCACTCTTCCCCCTTCATTATCTCTCTCTCTCTCTCTCTCTCTCTCTCTCTCTCTCTCTCTTTTTCCACTAACCTCTCTCTCTCTCTCTTTTTCCACTAACCTCTCTCTCTCACCTCTGTGATCTCTCCTCTCTCTCTCCTAACACCTTTCTCTCCTCCTCTCTCCGCTCCGCTCCATCCCCGCTCTCTCTCTCTCCTTTCTCTCTCGCTCACCTCTCATTCTATCTCCCACTTTCATCTCTCCTCTCTCCTCTCGTTCACCTCTGTCACCTCTCCTCTCTCTCTATTTCCTCTTCTCCTCTCTCCACTCCGCTCTATCCCCACTCTCTCTCACCTCTCTATCTCTCTCTCTCTCTCTCTCTTTCCTTTCCTCTCCTCTCTCACGTCTCCTCAGAGGAGGATGAGGGGGAGGACGGGGAGAAGAAGGACGAGGAGTAAGAGGATGAGGTGGAGGAGTGGGGAGGAGGAGGAGAAAAGTTGAGACAGATGGGATTCTGTCAGTGACAAGAGATACAGTTTGGAAGCAGTGACTGGAGAGGTAGGCCTTTTCCTGAGGCCATATCTATATGATGGGCAAAGAAGTCTGATAGGTCCTACAGATCTTCTCTGGGGTTTATCAGAATCACGTGTTCTAACTAACACAGGGGCGTCTTCTCTGGGGTTTATCAGAATCACGTGATCTAACTAACACAGGGGCGTCTTCTCTGGGGTTTATCAGAATCACGTGATCTAACTAACACAGGGGCGTCTTCTCTGGGGTTTATCAGAATTACGTGTTCTAACTAACACAGGGGCGTCTTCTCTGGGGTTTATCAGAATCACGTGTTCTAACTAACACAGGGGCGTCTTCTCTGGGGTTTATCAGAATCACGTGTTCTAACTAACACAGGAATTCTTCATGGACTGTATGAACATTTTTGGCACAACAACAATAGATGTTAGAGACAAGTTAGTTTGATTGTTTGTTTTTCTGGACTTGTGTGGGCAAACTGTATTTTGAGACCTGTTGCAGTTGGAGGAAAAACCACCTGTAATTGAGGCTGAAACAGAAACACATGCCCAGGCATACATAAACAAATTTAGTTATATAAAGGAAACATAACAATTAGCTAGGACAAGTGAAGAATGTTTAAAACAGAGTTTCCAATGTGCTATATTCTAGCACTGATTCTAACTGATAGGCCAGCGGGTGAATTCCAGCGTACCATGGTCGAATTGATCCCAAATATTTGCATATAGCGCCTGCCAGTCCTGCTGCCTGCACCTGATGAGGTTTATAAATGCCTTGTATGTTATACTCTGTTGCAGTTCATGCCACGTGAGGCTGAGAGAAACGAGGCTGAACACACAAGTAGCAGCTGCTCTGGGCCAATCTTCTGGAAGAGAGAGCACATGGTGTGCCTGACTGCCTGGAGAAGTACTGGAGCAGAGGAGACAGAATGGACTCAGTCAGGGTTGTTCAGTTGGCATGTTGAGAGTTAGAGGAGGGGGAGGGGAGTGCAGGAGAGGAGAGGAGAGGAGAGGAGAGGAGAGGAGAGGAGAGGAGAGGAGAGGAGAGGAGAGGAGAGGAGAGGAGAGGAGAGGAGAGGAGAGGAGAGGAGAGGAGAGGAGAGGAGAGGAGAGGAGAGGAGAGGAGAGGAGAGGCTGTTCTCTCTACTCCCTGGTCTCCTGCTGAGCTGCCATGCCATGTGTGTTGACAGCCACCTTTACCTCTTCCCTCCCACCTACAGGTCAGAATCAGGACATAGGAGACAGACATTTCATGCACCTTGTTTATTAAATGTATTATTATCAACAACAATACCAAATAAAACAATAGTAATTATACTAATTATACTAGTTATAACTGCATTATGCAAATATTGATGTAACAATGTTTTTGATTAGGTTACAGGTATACTGTGTTGCTTTAGAATATTTTAATTTTTTCACACTTTGATTAATTCAAACATTTCAGTAATGTGATTCCAGCTCAGCAACAACAGCACCATGCACAATCAAAAGCTCTGTCTGACAATGTTTTGTCTGCGTGGTGTCTGGCATTTAGTGTGTCTACATCCATTTACCATATGATGTTTACCAGGGTTAGGGTCAATTACATTTAAATTCCAGTCAATTCAGGAAATACACTGAAATTCCAATAGTTTTTTTTATTATGAATTGACTGGAATGGACGTGGAATTGACCCCAACCCTGATGTTTACAAATCCAGTAAGCAGCCCAATCTCCAGTAATACACAACGGTCTCTTTTTGTCAACATGTGCCAAACGGTTCAGGAGCAGGAAAAGGGAAATATCACTGACAAGCATTCCAGGCTGCAGCTGAACAGCCCCTGTGTGGCCATGTGATAAACCTGGCTCTAAATCAGCGTGAAAGGTAAGGGGGAAATTGGGGATTCAAATAAGGGAGGTGACCGCCTGCCAGCCAGCCTGTCTGTCTGTCTGTCTGTCTGTCTGTCTGTCTGTCTGTCTGTCTGTCTGTCTGTCTGTCTGTCTGTCTGTCTGTGTCTGTCTGCCTGCCTGCCTGCCTGCCTGCCTGCCTGTCTGTCTGTCTGTCTGTCTGTCTGTCTGTCTGTCTGTCTGTCTGTCTGTCTGTCTGTCTGTCTGTCTGTCTGTCTGTCTGTCTGTCTGTCTGTCATTTACATGTTAGACAGGTATACAGAGGAGGGAGACAGGGCAAGGGCCATGTCTTCACTAATAGTTAAGACTCAATGTTCTTTAAAACAGGCCTATATAAATGGAAGATCATATTAACAAGGAGGCTGGTTTATATAAAGTTGAATTCAAGTTTGTTGACAACTCAATCAAATAACAACCAAATTGTAATGTTGATTGAACGTGTTTTCCTGATGGAATATAACCTACAGATTGAGAGAGACTGAAGCTCCATATGCTTATCAGTAGTCATTTCTATCTGTGTCTCTAAGCGACACTTCTCTATGTGTGCGATCCAAATGGCACCCTAATCCCTATATATCACACTACATTTGACCTGGGCCCATAGTCAAAATTAGTGCACTATGAGACTTCTCCATATGTCTCTGGGAGGAAATAGACCTGGTTATCTTCCTGTTGACACGGTTCCCTACAGTTCCAATCCCCTGTTCTTCCTACTTCTAACGGTCTGTTACCTGTAACAAGTCTACATGGTTTATTTTGTTCACTTTGTGTCTCTGTTTTTCTAATTAAATCAGGATAAAGATTAATTGAATACAGCCCCAGGGTGTTAGGGTTATTTACCTCACACCATAAAATAGCTTTTTTCCTGGAGGAAATAGTTTTTTTCTAGCATTGAAATATAGAGACTAAATGCTATAAAACTGAATGTGTTTACTTTAAATTCTTGCCTTCTTTACTGCAGACATTGGAAATACTAAAATACTTAAAAACAGAATAACACCAAGCTGTCAGGAATAGCTGTATTTAGATGCAAAAGGGTTAATGCAGGAGAATCTTCAACATGATGCAATTTTATGCAATTGTTTAAGAATCATGATGACTCCGACATGTTAACTTCCTTAGCAGAGTTATTTTCCTGGAGATTGGCCCTCCTAACAACACAATAAGAAGTTAGACCTCCTCTTACATCACAGCTGTCTGGTCTAGAGTAGGACTGAAGTGAATGAAACCCTACAGTGTTGTGTTCCCTGAGCTACTACTCTACTCAAGCTGTCATTACTTCAAAGAGATTTCTGCCTGACATCACACCTTCTTATTCCAGGAGGGTTCTATTCTCTAGATCTCTGCTGTTACCCTGAGAGAGGAATACCTGCATAGAGATAGATTACAGTGAAAGATGAATAACAAATGCATGTGTAATAAATTAGACAAGCACACTTCATCTGCTGCCGTGCACAGAGAATGTAAAAGAAAGTGATGAGCCCTCAGGTCTCAGGACATCCCAGTAGAATGCCTCAGGTCTCAGGACGTCCCAGTAGTAGGCCTCAGGTCTCAGGACATCCCAGTAGTAGGCCTCAGGTCTCAGGACATCCCAGTAGAAGGCCTCAGGTCTCAGGACATCCCAGTAGTAGGCCTCAGGTCTCAGGACATCCCAGTAGAAGGCCTCCGGTCTCAGGACATCCCAGCAGTAGGCCTCAGGTCTCAGGACATCCCAGCAGTAGGCCTCAGGTCTCAGGACATCCCAGCAGTAGGCCTCAGGTCTCAGGACATCCCAGCAGTAGGCCTCAGGTCTCAGGACATCCCAGCAGTAGGCCTCAGGTCTCAGGACATCCCAGCAGTAGGCCTCAGGTCTCAGGACATCCCAGCAGTAGGCCTCAGGTCTCAGGACATCCCAGCAGTAGGCCTCAGGTCTCAGGACATCCCAGCAGTAGGCATTACAGGTACAGACATATTGCTGTTTGTGTCTGTCTGTGTTAGAGTGTGTTCGAAAGTTACTAACTAATGGCTATAGATATAATTTTGACCATTGAAACCAACCAACTTTTCATTTATCTGACCATCTAAAGGATCAGTTTATTGTCCAAAACATTTGATGTAGATCTCAACTGGTGATTGTTTTTGCCAGTTACACTCCCCTGGCCCCTGTAGCTGTAGTCTGTATGGAGGGGAACAGATCATTAGTAGTGGGTACTATTCAGTGTTGTAATGTGCTCCAGTATGTGTGGAACCAGATGCCCATGTCTGCAGGTGTTTCTGTGAGGCAGTGATCACCATCGTTGTCCCTCGACACCGTCTGAGAGTCTGGTCTGAGACTACAGAGGTGTAGCTTAGGTAATTGACTGACCTTGGGTTGTACCTCATCAGACCCCTGCTTCACATACGTTACAAGCAGACAGGAGCATCATGAGTATAGGGTAGATGTCTCTCTATAGCAGTGGTCCCCATCCTTTTCAAGATCACTTTCTGAGTCAAAATGCAAGCTGAGATCTACCACTCAGATCTTTTTTTAAACATGATTTTCAAAACTTAAGCCTATGCAACATTAACCAATTAAAAACTGTTCTGTAGTATTGAGGTCTGTAGACTCAATACATTATCACTGCATATTAGCCCTGCCAATGTTGTTCTTCTCAGACCATTTAGAAATAAAA
>CM042421.1:5047332-5134832 GCA_023634145.1 Thymallus thymallus
GTTTGCTCTTGCCAGGCAGCGTGGGAAAAATGCCCTTGTGTGCCTTAGAAAACCCTGGATAGACTCCACAGACACATCACCACAGGCGTCCACCATTACCTCCAGGAGGTTTTGCTGTGCGTAGGGGTTGCGGTTATACACTCTCCACCGCCATGCTGAGGAAAATTCCTCAATCGGATTCAGAAATGGGGAATATGCTGGCAAAAAAAGAAGCCCGATGGAAACTCATGTTATCCCAATTGAAAACATATTGGGCTTGATCTGGTTGCCCTGGCTCCCCTTCATGTTGAAGAATGTTATTGTGCAGCTGATCTAGAAATGTTGAAGGAGTTGTGCCGTGTTGTATGGACCCACTTTGACATGGCGGTGGAGGACGCCACGATTGCTGATGGCTGCAGATAGTGTGATGTTGCCTCCCCTATGGCCAGGAACTTGTATGATGGCACGGTAACCAATGATGTTGCTGATGGCTGCACATAGGGTGGCGTTGCCTCCCCTCTGGCCAGGAACTTGATTGATGGCACGGTGACCAATGATGTTGAGCCCTCTTTTGCGCCTTTTTGTTAGGTTTAACCCTGCCTCGTCAATTAAGATGTACTCCTGCGGGTCAGCCAAGGCATCCAGCTCAAAGATTCTCTACAGAAGTACCTGCACATATTGGAATCGTTGCTCCTTAATTCTGTTTGAATTCCTCTCAAAATGCACATAGTAGAGCTGCTTTGTCCTTATGTGGTTCTTCTGTGTCAACTTGTAGTCTTGGAAGGACCCTGCTTCATTCTCCATGCAGCCTAAGTATAATTTGTTTGAACCTTGACACTCTAGAGGAGGTGGCGGAGAGACGGATCCTGGCCAAACTGCTGGCCATCATGGACAACGTCACCCACCCTCTGCATGCCATGGTTATGACGCAGAGGAGCGGCTATTAGACAATTTAATGCCTCACCGGGGTGCCGTGCCGTCGGCAACATAGACCTGGAACTGTTAGGGTGTTAGGACCTGATTCAACATTTATGCATCCATCCGTGAGTAACTCTGGTCTGTAATCACTCATTCACTCAGGACTTATTTATTCATTCAGGTCTGTATATACATATTCATGTACAGTTGTTATATCATATCATGTGCAATATTGCAAGTCATTCTTGGACTGAACTTACGTAGTCATTCACTCAATAAAGTATCTATCTATCTATCTATCTATCTATCTATCTATCTATCTATCTATCTATCTATCTATCTATCTATCTATCTATCTATCTATCTATCTATCTATCTATCTATCTATCTATCTATCTATCTATCTATCTATCTATCTATCTATCTATCTATCTATCTACAGTGGGGCAAAAAAGTATTTAGTCAGCCACCAATTGTGCAAGTTCTCCCAATAAAAAGATGAGAGAGGCCTGTAATTTTCATCATAGGTACACTTCAACTATGAGAGACAAAAAAAATCCAGAAAATCACATTGTAGGATTTTTAATGAATTTATTTGCAAATTATGGTGGAAAATAAGTATTTGGTCAATAACAAAAGTTTATCTCAATACTTTGTTATATACCCTTTGTTGGCAATGACAGAGGTCAAACGTTTTCTGTAAGTCTTCACATGGTTTTCACACACTGTTGCTGGACCTTGAAATGCCCGGGCGGTGTGTTTGGGATCATTGTCATGCTGAAAGACCCAGCCACGTTTCATCTTCAATGCCCTTGCTGATGGAAGGAGGTTTTCACTCAGAATCTCACGATACATGGCCCCATTCATTCTTTCCTTTACACGGATCAGTCGTCCTGGTCCCTTTGCAGAAAAACAGCCCCAAAGCATGATGTTTCCACCCCCATGCTTCACAGTAGGTATGGTGTTCTTTGGAACTCAGCATTCTTTCTCCTCCAAACACGACGAGTTGAGTTTTTACCAAAAAGTTATATTTTGGTTTCATCTGACCATATGACATTCTCCCAATCCTCTTCTGGATCATCCAAATGCTCTCTAGCAAACTTCAGACTGGACATGTACTGGCTTAAGCAGGGGGACACGTCTGGCACTGCAGGATTTGAGTCCATGGCGGCGTAGTGTGTTACTGATGGTTGCCTTTGTTACTTTGGTCCCAGCTCTCTGCAGGTCATTCACTAGGTCCCCCCATGTGGTTCTGGGATTTTTACTCACCGTTCTTGTGATCATTTTGACCCCACGGGGTGAGATCTTGCGTGGAGGCCCAGATCGAGGGAGATTATCAGTGGTCTTGTATGTCTTCCATTTCCTAATAATTGCTCCTACAGTTGATTTCTTCACACCAAGCTGCTTACCTATTCAGTCTTCCCAGCCTGGTGCAGGTCTACAATTTTGTTTCTGGTGTCCTTTGACAGCTCTTTGGTCTTGGCCATAGTGGAGTTTGGAGTGTGACAATGTGATTTTCTGAAAAAAAAAATCTCATTTTGTCTCTCATAGTTGAAGTGTACCTATGATGAAAATTACAGGCCTCTCTCATCTTTTTAAGTGGGAGAACATGCACAATTGGTGGCTGACTAAATACTTTTTTGCCCCACTGTATCTAAATCTGACAGGAACCCTGACCCTACACTAACACTAATGGAGTTAGATAGAGAGTTATGGAGTTAGATAGAGAGTTATGGAGTTAGATAGAGAGTTATGGAGTTAGATAGACACTCACACACGCACCACACACACACACACACACACACACACACACACACACACACACACACACACACACACACACACACACACACACACACACACACACACACACACACACACACACACTCACACTCAAACAGCATACAATGACATTCTAGACCAGGCGTGGCCAACCAGTCAGAGACTAAGAGCCACATGTTTCACTATGTTACTGCAAAGAGCCACATCATACATACGGGGACATATGAACATCCCCCATCCCTTCCCCTCTCTCTCACACACACCTCTGTTCAGACAGATTTACTGTAAATGTCACACACCAACATGATAATGACAGAAATGGACACCTACAGTACTAAGACCACAGGCCAGTCATTTTCAACAATGAACGTTGTGTGCAATGTTTCACACACAAACTCTCAGTTCAGGTCCATTGGTACACCTTTCCAGAACTCAATGGTCCCTTAAAGCAGGTTTCAGTTGGTCCTACTCACAAAGATCCATCATCTCCAACTCAGCCGCAGCTTCATCTGTGACTAGAGGAGATGTTCGAACAGTCCGTCTCCACATTAAAAGGGTCGATGAGGAACGTGATCTGATCTGTGGCCTTTTCAGTTGTGGATCACGAAACCGGGTCACAAAGCTTTCGTGTAGGTTTTCAACCAGTGTTGCATATCTGGCTGTTTGCTTATTCAGGGCGGCTCTAGTGACTTGACCACTGGCTTTTAGCAGAGCAGGAAAATGCGCTAAATCTCCCTTTTGAATATGCGTCTCGAACAGCTTCAGTTTGTTGACAAACGCAAACACACTTTGATATGAACGTAAGAGCCGCATGAAACCAGGCAAAGAGCCGCATGCGGCTCGGGAGCCGCAGGTTGGCCAGGCCTGTTCTAGACGATTCTGTACTTCCAACTTTGTGGCAACAGTTTGGGGAAGGTATTTTCGTCTTTCAGCAAGACAATGGCCCTGTGCACAAAGCAAGGTCCATACAGAAGTGGTTTGTGAGATCTGTGTGGAAGAACTTGACTGGCCTGCACAGAGCCCTGATCTCAACCCCATCAAACCACTTTGGGATGAATTGGAACGCCGACTGCGAGGCAGGCCTAATTGCCCAACATCAGTGCCCGGCCTCACTAATGCTCTTGTGGCTGAATGGAAGCAAGTCCCCATAGCAATGTTCCAACATCTAGTGGAAAGCCTAGAAGAGTGGAGGCTGTTATAGCAGTAAATGGGGGACCAACTCCATATTAATGCCCATGATTTTGGAATGAACTGTTTGACGAGCAGGTGTCCACATACTTTTTGTCATGCAGTGTACCAACTGAGCCAAATGGGGCTCTCTAATTCCATCTCCCCTCTCCCCTCTCCCCTCTCCTCTCCCCTCTCCCCTCTCCCCTCTCCCCTCTCCTTTCTCCCCTCTCCCCTCTCCCCTCTCCCCTTTCCTCTCCCCTCTCCTCTCTCCTCTCTCCTCTCTCCCCTCTCCTCTCTCCTCTCTCCTCTCTCCTCTCTCCTCTCTCCCCTCTCCTCTCTCCCCTCTCCTCTTTCCTCTCTCCTCTCTCCTCACTCCTCTCTCCTCTCTCCTCTTCTCTGCCAGTGTGTACCTGTGTCTCCACCTCTGCCCTGTCTATGTGTCCTTAACTCTTCCCTACCACAGTGTGGAGGTGGACAGACATAACAATGTGGAGAGCACACATTCTGGTCAGCGTTCTTCCATCACCTCTCTCTCTCTCTCTGAGAGGATTAGAGATACATCTGAGGAACCAATCAGACTAAGCCTGTGTATTGAAATAAGTCTAGCTGTGAAACCCCAGGATTGTGTCGGACAAGAAACCCCTCTTGACATTTAATCAATCCGTGACCGGCGAGGAGTGCGATTGTGGAATTTCATCACTAAGTGTCAACCGAGAGAAGAGAGGAGGGAGGAGGGGAAGACAAACATTGGCAAAAAAAAACAAAAAACATTGGCATTTCATGTCAGTCTGAGTGTGGCGATCTGTCAGACATCAACAGCTAACGAGATCACAAAGAGAAAAGTATTGAAATGCAATCACTACACTGACCGAGGGTGGCATGCGGTTGTGTGAGCAGTGTGGCAGGGAGAGTTTTCAACCGCATGCTCGGCTGCAACTGTGCATGTGTGCGTGTGTGTGCTTGCGTGTGTGTGTGTGTAATGGAGACATGCTGTAAACGTGGGGAATGGTTGTTAAGCGTTTAGAGAGAGGCCTGGGGATAAATAGTGGGATGCAGTGTGTATAATCTGTTCTCAAGCTCCTGAAACACCTGGGCCTCTAGCCTATTGCTGTTGTTCTACAGAAAGGAGAGAGGGCGAGAGAGAGAGAGAGAGAGAGAGAGAGAGAGAGAGAGAGAGAGAGAGAGAGAGAAAAGCCAGATGCAGACAGAGGGGGCAGGAAGAAGGAAGAGGGGATGACATCACAGCCACCTTGGGACACATTTAGCAGAACTGAGTGTGTCTGTGACTGCTGACTGTCAGTCTCAGTGCACTCAGGAGGACGAGAGGAGAGAGAGATGACGAGGAGAGGAGAGAGAGATGAGGAGGAGAGGAGAGAGGGATGAGGTCTGTAGATGGCCTATGGGCTACAGTGGAGGTATGGGATATTAACCCCCAGTGGGTAACAATGCTTAAACTGACATCATCTGGCTCCACAGCGTCCTCACTCAGAACAAAGTGTTTTATTACGCACTGGGACTTTACCACACGGATTCCCTCTCTCTGTACTATAGAAAAAGAAAGTGATTGGTATGTGTCTGAAAACTAAAGGGAAGCATTCATAACTGTTTGTAACTACAGTATCTGACTATCAACAAAAAATCACATGGACGTGGTCTTCAAACAGAGAACAAATGACAGATGACAGTAATGAACATTTCTGAGAAAAATACAATAAACCTTAAAGGGTCAGATGAAGTCTAGGGAATTCTAATGTTCAACACACAGACACACACATACTGTAAACGCAGTAATTGTTTATTTTAGTGACTCGATCAAAAGTATCGATCAAACCTTATAATCCTCTCTAAACGGTAATGGACAGCGAACGACAATCTCAGCCTTCCTTCCGAGCAATTAAACAGACGAGGATCAGTTTCCATCCTCAGAGTAGGAGTGCTGATCTAGGATGAGTTTCCATCCTCAGAGTAGGAGTGTTGATCTAGGATCAGTTTCCATCCTCAGAGTAGGAGTGTTGATCTAGGATCAGTTTCCAACCTCAGAGTAGGAGTGTTGATCTAGGATCAGTTTCCATCCTCAGAGTAGGAGTGCTGATCTAGGATCAGTTTCCATCCTCATAGATGGAGTGTTGATCTAGGATCAGTTTCCATCTTATTCATTGTGATCTCAATGGCAGAACTGTTCCTAGATCAGCACTGCTGCTCTGGGACGCTTGCTATATAAGGCCCCTGACAATTGTACACATGGTTTCCCAATGCTTTAGTTTTGATGGAAAACAATGTACGTCCTCTCCTCTCTAGGCTTGCTTGCTCTGAGACGGTTCCTCCTCCCTCACACACCTTTTCACCCTGGTCTTCTTACCATCTAGTCCAGATGTCTGGAATAAAGCATATTTTCATCAGGGATCACATAACATATAACCTTTATCCATCTGTATGCCTGCAGCCTCCCAAGACCCTGTCTGATCCTAACTTTATCACTTCACAGAAGCTGGAGAAGAGGTGGAGGGGGGAAGGAGAGGAGAGGAGAGGTGGAGGGGTGGAGGAGATGAGTGGTGAGGTGGAAGGGTGGAGGAGAGGACCGGAGAGGAGAGGTAGAGAAGAGGTGGAGGAGAGGTGGAGGGGTGAAGGAGAAGAGAGGTGGAGGGGTGGAGGAAAGGAGTGGAGGAGAGGAGGAGAGGTGGAGGAGAGGACGATGTGTGTGGAGACAGTACAGAGAGACAGAGAGGTATGGAGGAGGCACTGCTAATGGCAGGAGGCCCACACATGTAATCACCAGGTGGGGACGAGAGGGAGGGTAGTAGGGAGATGGAGGTGGGTACCAAGAGAGACAGGAGGCCCACACATGTAATCACCAGGCTTAGTGACTTACAGCGGGAAGGCTGGGTTTGAAATGTCAAGCAGAGGTGTTGTCTGTCTCCCCCCCCTGCAGCCCTCTCACACCTCTCTCCCCTCCTCTGTCCCTGTCAGCCTGTCACCTCTGACCCAGTCAGCCTGTCACCTCTGTCCCAGTCAGCCTGTCACCTCTATCCCAGTAAGCCACTATGGGATAAAAGACTGGGAATAGAGGGAAACATACAGTGACTGCTGAAGTCTTCATCTGGCTTGGGAATCCTGCCTGCCTGCCTGCCTGCCTGCCTGCCTGCCTGCCTGCCTGCCTGCCTGCCTGCCTGCCTGCCTGCCTGCCTGCCTGCCTGCCTGCCTGCCTGCCTGCCTGCCTGCCTGCCTGCCTGCCTGTCTATCTGTCATCGGGCCGGCCTGCCTGCCAGAGAGAAAAATATTATATTTATGTAGTCGTGGGGTTTTATGCAAATGAGACATGCTTATTATTGCCTTGGAATAAACCACATCCATGTTGGAGAAAGTAGAAGAAGAGAAATATGAGTTGCAAGGACATCAAGAAATGGAGTAGAATAGGGGAAGGAGAATGTAATTATATCAGAGGGAAACAGAATCTGATCTCAGCCTACATTCCCATACTGTTGACACACTACTATTAGACTATCTAGTAGGGATGGTTAAAGTAGCACTAACATAATGACACATGTAATTCTTTGTGCTATAACAGATGACAGAGACAACTCTGAAAAGACCTAGGAATAAAAGGTAGAGCTATTTCTCCTCCTAGCCATACTAATATAAATAATACCCTATTTCTCCTCCTGCCCATACTAATATAATAACACCCTATTTCTCCTGCTGCCCATACTAATATAATAACACCCTATTTCTCCTGCTGCCCATACTAATATAATAACACCCTATTTCTCCTGCTGCCCATACTAATATAATAACACCCTATTTCTCCTGCTGCCCATACTAATATAATAACACCCTATTTCTCCTGCTGCCCATACTAATATAATAACACCCTATTTCTCCTGCTGCCCATACTAATATAATAACACCCTATTTCTCCTGCTGCCCATACTAATATAATAACACCCTATTTCTCCTGCTGCCCATACTAATATAATAACACCCTATTTCTCCTGCTGCCCATACTAATATAATAACACCCTATTTCTCCTGCTGCCCATACTAATATAATAACACCCTATTTCTCCTGCTGCCCATACTAATATAATAACACCCTATTTCTCCTGCTGCCCATACTAATATAATAACACCCTATTTCTCCTGCTGCCCATACTAATATAATAACACCCTATTTCTCCTCCTGGCCATACTAATTCATATAACACCCTTTTTCTTCTCCTGCCCATACTAATTCATAATAACACCCTATTTCTGCTCCTGGCCACACTGATATAATAACACCCTATTTCCCCTCCTGGCCATACTAATATAATAACACCCTATTTCTCCTCCTGGCCATACTAATATAATAACACCCTATTTCTCCTCCTGGCCTAACTAATTCATAATAACACCTTATTTCTCCTCCTGGCCATACTAATATAAGAATGCACTATTTCTTCTCCTGGCCATACTAATTCATAATAACACCCTATTTCTCCTCCTTGCCATACTAATTCATAATAACACCCTATTTCTCCTCCTGGCCATACTAATTCATCATAACACCCAAGTGAACCTTCTCAGAAACACCCAGGTTAACTTTCTTCATGTTGCTTAGCCCAAAGCTTTGGACTGAGGTCCCTCTGACCCTGGAAGCTTGTGCTGACCTCCCTGTCACCAACATGTGTGTGCTGTGAGCTGGGGACACAGCACGTCACAGTGTGACCTATGGGTTTGATGTGAACACATACATTGAAGCACACAGAGCAACACACACATGCACGCTCAGGAGAGAACATCTACAGAAAAGACAGGAATGCCTATGGGGGAGGTGTTGTTGTGTGTGTTCAAAGCCATATTCATGTAACGCTTAGAGATGATCTCATAGAAAATGTTGTTGAAGTATTGTGGTTGCACGTTCACCTGACACATCTAAAGCCTCCTCTTTTGGAGTGCTGCTATAGGTCACAAAGCGCTAACAGTCACTATTTGGATAATATGTGTGCAATGCTTTATCATGTGTGTGATGTTAACAGAGAGGTCTATTTTCTTGGTGACCTGAACATTGCCTGGTTAGCAACTTGCTGTCATCTGAAGAGGTAAAGCTTCTTACTTTACACTCAGCGCTGCTGCATCCCAGGGAAAAGTTCGAGAGCGAGAGAGATTGGCGCCGTCCTGTGTGGTCGCCTGTTAAGCAGCTCCCATTGTTTGTGCGTTAATTGTTGTTTTAGTATATTTTTCATGAGCTTTTTTTGCAACAGTTGAACAATAATAGTTCAGGAATATGGAGTGCTACTGTTTTACGAAGGTTTTAGCTGTCCTTTTTATCACTGAGGCACTTTAAATTTTTCTCAGCGCCGAACGTACACGCGAGTCCTCAATGATTTACAACCGAGCCCAGTTCCTGGATTTAGCACACTCAGAGCTGCTGCATCCCAGGGAAACTAATACTGTTAAGGAACAGTTTTGTAGCCCAGACATTGAGCTGTTAGCCATTAGCCTGAGACCCTACTATTTGCCGAGGAAATTCACGGTGGCCATTGCTGTTATTGTTTACATCCCACCCTCTGCGGACGCAAACACAGCGTGTGATGTCATTCACTCTGTTATCGCGAGGTTACAGGCATCCCAGTGCCTTCTTTTCCATTTTGGGGGATTTTAACCATGCATCTCTCTCTTCAACGCTGCCCACGTTCAAACAGGTTGTGAAGTGCCCAACCAGGAATAACAAAACTCTGGACTTGTTATATGCTAATGTGAAGGATGCATACAACTCCACTGCACTCCCTCCCATCTGTAGATCGGATCACAACCTTGTCCACCTCACCCCACTCTACAGGCCTATAGTCCAACAGCAGCCAGCGACCACTAGGACCATTAGGAGATGGTCCCCGGAGGCGAATGAGGCCCTACAGGACTGCTTTGAAACAACAGACTGGGATGTGCTCTGTGAGGCTCATGGGGAGGACATTGATGGACTTACAGACTGCATAATGGACAATATACATTTTTGTGTAGACAACACTGTACCCACCAGGAAGGTACGCTGTTTTCCAAATAATAAACCCTGGGTCACCAGTAACCTGAAGGCCCTGCTGAATGAGAAGAAGAGGGCCTTCAAGGAGGGGGACAGGGACAAATTGAAATGGGTCCAGAGGGAGCTGAAGTTGCGGATTGCTGAGGTGAGAGAGGGTATAAGGAGAAGATGGAGGACAAGCTGAGGCAGAGCCAGGTGAGAGAGGTGTGGAAGGGTATGAGAAATATGACTGGCTTCAAAAAGTCAAACAGTGGGCAGACGGAGGGGACCCAGGACAGAGCCAATGAGCTGAACCAATTTTTTAACAGGTTCGATACTGGCCCTGTCCACCTCCCCTCCAGCTCCCCAGGCCACACACCCTCACGGCTGTCCCACCCCCACTTTGCTCACAACACCTCTGTTGAGACAATCAGCAACCCCCTCCCCACCTCCGCCCCCGCTCCCTCTGGACTGATCTGCAACACCTCCCTTCCCCCCACCTCTGGACTGATCCTCAACACCCCCCTTCAACCCACCTCCCCACCTGGGCTGGCTTTCACCACCAACCAAGTGAAGAGAGAGCTGGAGAGACTACATCAGTGGAAAGTGGTGGGCCATGATAGCATCAGCCCAAGGGTGCTTAGGGTCTGTGCTGATCAACTGTGCGGAATACTCCAGCGACCCTTCAACCTTAGCCTGAGCCTGGAAAGGGTCCCTGTGCTGTGGAAAACATCCTGCCTGGTCCCAATGCCCAAGAAGGCACACCCCACTGTCCTGAATGACTTCAGACCTGTAGCGCTAACATCCCACATCATGATGACCCTGGAAAGGTTAGTCCTCGCTCACCTCAGACCCCTGGTGTGTACAACACTGGACCCCCTGCAGTTTGCATATCAGTGCAAAATCGGGGTGGATGATGCAATCATCTACCTTCTGCAGAGGGCCTACTCTCACCTAGACAACGCAGGTTGCACTGTGAGGGTTATGTTTTTATCTATCTATCTATCTATCTATCTATCTATCTATCTATCTATCTATCTATCTATCTATCTATCTATCTATCTATCTATCTATCTATCTATCTATCTATCTATCTATCTATCTAATGCTTGTAACATGTTATCTCTCAACCAACTAGAGTGTATACCAATAGTGTTGGATCAGTGACATCCACTTGTATTGATCATATCTTCACTAATGCTGCAGAGCTTTGCTCCAAAGCAATGTCAGTTCCCATTGGCTGTAGTGACCATAAGGTTGGGCCTAAAGTCATTTATAAGACATCATACAAAATGTTTTCTCAGGACTCTTTTGTTGAATGAGTTAACAAAAACATGTTGGTCTGAAGTAAATCCAGATTCATCACTGGAAGTATTTCTAAAATGTTTATTCATGCCAATTGTTGACAAGCATGCACCTGTTGAGAAACTAACTGTGAGAACTGTTAGACCCCCCTGAATTGATGATGAATTGGAAAATGTATGGTTCAAAGAAATTATGCAAGCAAGGTGGCAATCAAGTCAGGCTGCTCAGCTGATTGGTTGACACACTGTAAACTGAGAAATTGTGTGACTTAACTTAACAAAAAGAATAAGAAATTATATCACCAAACCATGATAAATGGCATAAAATACAATGGAAAAAGACTTTGGAGTAACTTAAATCAGTGTTTCTCAACTGATTTTGCCTCAGGACCAAAATTGAACCAGGTTGTCTCAGTTGTTTCCCAATATTCGCATCGCAAAAAATAATCGCCAAAATACAATATGGAAAACAATTTTTAATGCTATATTCATAGTAAATGTAGCAACTATATGACAAGGGAACAACATTCACACCTCTTTCATTGTCAATAGTAACATTTCGCCCATATTGTTGATGATGAATGTTAATAAACTCCCTGGCTTGAGACCACAAAACCAACCCAAATAGTGCTGCTAATAGCTCTATGTTGAAAAAAAGGTGATGGAAGAAAAATTGTTTAGAGATTAAATTATGAAAATATGTGTAATGGGTGTCATGTTGAATCACCAGCCATTCCACATATTTTATCTAATATGTTTAGGGGCCTTTCTAATGCTAGGGAATAAAGTATACATTCATTTAGGATCACCATGAAAACACATACATGAAATCCAAAAAACATCATAGCATTAAGTTCACATTCATATTCATGATTTCCAGACTCTTAAGATCATTCAATTGTATTAGCCAATACGACACCGGTAGTACAGAAATTTAGAAATTTGGAAATTTCGAATTTTTATTAAAGGGACGGTGCAGCAAAAAACATGATTGCCTTGATATTTCCACACTATGAGGTCGAACACTCTGAAATTGTGAAAATAATTAGGTTTCCATTAACTTGTCCAGTGTTTTTTTTGTCAACATTTTGCAAAAATTTCCTGCCACGGTGCATTTCCATTGAACTGTCTTGAGTCGATAAAAACAGCTGGACGTAATGACGTCACACCTACAAAAATGTAATAAAAATGAAGTGGTTGAAGCAGACTGCACATTAATCAGAGAGACGACAGCCTGTATGCCCGGCCCACCTCTGTTTCATGTCTCAGGTAGCCCGTAAAAGCCAGCATGGATAGAATACAAGAATTGATTAATATTTGCCATATTCTAATAATTGTCATGTGGCTACTTGTCGCCCCGGTCCGTGGTGGGACCTTCACTCATGTAGGCCTGGTAGAGAGCTGAAACTATTTGAAGCTGAAACTTCAAATAGCAATGTAAAGCAATGCAGGCATTCTTGCAAGTCTTGAAAATAAATATAATTTTTAATAGTTAAATAAATTGATTTTGCAAGCCTTAGGCATTTATAATTAAATTAATTGGCAATCATAATTTATTCAAAAGACACTGTTTCCATCATCATAAGTACCAATAAGGCAACTTCAACAATAGAAAAATACACCCCGTGGATAAAATGTATTCTACATCTGCCGTTTCCTTTACAAATGTCACAAAGATAAGTGTCTGACACTTATTTTGTCAAATAAACCTGGGTCAATGGAAACCTGCCTAGTGATGATAATAACATTTTTGTGTGAGAGCTGCTTGAAAGAAAATGCCTGGAATTTCAGCCTGTTCAGGTGGGATGGAGTTTTTGGCCCAGATCATGACATCACAATCTTGATCTGATTATTCTGACAAATGACCAGTCATCTTTTATTTGCATATTTATCCTCCTACTTTGAATGGGTAAGCGGGGTAATCTATAGAGTCTAGACGATCCGATCCACCAATCAGGGCCATGTATGCAAATATATTTGCATTTGTAAATAAATGATTACAATTATATCTGGAGTTATTTTCATGAAATAAACACACAGTGATTTATTAGACATAAAGTGATGATTTTAAAATACAATTAAAACACTGCATGGGGGCTTTAATGATAAAGGTGCAGAAGTTACAGTATTGAGTCTTTGATTTTCTCCGTTGCTTTTTATTTGCTCAATCTATCTGGGGAAGGAAGGACACAGCCACAAACTCAATATCTTCAACATACCCAATATTTAATTCTGATCCAAGAGAGAGTCTGATTTAAACTTGAGCAGGGCGGTTTTGGCATCTCTCAAACACACACACACACACACCCCCCCCCACACACACTACCACACACACACACACACGTTACTACCTCCTGTCTGTGTGCCCGGTGCCCACCCAGCCCAGTCTGTCAGAAACTCCGAAACTCAGCACATATTCTCTTGACACAGGTCTCAGGAGGCTCCCATAACTTTAATAATCTAACTAAGCTTTCCTCCAGCTGACTATTGAGCTACCACAGAGTCTGGAATGAGTTTGTACAGAGAAAGGGGGAGAGAGAGACATTTAATATGGAGGTGGGTGGTGTTGGCTATGCATCTGTAGGATCCGCTGTCAGTGTGACGACTGACCTTTGTTCTTTCAGAGACAGTGAGAGGTTGTAGAGACACTGCTAATCCAACTGACATTTGATAAAAGTGACGAGAGAGAGAGAGAGAGAGAGAGAGAGAGAGAGAGAGAGAGAGAGAGAGAGAGAGAGAGAGAGAGAGAGAGAGAGAGAGAGAGAGAGAGAGATCCAGGCCTAAACCACACAAAAACAACACTAGAAACTATGGAATACAAAGCTTTTACTATCTCATCCTGGAATATACAAGGTCTGAGGTCATCTGCCCTTGGCTTAAAGATCAGGAACCCAGACTTCATCAAAGAAATATAGAAATACTGACATTGTCATCCTACAATAAACATGGTATAGAGGAGACGGACCCACTGGTTGCCCTCTAGGTTCCAGCGAACTACCAGGTGTGAAACAGGGAAGAGACTCAGGGGGTATGCTAATTTGGTATAGAGCAGACCTAACCCACTCTTTTAAATTAGTTAAAACAGGAACATTTTACATCTGGCTAGAAATTAATAAGGAAATTCTCAAAAGAGATAAATGTCCTCATGTGTGCCACCTATCTCCCCCCAATAAGGTGACAGTTTCTCCATCCTATAGGGGAGATCAAACATTTCCAGGCAACCTAAATGCCAGAACTGGACAAGAACCCGACACCCTCAGCACACATCGGGACAAACACCTGCCTGGAGGTGACAGCAGAGAGAGAGACAGACAGAGAGACAGAGAGAGAGAGACAGACCGAGAGAGGGAGAGAGAGAGAGAGAGAGGCAGAAAGAGAGAGAAAATCATGCAGAATCAACAGCTCCTGATTTATTGTAACTTTCTGGTTGTTAAGAGTGAGATTAACAAGATTAAATTAGCTTAAAGGTAATCAAATTGTACAACCTTAGATCAACACAGGAGGTGGAAACCATAGCAACATGCCGATGGCGGCAGCAGCAGAGACAGAGACTTTTCCCCACTTTTTTCGAATTTCCAGCTGAAATCAAATCAGAGAAGGGAAGAATCACTTTTAAACACAGAATTCTGAGGGAGAACACAGAAACTTTGTTTGCCGACTGCTCACACAACAGCACTGTTACAAACCTGTTATTTTACACAGACCACACTACTGCCTGGCATACAGCTGTAATTAATCAGATCCTCCAATACATCTGCACTAAATTGCACTAAACGCACACACACACACACACATCTATTGTTCTAACAGTTTACTTGTTCAATGAATAGGAATATATGTATATAACATAACAAAGGTTTGCTGTTATCCTGTTTATTTCACTCTTAACAACTTAGTAGTTAATAGTTACTGTATTTCTGAATGTGCTGTTTTAATAGTTACTGTATTTCTGACTGTGCTGTTTCAATAGTTACTGTATTTCTGACTGTGCTGTTTTTCTCTTTGCAACATGAAATTGCTATCAGTTACGATGTGGAACATTCAGGGCCTAAACTCATCAACCTTTGGACTGAAGAGTTTAGCACTGTAGTTCCAATTTTTTTTTTTTAAAGATGTTGACGTCCTCATTCTGCAGGAGACATGGTGTAAGGCAGACATTGTCACTCACTGTCCCACAGGCTACGGAGAGGTAATTGTGCCCTGACAGAAACACAGCTCTGTCAATAGAGCCTGAGACTCTGGAGGATTGATCATTTGATACAAATCCCAACTACAAAATATAATTGATCCCCTCAAAATTGGTAAATATCACATTTGGTAAAGAATGTATTTGTCCGTACAAGAACTTGTGTTCCTTTGCGCAATATATATCCCCCCTCAGAATCTCCATATTACTCAGAGGAGATCTCCCCCACCCTTGAGGAAGAGACGTGCCATTTTCAGGGGGACACAAATGTTCGCACAGGAACACTACCTGATCTAACAAGCACACGAGGGGACAGCTTTATTACAGGCCATACTGTTTCTAACGGTCTTAATCTCCCCATAGAAACAACAGTGACAGCACCATCAACAAAAACAGAAGGGATCTGTTGCAGCTCTGTCGAAGCCTAGGTTTGTACTTTGTCAATGGTAGGTTACGGGGGACTCTTTGGGGAGATTCACCTATTGCTCACCTCTTGGCCACAGCACAGTAGACTATATGATTACAGACATTGACCCTTTCTCTCTCAGCTCATACACCTCTGTCGGATCACAGCCAAATGATGTTGTTCCTCAAAGAACAGACAAGGAAACAACCACATATTCACACCCCAGTAAGCTGTACAGCATCAGAAATGCATACAGATGGGCCCAAAACAACACAGAAGAATACCAGAAAGCAACCAGTAACCAAAATATTCAAACATTCATAGATAACTTTCTGGAAACCACATTCACTCACAGTAAAGAAGGCATCAATCTAGCAGTAAAAACATCAACTATATATTCAGGCAAACGGCAAAAGAAGCACAACTGAAATAGAAAACACATTTTTTTTTAAACCCACAGAAGACAACTAGTTTGATGCAGATTGTAAAATTATAAATAAAAAACATAGAACACTATCAAAAGAACAGAGACCCAAATAATGGTGAATTACGCCTTCATTACTGTGAGACTTAAAAACTCTATCAACGTACACTCAGAAACAAAAAAGCACAGTACAACAGCAAGCTGCTGACACTAATTGAGTCCATAAACACAAACAACTTCTGCCAACCTGGGGAAGGTTTTCTGTAGTATTATAAATGTAAGAGTTCTAAACTTCTTTAATAAGCACAATGTCTTGAGTAAAAGCCAAATTGGATTTATACCAAAACATTGCATGGCCGATCATATTTACACCCTACAACACACCCTGAAAGACAAACATGTCCACCAAAATAATACCAAAATGTACGCTTGCTTTATCGACTTCCAATAATCATTTGATTGTATTTGGCATACAGGACTGTTCTACAAAGTTATTGAAAGTGGTGTAGGGGATAAAACATATGACATAATTAAATCGATGTATACTGGCAATACGTGCAGCATCAACATTTACAAGAAAATAACTGAAATCTTTAACCAGGGGCGGGGCCTTCACCGCACTCTTCAATATTTACATCAACGAATTGGCCACTATTCTAGAAAATTCCTCAGCCCCTGGTGTTAGTCACCACAATTCAGTGGTTAAATGCATGATCTTCGCAGATGACATATGCCTGCTGTCACCCACAGCACATGGCCTACAGCAGAGTCTGGACCAACTAGAGCAATACTGACCAGACCTGGGCCCTGGCAGTAAACCCCAAAAAGACTAAAATAATGATTTCCCAGAGAAGAACCAGATCTCAGGGAATTAGACCAGTTCAAGTTCTCAATTGGTACTAAATATATAGAGTACAACAGTACACCGTGGCAAACTATATGACCATGGTTACTGATCAAAACCTTAGAAAAACCTTGACAAAGTACAGGCTCAGTGAGCACAGCCTTGCCATTGAGAAGGGTAGACACAGGAAAACCTGTCTCCCTGTAGAGGAAAGGCTGTGCAACCACTGCACCACAGCAGAACCTGAGACAGAGCTGCATTTCCTGACAAAATGTCAAAAATATAAAACAATTACTGAGTGTCATTTCCCCACATTTGAAACCCTTTCAAAGACCTCTGTGATGAGGATAGGCTACCCGTCTTATTGGGGGAGGAACAGAGAGCTGTGGGTTGGCAGACCACTACATTGCTGCCTGCCATAAGATGAGGGACAGTGTCTGACAGACCAACCAACCTGCTTATTGTTATTGTTCGATGTATGATTATTTTAAACCTTGGTTATTGTTGTCCTGTTGACAATATTTATTATTAATTATGTTCATATTGTAAATCTCCAAAGTAAGCTTTGGCAATATGTACATTGTTACATCATGCCAATAAAGCTATTTAATTGAATTGAATTGAGAGAGAGTGATAGAAAGAGAGACAGACAGAGAGAGAGAGAGAGAGAGTGACAGAAAGAGAGACAGACAGAGAGAGAGAGAGAGAGAGAGTGACAGACAGAACGAGAGAGGGAGATAGATAGAAAGAGAGAGATAGATACTGTACATACCTCCTCAGTCTACATCAACAGACACTAACATCTCCTCAGTCCACATCAACATCTCCTCAGTCCACATCAAGACACTAACATCTCCTCAGTCCACATCAACATCTCCTCAGTCCACATCAAGACACTAACATCTCCTCAGTCCACATCAACATCTCCTCAGTCCACATCAAGACACTAACATCTCCTCCATCCACATCAAGACACTAACATCTCCTCAGTCCACATCAACAGACACTAACATCTCCTCAGTCCACATCAACAGACACTAACATCTCCTCAGTCCACATCAACAGACACTGACATCTCCTCAGTCCACATCAACAGACACTAACATCTCCTCAGTCCACATCAACAGACACTAACATCTCCTCAGTCCACATCAACAGACACTGACATCTCCTACAGCCAGATAAAATATCCTCCTCTGACATTTTATTTGGCCTGTAAGCACAGTGAGAAAGATTGCTATTGTTCAAACCCACTTTTTTGACAGATAAAAATCTTTCACTCCTCTCCGACAGCGTTGAAGCGAGATAATTTTCACTCCTCCATGGTCACCCCCATTGAGAACCTTTTAACTCTAGAACTTTTTTCTGGACAGTCTGTCCAACACAGTATAAGTATATCAATAGCAAAGCCCAGTGGATTATGTTTCAATAGCAAGTAGTCTATTATTCAAAAAGACAACTTTCTTCGTTGTGAGCGAAGTGTTACTTCCATCTATACATAAACTAAACCACAGTAAATGGGTATGCAAATGTTCCCTTCCAATGTCAAAGTGTGCCTGTGGGAAGGTGGGCGTTGCACTCCGTCTGTCGTGTCTCCTTGTATTATTCCGCAGCGTTAGATTGATAACTACCACAGGCGGTGGATGGCACACACACACACACACACACACACGCACGCACGCACGCACGCACGCACAGACACACACACACACACTACCACAGGCGGTGGATGTCTGGGGGATTCAAGACAAACTCGACTGACTGAGTGTGTGGGACTGAATTACCATGGTAAAAGCTCTCCTATCATACAGCTACATGACTGACCATGGTAAAAGCTCTCCTGTCATACAGCTACATGACTGACCATGGTAAAAGCTCTCCTATCATACAGCTACATGACTGACCATGGTAAAAGCTCTCCTATCATACAGCTACATGACTGACCATGGTAAAAGCTCTCCTGTCATACAGCTACATGACTGACCATGGTAAAAGCTCTCCTATCATACAGCTACATGACTGACCATGGTAAAAGCTCTCCTGTCATACAGCTACATGACTGACCATGGTAAAAGCTCTGTCATACAGCTACAGCTTGACTGGACTTGGACACTCACACACACACACACACACACAAACACACACACACACACACACACACACACACACACACACACACACACACACACACACACACACACACACACACACACACACACACACACACAAGCTGTGGCCATCGTGAAATTATGTCAGCTGACATATGTCTAACGGTTTCCTCGTATCGCCTACAAGCCACTGATGCGGACTTTGGAACATCTACATTTTAAAAAGTCTAATAAATCAATTTATTTTAGGCTACACCACACAATAAATCCATTATTTATTCTAGGCAGGTGTAAAGAAGCATTATATGAAGAAAATGTAGTCTATTTCAGAAGAACAGAATAGCATATTCTGAGTCATCCTTATGTTAGGTCTTGATGTGGTTATGCCATATGGCTGTGGGCTACACCAGTTCATTTAGCAGACAAGATTTGCTTAGAATTCCCTCAGCATTGTTTTATATTATTTTATAATAAGAAGAATACAATTGAACATAGCTGAATAAAATGGAAAGGATGTTTTTCTCAAATGCGGTTCTATTTAATATGCCAGGAAGGCTACACCCGTTCTATTTAATATGCCAGGAAGGCTACACCCGTTCTATTTAATATGCCAGGAAGGCTACACCCGTTCTATTTAATATGCCAGGAAGGCTACACTGGTTCTATTTAATATGCCAGGAAGGCTACACGGGTTCTATTTAATATGCCAGGAAGGCTACACCCGTTCTATTTAATATGCCAGGAAGGCTACACACGTTCTATTTAATATGCCCGGAAGGCTACACCCGTTCTATTTAATATGTGAGGAAGGCTACACAGGTTCTATTTAATATGCCAGCAAGGTTACACCCATTCTATTTAATATGCCAGGAAGGCTACACCCGTTCTATTTAATATGCCAGGAAGGCTACACCCGTTCTATTTAATATGCCAGGAAGGCTACACCCGTTCTATTTAATATGCCAGGAAGGCTACACGGGTTCTATTTAATATGCCAGGAAGGCTACACGGGTTCTATTTAATATGCCAGGAAGGCTACACCCGTTCTATTTAATATGCCAGGAAGGCTACACCCGTTCTATTTAATATGCCCGGAAGGCTACACCCGTTCTATTTAATATGCCAGGAAAGCTACACAGGTTCTATTTAATATGCCAGGAAGGCTACACAGGTTCTATTTAATATGCCAGGAAGGCTACACCGGTTCTATTTAATATGCCAGGAAGGCTACACCCGTTCTAAAGAGGATTATTGTGCTTCATTTTAAGAATTAAGAAATAAATATAGCAGCATGAGAAAGCTGAGATCCTCTTTACAATAGTTGCCAGTCAAAATACGATACGTATTATGAGAACACGTTTCACTAGGCTCTGCAGGCTATGGGCTGTCCATCCCTGTTCCAGGGGTCTTGGGCCTATAGGTTACGTTTGGAGTTATTTGGCCACTTAAGTTGAGAGACAAACTTTATCAAAACATATAGTCCAATGGGCTAGGCTACATGATGCACGATACTATGACTAACATATGGAATTGTTTTAAGATGGTCATACCAAGGATCATTTAGCTATTTCATTTAGGATTTTAAGACAATTTGCCCATAGAAAAAATGTTGAACCTTTATTTTGACAGGGAGTCAAAGGTCTCTTTTCCAGATACGCTCTGTATAGCACCACAATACACATCAAAATACAACAAACACATTAAACTACACTTTAATATACACAATACATGTTATTATACACAGCAATACATGAAAAGCAAAACACAAACATAAAAAACAGACACATTCTTCAGTAAAAAGGTTTCCTAGCAACCATCTGTAATGCCTTAGAGGCACCAATTCCTCCAACTTTACAGTGTATTGTACATCATTCCACACGTACGGAAGTTAAAGGCTGATCTATCTAACTGTCAAGACACCAAAGGAGTCTCCAGAGTTAACCAACACCGTGAACGGGTTTGATAAGTTGTCATTTTAAATCTTAACAGTGAAGTTAGATAAGTTGGACGTTTGTGGAGCAGGGCTTTGTAAACAAAAAGAGCGCAATGATGTGATCTCCGTGACTTCAAAGAGGCCGACCTGTTGGTACAGAACACAGTGATGAGTGTCCTGTGATAAAAAAGGGCGCTATGAAAAACAGCATCTAAGGGTTTAAGAGTAGAAGCAGCTGCACATTGATAAATAGCATCACTATTATCAAGAACAGGTAGAAAGGTTGACTACACAATCGGCTTCCTGCTGACTAGAGAGAGATAAGGTATGTTTCTGTAAAAAAAAAAAAACAACAAGCTCAGTCTTAAACAACAAATCATTGTCAATCCAAGTACCAAGGTATTTATAAGCAATCTTATTGTGTGCATAATAGTATCATCCGCATACACACTGAACAAAAATATACAGTAAATGCAACATGTAAATTGTTGGTCCCATGTTTCATGAGCTGAATTTTTTTTTCCCTTTAGTACAGTATTTGGGGGCGGCAGGTAGCCCAGTGGTTAGAGTGTTTGGCCCATAACCGAAAGGTTGCTGGATCAAATCCCCGAGCTGACAAGGTAAAAATCTGTCGTTCTGCCCCTGAACAAGGCAGTTAACCCACTGTTCCTAGGCCGTCATTGAAAATAAGAATATGTTCTTAACTGACTTGCCTAGTAAAATAAAGGTAAAAAAAAAAAAAAAAAAAATTCTGACTGTACTAAAGCTCTTTTGTGGGTAAAAACTCATTCTGATTGGCTGGGCCTGGCTCAAACAATCTGGATGTTGTTTGAGAAGAACGTGGTTTTCAGCCCTGACAATCCATTCTTGCACCATATCAGACTCTGGAAACGGTTAATTGATGAAGTATTCCTTCTATTCCTGGGCACAGCAGAGGAACTTTATCAATTCCCCTCCTTCATCAATACAAGCAGTGAACATCTGAAATTCATCCTCACCTTTGATGCACATTAAATACTTTTTCTGGACATTTTGATAAAGAGGGCACACATTTTGATAGCACGGACCTATACAGGAAGCAGACGGACAAGAATTCCCTGTTACGCGGAGATAGCTTCCACCCTACACCCCTAAAAAAGAGCCTCCCCATCAGCCAATACAGTCACATACGCAGGATTTGTAGTACACAGAGTGACTATGACAAACAAGCCGACTGTCTGGATGAGCATTTCAGACAGCAGGGTTAGGGATCGTTATAAAAATATGACCCAGGATGAGCCTCATACCCAAACCACCCCACCCCCCTGACCAACAAGTTCAACGCTTCCTTCAGTACTCCCCACTTGGTAAACAGTTCAACCACATCATTAAAAAACACTGGTACATCTTGAGCGCTGATGGAAAAGACGTTTAAAGAACCCCCGCGCCCCCAACATAAGTCAAATGGTGGTGAGGTCTGATCTTCCTCCAGTGCCACACAGTACCTTTCTAGACAATGTGCCGGACGGTAACTATAGATCTGGCTGATGTACCCAGTGTAACTTCACGAACAAATGCACAATGTTCAATCACCCTATCACAGGCAAGACCATTAAGATTAAGGGCATCATTACATGTTCCACAAAAAATGTGAGATACCTGATCAAGTGTATTTGTGGTCTATGTAGGAAAAATAAAACTAGCTCTGAAAACAAGGATATCAGAACACAGGAGTAATATCAGGACCCTTGACCAGAGAAACCCTGTGGCTGCGCATTTCATGGAGGCTCGTCACAGCATTAGCTCTCTGAGATACATTGGTATAAAACATGTTAAGACTCCTAGGAGGGGGAGATACATATAATCTAAAGGTCTGAACTAATAGTTTGATATTGATATGAGACTATTTCTTACATGAATATGTCACATTGATTTGTCATGCCTTCCATGTGTCCTACGTAGTCATTTTGTACATTTGTAAACACCTACTCATTCAAGGGTTTTTATTTTTTACTATTTTCTACGTTGTAGAATAATATTGAGGACATCTAAACTATGAAATAACACATATGGAATCATGTAGTAGCCAAAAAAGTGTTAAACAAATCAAAATATTTTATATTTGAGATTCTTCAAAGTAGCCACCCTTTGCCTTGATGACAGATTGGCACACTCTTGGCATTCTCTCAACCAGCTTAATTTGGAATGCTTTTCCAACAGTCTTGAGGGAGTTCCCACATATGCTGAGCACTTGTTGGCTGCTTTTTCTTCACTCTACAGTCCAACTCATCCCAAACCATCTCAACTGGGTTGGTCGGGTTATTGTGGAGGCCAGGTCATCTGATGCAGCACTCCATCTAGCCTACATCTAGCCTCTAGCCTCCATCTAGCCTCCATCTAGCCTCCATCTAGCCTACAGTACAGCCATACGTGTATTATGTAAATGGTAGTGTAGAGACATTGGTCCCTTTCCAATACGTGTATTATGTAAATGGTAGTGTAGAGACATTGGTCCCTTTCCAATACGTGTATTATGTAAATGGTAGTGTAGAGATATTGGTCCCTTTCCAATACGTGTATTATGTAAATGGTAGTGTGGATACATTGGTCCCATTCCAAATGGCACCGTATTATATAGTGCACTACTGTTGACCAGAGCCCCGTCAAAGGTAGGGAATAGAGTGCCATTTGGGATGCATCCATTGACAGAAGTGTCTGGACAGCTAAGACAGTTGGGGTCTGACCACTGAATGATACATCAGTGGTATTTATTTCAGAGGAACGTCATCTTCAGAAGACTCTTATCTATACTATTGTTGCTCTAATATCTCTCCTGTTCATCAACTATTTATACAATTATATCTATTAGAATATGACCGGAGCAATTTCCTCCTCCCTGAGGGATTGGAGCTGAGGCTGTTGTGACTCTGATTGGCTACTAGGTCTGTTATCTAGGCTGTCTGACAAAGAACAATGGACCTTTACAACAATGCAGTACCAATCGCGGCGGGGTTTGTGGGTCTTTGCGTTCAGTATAAAGATAGACCGTATGGAGGTTCAACAAAGCATGGGATTTGTGTTTTCTCTACCAAGCCCTGAGAGGGGGAGGAGAGAGGGAGGAGAGAGAGAGAGACGAACAAGAGGAAAGAAAATGAAAGAGAGAACAGAGATAAGAGGCAGACGGGCGCTCCCCACCACATGTTCGGCAGCGAGCTGCGTGCGCTCTGTGCTAGCTGGCACGGTTTACCCAGGCACACTGTAACTATGCATCCCATTACCACAGAGAGAAACACACACAGACATCTGAGAGGGAAGCATCCCCTGTTGGCGGAGAGAAAGCAATATGTGGTGTTATTACACTCGGCACGGGGAAAGGGGGGGGGGGGGTTACGGTACAGGTAGAGGCAGGGGTACACACACACACACACACACACACCACGGCCGTGGGTGGAGGAAGAAGAGGAGAGAGCAGAGGAGAGGAGATGAGAGAGAGAGGAAGGTATTTGGTTTTACATACATCTCATCTGAGACTGAGTTGGCTGAGGAACCTGAACCTGGCACACAGCATGACCTTTATTTTCCCACAATAATGACTCTCACAAGTAAATATCTAAGGAAGCACCAGATACGCTCTTCGCAATATAAACTTTCATTACTTCATATTGAAGACGCGCTGTATTCTGACAGAGGGAAATGGGAACAACCTACTTGACTGTTCCTGATATAAATCCAGGTACTGAATATCTTTAGGTATGATGACATAAGGTATGATGGCATAAGGTATGATGACATGATGACATAAGGTATGATGACATAAGGTATGATGACATAAGGTATGATGGCATAAGGTATGATGGCATAAGGTATGATGACATAAGGTATGATGGTATAAGGTATGATGACATAAGGTATGATGACATAAGGTATGATGGCATAAGGTATGATGACATAAGGTATGATGACATAAGGTATGATGGCCTAAGGTATGATGACATAAGGTATGATGGCATAAGGTATGATGGCATAAGGTATAATGACATAAGGTATGATGGCATAAGGTATGATGGCATAAGGTATGATGGCATAAGGTATGATGACATAAGGTATGATGGCATAAGGTATGATGGCATAAGGTATGATGGCATAAGGTATGATGAGATGGACAAGAGTTGGGATTGAAGGTTTATGTGCTCCTTATAAAACTGAAACTGATTGGGATCACAACATGGTTTTCTCCATGCGGAATCCTCACGTATCATGGAACTTTGCAGGCTTCCACAATACAACAACAGCTGTTTGATTCCATTAATAAACTGTGGAGAGGGTCTGTTACGTTGTAATAACAGCTGTTTGATTCCATTATTAAACTGTGGAGAGGGTCTGTTACGTTGTAATAACAGCTGTTTGATTCCATTGATAAACTGTGGAGAGGGTCTGTTACGTTGTAATAACAGCTGTTTGATTCATTAATAAACTGTGGAGAGGGTCTGTTACGTTGTAATAACAGCTGTTTGATTCCATTAATAAACTGTGGAGAGGGTCTGTTACGTTGTAATAACAGCTGTTTGATTCCATTAATAAACTGTGGAGAGGGTCTGTTACGTTGTAATAACAGCTGTTTGATTCCATTAATAAACTGTGGAGAGGGTCTGTTACGTTGTAATAACAGCTGTTTGATTCCATTAATAAACTGTGGAGAGGGTCTGTTACGTTGTAATAACAGCTGTTTGATTCCATTAATAAACTGTGGAGAGGGTCTGTTACGTTGTAATAACAGCTGTTTGATCATTTAAACGTTTAGTGCATTTTAACCAAACTAATCACAGTTGACTATCTAGTCACACACCCACACACACCCACACACACACACACACACACACACACACACACACACACACACACACACACACACACACACACACAATGAACACCACCAGAGTAAGTGATGTGTAAGTGATGCTATGGTATTACTGTAATTATGTGTAGGTGACAAGACCCTCTCAATGACAACTGACCTGTACAGACAGTCCAGTAATTATCCCACAACATACAGACCATAATACTGACTGTTCAATGACAACTGACCTGTACAGACAGTCCAGTAATTATCCCACAACATACAGACCATAATACAGACTGCTCAATGACAACTGACCTGTACAGACAGTCCAGTAATTATCCCACAACATACAGACCATAATACTGACTGCTCAATGACAACTGACCTGTACAAACAGTCCAGTAATTATCCCACAACATACAGACCATAATACTGACTGCTCAATGACAACTGACCTGTACAGACAGTCCAGTAATTATCCCACAACATACAGACCATAATACTGACTGCTCAATGACAACTGACCTGTACAGACAGTCCAGTAATTATCCCACAACATACAGACCATAATACTGACTGCTCAATGACAACTGACCTGTACAGACAGTCCAGTAATTATCCCACAACATACAGACCATAATACTGACTGCTCAATGACAACTGACCTGTACAGACAGTCCAGTAATTATCCCACAACATACAGACCATAATACTGACTGCTCAATGACAACTGACCTGTACAGACAGTCCAGTAATTATCCCACAACATACAGACCATAATACTGACTGCTCAATGACAACTGACCTGTACAGACAGTCCAGTAATTATCCCACAACATACAGACCATAATACTGACTGCTCAATGACAACTGACCTGTACAGACAGTCCAGTAATTATCCCACAACATACAGACCATAATACTGACTGCTCAATGACAACTGACCTGTACAGACAGTCCAGTAATTATCCCACAACATACAGACCATAATACTGACTGCTCAATGACAACTGACCTGTACAGACAGTCCAGTAATTATCCCACAACATACAGACCATAATACTGACTGCTCAATGACAACTGACCTGTACAGACAGTCCAGTAATTATCCCACAACATACAGACCATAATACTGACTGCTCAATGACAACTGACCTGTACAGACAGTCCAGTAATTATCCCACAACATACAGACCATAATACTGACTGCTCAATGACAACTGACCTGTACAGACAGTCCAGTAATTATCCCACAACATACAGACCATAATACTGACTGCTCAATGACAACTGACCTGTACAGACAGTCCAGTAATTATCCCACAACATACAGACCATAATACTGACTGCTCAATGACAACTGACCTGTACAGACAGTCCAGTAATTATCCCACAACATACAGACCATAATACTGACTGCTCAATGACAACTGACCTGTACAGACAGTCCAGTAATTATCCCACAACATACAGACCATAATACTGACTGCTCAATGACAACTGACCTGTACAGACAGTCCAGTAATTATCCCACAACATACAGACCATAATACTGACTGCTCAATGACAACTGACCTGTACAGACAGTCCAGTAATTATCCCACAACATACAGACCATAATACTGACTGCTCAATGACAACTGACCTGTACAGACAGTCCAGTAATTATCCCACAACATACAGACCATAATACTGACTGCTCAATGACAACTGACCTGTACAGACAGTCCAGTAATTATCCCATAACATACAGACCATAATACTGACTGCTCAATGACAACTGACCTGTACAGACAGTCCAGTAATTATCCCACAACATACAGACCATAATACTGACTGCTCAATGACAACTGACCTGTACAGACAGTCCAGTAATTATCCCACAACATACAGACCATAATACTGACTGCTCAATG
Organism: Thymallus thymallus; assembly: GCA_023634145.1. Classification (NCBI taxonomy): domain Eukaryota; kingdom Metazoa; phylum Chordata; class Actinopteri; order Salmoniformes; family Salmonidae; genus Thymallus; species Thymallus thymallus. The sequence goes on from CM042421.1 coordinate 5,075,117, forward strand.
ACAACTGACCTGTACAGACAGTCCAGTAATTATCCCATAACATACAGACCATAATACTGACTGCTCAATGACAACTGACCTGTACAGACAGTCCAGTAATTATCCCACAACATACAGACCATAATACTGACTGCTCAATGACAACTGACCTGTACAGACAGTCCAGTAATTATCCCACAACATACAGACCATAATACTGACTGCTCACTCTTAATCACAGCCTGTCATAACCAGAGAACTCACTGTGGCTGCGTCCTAAATGGCACCCTATTCCCTATAGTGCACTACTTTTGACCAAAGCCCTATGGGCCCTTGGCACTGTATAGAGAATAGGGTGCCATTAGGGTCGGACACCAAGCGAGCCGAACACTGGGCGTCACCTTGACAACCAGAGGAGAAAATCATTGCAATTAATGCAACAGAAGAGAACAATAGAAAACCCAGTATTTCAGGAACATATTCAACCGTAGACTAACCAGAGAGCATTCAACCAGGTGTTTCACACCACATGAACCTGTTATCACAGAGCCATAAAGACGTGGATCATTCTCCTTCTGAAAAGAGTATTTAAAAAGACATCATGCCAATGCATTGCCGTGCTCTAGTCCAATGCCTTGCATGTCTTCAGAAAAGATAGGCCTTTCTTGTGGAAATGTAAGAACATATTTTGTTACTTTCAAGGTGTTGAATGTTTCTTTCACATTTGGTAAATGTGGATTTATAATGTCTACATTAGACTTCACGTTTAATCCCTTAATATTTAGATTGATTTCTGATATGGTTTGAGTGTCTGAATTGGAGATGGGGTGACCTACAGTATCTTGTCATGCGTGATAGAATTGGGGTGACCTACAGTATCTTGTCATGCGTGACAGAATTGGGGCGACCTACAGTATCTTGTCATGCGTGACAGATCACGTTTATCCAATCTCTCCCTGGCTGTATGCTCAGACAGTCATGTCCTGTGCCTGTAACCTTGGTGATTGTCCTCCGTGTCCTGTGTCAGCGCACTTCCTGCCTGATACTCAATCTACTCACCTAACAGAACACTCCATGACGGCGTCCCAAATGGCACCCTATGTAGTGCACATATTTTGACCAGAGTCCTATGGCGGCTGTGGTCAAACGTAGTGCACTATATAGGGATTAGGGTGCCATTTGGGACGCAGCCCATGCCCTTCTTGTGGAAACAGACAACACAGCTCATGTGTTATGCTTGGGGTTCCTTGAGGCGTATATGATCATTCATTCTCACCCTACCGTACTGTATAGTACTGTATCCTCATATCATATCATATCGGCTGAGACCCAAAAGGCATCCTATTCCCTTCATTGTGCAGTACTTTCCTATGTGCCCTTGTCAGAAGTGGTGCCCTACATAAGGAATAGGGTGCCGTTTGGGACACGGACATCATATCATATCGTATCATAGTGGTGATCAAAGTGCCATCGACCACAGACAGACAAAATACATTTTATGACAGTCCTATTTTATAGCCTATGTGTACTGCACCTCTTTTAGAAATGGAAACTGGAAAATAAGCCAGGAAATGGCGTATAGAAGTCCTGTGTGCTTCTCCTGACAGGCTGATAGTCCTCTTCAACGGTCCTATTCTTAGTTGTGGTATTTAAATCACTCATTAGACCTTTACAGGGAGTGAATTGAATGTTCTAAATTAAATGGTGTATTTTCCTGGTGGCGAAACGGAGCAGAGCACTCCATACTACTGTCAGTAAAATGGCAACGCAACACGGAGGCTCATTGATCTGGCGGCCCCCAAATACCATGCACTATGACATGGAGCTAGCAGTTTTACACAGAACAGTCATTTGAACAGAACAGTCAAATACCATGCACTATGACATGGAGCTAGCAGTTATACACAGAACAGTCATTTGAACAGAACAGTCAAATACCATGCACTATGACATGGAGCTAGCAGTTATACACAGAACAGTCATTTGAACAGAACAGTCAAATACCATGCACTATGACATGGAGCTAGCAGTTATACACAGAACAGTCATTTGAACAGAACAGTCAAATACCATGCACTATGACATGGAGCTAGCAGTTATACACAGAACAGTCATTTGGGTCCTTTGATTATTCTTCCTACAGAAGAGAATATTTAAGTCCAGGGGTCGTGGTTGTAGAACAGAGGTCCAGGGTTCATGGTTGTAGAACAGAGGTCCAGGGGTTGTGGTGGTAGAACAGAGGTCCAGGGGTCGTGGTTGTAGAACAGAGGTCCAGGGGTCGTGGTTGTAGAACAGAGGTCCAGGGGTCATGGTTGTAGAACAGAGGTCCAGGGGTCATGGTTGTAGAACAGAGGTCCAGGGGTCGTGGTTGTAGAACAGAGGTCCAGGGGTCATGGTTGTAGAACAGAGGTCCAGGGGTCATGGTTGTAGAACAGAGGTCCAGGGGTCGTGGTTGTAGAACAGAGGTACAACAGGATTTCTCTCCCCTGATCCGTTACTCAGTTCACCCCTTTCAGCCACAGGCCATGGTGAAGAAGTGAGGTCACCTGCTCATTGGTCTCTTTGAGTGCTTCAGCCACAGGCCATGGTGAAGAAGAGAGGTCCCCTGCTCATTGGTCTCTTTGAGTGGTTCAGCCAGGCCATGGTGAAGAAGAGAGGTCCCCTGCTCGTTGGTCTCTTTGAGTGGTTCAGCCAGGCCATGGTGAAGAAGAGAGGTCCCCTGCTCATTGGTCTCTTTGAGTGGTTCAGCCAGGCCATGGTGAAGAAGAGAGGTCCCCTGCTCATTGGTCTCTTTGAGTGGTTCAGCCAGGCCATGGTGAAGAAGAGACGTCCCCTGCTCATTGGTCTCTTTGAGTGGTTCAGCCAGGCCATGGTGAAGAAGAGAGGTCCCCTGCTCGTTGGTCTCTTTGAGTGGTTCATATAATCATAAAATGAAATATGCCACTGGTGTTACAGCAGGAGTCTGACTAACCTGCAACCACCGTTTTAACACCGCAGGTATTTTCATATTTTCATCGCCAACAGGGACACTTCAGAATAAATAAATAGTGGTGTGCATTCATTACATTAATTCACATGAGCTTGATGAGTTTACTGAATAATGTAAAAAATAATAATTCTAAATAAAGTCTCATTAGGCTCAGTGGCAGCTGTACCTGAAACAGCAATCTGTCATATTTATTTAACATTCTACCTGACTCTACTGTTTCAGTAATGTCAGAAGGGAATTGGTTGTAATGAGTTTCTACAATGTATTCCTGATTACAAAAGCAAGGTCAGATAAGTGGATTAATGAAACTCAAAACATGTTTTGGTTTGCTAAATACAGTGGGGAGAACAAGTATTTGATACACTGACGATTTTGCAGGTTTTCCTATCACATTGTATGATTTTTAAATAATTAATTTGCATTTTATTGCATGACATAAGTATTTGATCACCTACCAACCAGTAAGAATTCCGGCTCTCACAGACCTGTTAGTTTTTCTTTAAGAAGCCCTCCTATTCTCCACTCATTACCTGTATTAACTGCACCTGTTTGAACTCGTTACCTGTATAAAAGACACCTGTCCACACACTCAATCAAACAGACTCCAACCTCTCCACAATGGCCAAGGCCAGAGAGCTGTGTAAGGACATCAGGGATAAAATTGTAGACCTGCACAAGGCTGGGATGGGCTACAGGACAATAGGCAAGCAGCTTGGTGAGAAGGCAACAACTGTTGGCACAATTATTAGAAAATGGAAGAAGTTCAAGATGACGGTCAATCTCCCTCGGTCTGGGGCACCATGCAAGATCTCACCTCGTGGGGCATCAATGATCATGAGGAAGGTGAGGGATCAGCCCAGAACTACACGGCAGGACCTGGTCAATGACCTGAAGAGAGCTGGGACCACAGTCTCAAAGAAAACCATTAGTAACACACTACGCCGTCATGGATTAAAATCCTGCTGCGCACGCAAGGTCCCCCTGCTCAAGCCAGCGCATGTCCAGGCCCGTCTGAAGTTTGCCAATGACCATCTGGATGATCCAGAGGAGGAATGGGAGAAGGTCATGTGGTCTGATGAGACAAAAATAGAGCTTTTTGGTCTAAACTCCACTCGCCGTGTTTGGAGGAAGAAGAAGGATGAGTACAACCCCAAGAACACCATCCCAACCGTGAAGCATGGAGGTGGAAACATCATTCTTTGGGGATGCTTTTCTGCAAAGGGGACAGGACGACTGCACCGTATTGAGGGGAGGATGGATGGGGCCATGTATCGCGAGATCTTGGCCAACAACCTCCTTCCCTCAGTAAGAGTATTGAAGATGGGTCGTGGCTGGGTCTTCCAGCATGACAACGACTCGCAACTAAGGAGTGGCTCCGTAAGAAGCATCTCAAGGTCCTGGAGTGGCCTAGCCAGTCTCCAGACCTGAACCCAATAGAAAATATTTGGAGGGAGCTGAAAGTCCGTATTGCCCAGCGACAGCCCCGAAACCTGAAGGATCTGTATGGAGGAGTGGGTCAAAATCCCTGCTGCAGTGTGTGCAAACCTGGTCAAGAACTACAGGAAACGTATGATCTCTGTAATTGCAAACAAAGGTTTCTGTACCAAATATTAAGTTCTGCTTTTCTGATGTATCAAATACTTATGTCATGCAATAAAATGCAAATTAATTACTTAAAAATCATACAATGTGATTTTCTGGATTTTTGTTTTAGATTCCGTCACTCACAGTTGAAGAGTACCTATGATACAAAATTACAGACTTCTACATGCTTTGTAAGTGGGAAAACCTGCAAAATCGGCAGTGTATCAAATACTTGTTCTCCCCACTGTATTTACCAAATTCATCTGCGTCAACATGAAAATGTTGAAAATACTGCTGTGACTTAATTCAAGATGTACATTGACTATATTTTACATACACTATCGAGATTCACATCAGAAGAGACTGAGAATATGCCTTTTAACTGCTTCTCTCGCTCTCTCTCTCTCTCTCTCTCTCTCTCTCTCTCTCTCTCTCTCAATTCAATTTCAATTTAAGGGCTTTATTGGCATGGGAAACATATGTTAACCATGCATGATTCTCTCACCCACCTGATCATCAGCTGCAATCACTCACCTGTTCCTGATCAGTCATCTGCCACCCTACTAAAGTCACGACCTGACATCCAGTCCCCACCGGATAGTTATGTCCCATCCACAATACCCGCCTCAGAAACCAACCTGCTCACCCACCTGGGAATCGGAACCGTCTGCCAAGCCAACCGTTAACTCTCCTGTACCACTCACTGGGATTCCTGGATCTTCCCCTCACGACCCAACTCATCTACCCCAAATCCACATCACAAATACTCTCCGTGGTCTGTTTAATAAATATCATTATTGTAATCTTCGTTGCCCGGTCTGCTTTTGGGTTCACCCCTGATCCCTGACAGATATGGGAGTTTATCCAAATTGGGTTTGTTTTTTCGAATTCTTTGTGGATCTGTGTAATCTGAAGGAAATATGTGTCTCTAATATGGTCATATATTTGGCAGGAGGTTAGGAAGTGCAGCTCAGTTTCCATCTCATTTTGTGGGCAGTGTGCACATAGCCTGTCTTCTCTTGAGAGCCAGGTCTGCCTACGGCGTTCTTTCTCAACACTGAGTCTGTACATAGTCAAACCTTTCCTTAAGTTTGGGTCACAGTGGTCAGGTATTCTGCCACTGTGTACTTTCTGTTTAGGGCCAAACAGCATTCTAGTTTGCTCCGTTTTTTTGTTAGTTCTTTCCAATGTGTCAAGTAATTATCTTTTTGTTTTCCCATGATTTGTTTGCGTTTAAATGTGTTGTTGTCCTGGGGCTCTGTGGGGTCTGTTTGTGTTTGTGAACGGAGCTCTCTCTCTCTCTCTAACTAAAGTTAAATGCAACACGTACAGACACACTCAAACACAATTACACGTACACCCACCTCCCCCCTTGAAGCAGGCATCCATCTTACATAAGGCTGATGACTCAGCAGTATTCACCCTGCTCTCCTCCATGTCTCCTCTCAGTCTCCTCCATGTTTCCTCTCAGTCTCCTCACAGTCTCCTCCATGTCTCCTCTATGTCTCCTCTGTCTCCTCTGAGTCTCCTCCATGTCTCCTCTCAGTCTCCTCTCAGTCTCCTCTCAGTCTCCTCCGTGTCTCCTCTCAGTCTCCTCCATGTCTCCTCTGTCTCCTCCATGTCTCCTCCATGTCTCCTCTCAGTCTCCTTCATGTCTCCTGTGGGTTTCAGCTAAAGGTCGATCCCCATCCATTCCCTCAGGTCCGTGTCTCTACAACACACGCAGCAGCAACACACAACAATCTGCTTTGTTCTCAGAAGAACGTGAAATCAGTTTGATAGGTCTAAACTGTCTGTTTTTATTATGAACAAGAACTGTGTCCACAGAAGCCCTTTAAAATGGCAAATATCAGATGCCTTCCAAGTTGATTGGGTGGTTAGGAAATCTATTTTCTGTAAAGAGCAGAGCACCCATGAATTTGCTGTCCTCACTGTGGGTTTGTAGAGATGCAACACAACAGAAGACAAAGAGATTGCAGCAGAATGTTCTCAGTCTCTACCTGTATTAATCATCTCAACTCAATGTCTCAGTGTTTTGGCACAATGCTTACACCCACACTGCCATGTATTATACTGAGCCTTGAAACGGAGAGAGAGCGGGAGAGAGAGACAGAGAGAGAGCGGGAGAGAGAGAGAGAGAGAGAGAGAGAGAGAGAGAGAGAGAGAGAGAGAGAGAGAGAGAGAGAGAGAGAATAGCCTCTTTAAATCGCTGCCACAGCCTTCACCATAACACTGCCTCAGTCTACTCTACCCTGCCATTTAACAGGGCTTGCACCATCCATCCACCTGGGAATACTGTAGGCTACATGACCATTCATCCACCTGGGAATACTGTAGGCTACATGACCATCCATCCACCTGGGAATACTGGAGGCTGCATGACCATCCATCCACCTGGGAATACTGTAGGCTGCATGACCATCCATCCACCTGGGAATACTGTAGGCTACATGACCATCCATCCACCTGGGAATACTGTAGGCTACATGACCATCCATCCACCTGGGAATACTGTAGGCTACGTGACCATCCATCCACCTGGGAATACTGTAGGCTACATGACCATCCATCCACCTGGGAATACTGTAGGCTACATGACCATCCATCCACCTGGGAATACTGTAGGCTACATGACCATTCATCCACCTGGGAATACTGTAGGCTACGTGACCATTCATCCACCTGGGTAACTAAAAAGCATTTTTTTAAGGGAGATTCTCTATGGAACTTGCTTTTTAGTCCAGGCTTATTCTGTGTCTGGGAAAAAAAACATTTGAGATAATCCTTTAAACTGCCAGGTGTGATGTGAAATATTAGCCCTCTGACATGGTAGGCGACAATTTTGTGACTTGATGGAGAAGTCTTCATTCCAGGATATAGTGTAAGTCTGGTTTATCTGACTGACCACAGTGCTGAATCAGACATAGAACAACTGGAGTGTGTTGGGGAAAATGTTCCAAGATGGCCACCGAGATCATGAAAGTCTGAAATGTTACCCTATTCCCTATTTAGTGGACTACTTTTGACCACTATAAAGGTTGCCATTGATTTCAGACACAGTTTAGAGCCTACTTCCTGATTGTGTTAGCCAGTGATATTTATTCCCGGGAGGTAAGATGGGAAGTAATATCCAGAGAGAGAAGAGGACGGAATAAAGCATGAATTATGAATGACTGCCAAGGGTGTGTGTATCTGGGGGGACGTGTGTGGGGGTTGGATGGAACTGCTGACAGATGGTTTCCAAAAAGATGTTGGATCAGGTTAAGTCACACCAGAGAGGGATGATATCCGGCCTGTAATAACACTCGTCCTCAGAGTTGATTTAGGTATTAATGTGTCCGTCCACTACCTCTCCCTATTTACCATCCAGACACTTCCTCCTCTTCTATCAGTCAGTCCTGATGTACTGGTGTGGGGGTGTGGCCCATTCAAATTAAATAAACAAGCTTGTTTTTCTAATTTACAAACCCTCACATGATCAGAAGTCCTCTCCTTCAGTAATAAGTAATGAAAGTTGAACATTGAATCTCTGTGTAACTTGGATTGACTCCAAGGTAGGAGGATATTTCAGTGAATATTTCATCTAACTGAAAATTAATTGCAGACAACACACACACACACACCTTTTCTCAAATTGCAAGCAGGACATTCCAAGTGAGGGTGGACAAGGACATATGTTTAGTTATAGAGATAATGAATGAATGCTGTCAGATGTCTGAGGGATTACACATGGCCCCTACAAGCCACCGTACATGTTAGGGTAATATATGTGCTTTTACAGCATTGTGCAGTCTATTAAGTGGGAACATTTAAAGGGCTATCAAACAGTATTTTAAGTTGATGGCTTCATTGGATTGGAGAGAAAATCAGAAAGAGAGGGTGAGAGAGAGAGAGAGAGAGAGAAAATCAGAAAGAGGGTGAGAGAGAGAGCAGCTCCTCTTCTATGAGTGATGCCATATCAGAATAAATAAAGATGTAACAACCAAACACAGCAAAACAACCTTTTTGTATCTCTTCAGAGCCTGCCAGTGGGCTGCCTTGTCCTCTCCCATGCGTCCTAGATGGCATCCTCTGTCCTACTACTTTTGACCAGAGCCAGTGCACTAAATAGGGAATAGAGTTCCATTTGGGACAAGGCCTCTGCATCTCTCCAGGAAGGGATGCTTCTGGTCTGGTTGTCTTCTATTGGAGCCATTCAGCAGGACACATGGCTCAGAGGACGTCATTAGAGGGGCTGGCTGCAGTGTCACTTCGGCCAAGGTCTGCCTGTATGTCTGTCTATCTATCTATCTGAGAGCCCAATGGACCCTGGTCAACAGTAGTGCACTATATATGGGCAATAGGGTGCCATTTGGGACAGACCCTATACAGTATATCTAAGCAGTAACATGAATAATTATACTAATCGTAACGATCAAACAGACTCCTCTTCAATTCATCATCATTTAAGGGAATAAGTCTTGCCGTTCTGCTTTTGTCCACTTGAATTAAAGATGCTAATCTATTCATGTTAACAACATATTACTGCACGTTTCATCAGTTCAGCCAATCACTCACTTCTGTTGCCAATCTCTTCCTGGTTCTATGGAATCTTGGAGAAGTCAGAACAGTTTAGTGATGACATCATTTAGAATTACAGAATAGAATAGTTTCTAATAGAATAGAAACCTGAGCTATCAAGTGGGGAAAACCAGCTACTTTCTCACTCATTTATAGGGTAAAATGCAAGCAACGTCAATGGCTAATTTCTCTGAACAAGGGAAAACCATCAACAAATTCACTGAGAATACATTACAAACAATACTCCAAGCTGCAGCGTCTGTTACAATTAAAGCAATAACAAAATACATTTATTACATAAATAATAAAGTAAACACTCACAACAATAACCAGATGCAGCATGAAGGTCAGTACATTAAGTGTCAACAGCCAAAACCACAACAAATCAACCAAAGGTATCCATGGAGAGAGGAAACTCTTACTGAATGGGAAAACAGTGGCTTTATGCCACAGCTGAGCTTTCACAGGTGAGCCCCATCAGCACTGACGACCCTCCCAGCTCCGCCCACTTCTCCTACTCCGCCCACCATCTCCTGCAGGAAGTAAGCACAGCAAAACCCAGTAGACAGAGCAGGTAGAGGCCGTCACACTACTTGTCAAACCCAGAGAACTGATACTGTATACTGACTGTAGGGGTGTGCTTGATGTGGGGTTTGGAGGGTCCGTGGGTGGATTCCTCACGTCTTAACCATTGTTAAGAAGAGGTTTGGTACTATATTTATTGAATATTATACGAATACAATAAATTGAAATGGCCAATTTAGATGCAATTAATTAGCTTAATTTCTCAGTTCAAATGATCTTTAAACAAAATAATGTGTCAGGAATGCTTAACTTATCTGAACCATTTCTGAACAGTCTGAGATGGTCGGCGTCAAAATCCTCTTTCTTGTGCTTTTTGAGGTGGAACGACTCTCTAACTCCTCCCTCATCTGGGACACATAGCCATGTCTGTCTCTAACTCCTCCCTCATCTGGGACACATAGCCATGTCTGTCTCTAACTCCTCCCTCATCTGGGACACATAGCCATGTCTGTCTCTAACTCCTCCCTCATCTGGGACACATAGCCATGTCTGTCTTTAACTCCTCCCTCATCTGGGACACATAGCCATGTCTGTCTCTAACTCCTCCCTCATCTGGGACACATAGCCATGTCTGTCTCTAACTCCTCCCTCATCTGGGACACATAGCCATGTCTGTCTCTAACTCCTCCCTCATCTGGGACACATAGCCATGTCTGTCTCTAACTCCTCCCTCATCTGGGACACATAGCCATGTCTGTCTCTAACTCCTCCCTCATCTGGGACACATAGCCATGTCTGTCTCTAACTCCTCCCTCATCTGGGACACATAGCCATGTCTGTCTCTAACTCCTCCCTCATCTGGGACACATAGCCATGTCTGTCTCTAACTCCTCCCTGATAACGTAGCAGGTTATTGCTGAGCCACTCTGACCTTCATCTGGATCCAATCCTATCGCCACTACCGCCACCGTGTCATTTTATCCTGGCTCTGTTTCCAATTATGCTCCTCTCATAAGGCCTCAAGGCTGAGCACAGTCAATATAGAACAGTGTTGATCCTCTCATAAGGCCTCAAGGCTGAGCACAGTCAATATAAAACAGTGTTGATCCTCTCATAAGGCCTCAAGGCTGAGCACAGTCAATATAAAACAGTGTTGATCCTCTCATAAAGCCTCAAGGCTGAGCACAGTCAATATAAAACAGTGTTGATCCTCTCATAAAGCCTCAAGGCTGAGCACAGTCAATATAAAACAGTGTTTGCATCTAAGTGGATTCAATGGAGTGGTCATAGCTCTGCTCTCTCTCTCTCTCTCTTCCCCCCTCTCTCTCTCCCCTTCTCTCTCTCGTTATCTCTCTCCCCATCTCCCTCTCTCTCCCCCTCTCTCCCTATCTCCCCCTCTCTCTCCCTCGCTCTCCCTCTCTTTCTCTTTCTCTCTCTCTACCTTTCCAAGGCTCAGCCCTGGTTCCTCTCCGTTATCTCTGACTTGGTCTTCCCAGCACGTATGTTCTCAGTCCCTGCACAGAGCACTGAGCACAGAGCGCTGCTTAACCAGCCATTCCACTGCCTGCAAATTGAGTGCATTATTTGCTGCTATGAGCCGTCACTTCATCCTCCACTGCTCCTGGGCCAGGAGGGTAGAGGAGTGGGGTGGGGATAAGGCTGGCCAGGGGTGGGGGTTGTTGAGAGGGACTTGGGTGAAGATACCTAGGGCAGTATGTAGAAAAGATAAGGGACCTATATACCGTGTATTTTCAATAACAGCCTGTAGTCTTTGAGAATTTACAATCAACTAAATAAAAGCTAGACAATCAGGCCCCCATTGATGTTGTTATAATGTTTGATAACAACACAGCATTAGCCATGTCAAAATGCATAGAATTGCAAATATTTTCAGCTCCATGGTAGGATGTGTGGAATTGCAGGAGATTATCTTTGAAACTGCACGTTTCCTTCTCCGCTGCCAAGATAATGTTTTCCTCTTTGGTCTGCGTATGTTCTTTCACAGCTCAACCCTTATGGTGGAGTTTGGGAACCCCTGACCTAGGGAACCACCTGTCCAGATGTGGGACCCTACTCCCTGAAGATATAGTGCACTGCTTTTGACCAGAGCCTCCTTATTCCCTACGTAGTGCACTGCTTTTGACCAGAGTCACCTTATCTATTCAGGTGATAAACCCTTTCTACAGTAAACTTCATGCTGCAATTTAGCCTAGACCGATGCCCCAATGTGAACCACACTATATATACAAAAGTATGTGGACACCCCTTCAAATTTGTGGATTCGGCTATTTCAGCCACACCCGCTGCTGACAGGTGTATAACATTGAGCACAGCCAAGCAATCTCCATAGACAAGCAATGGCAGTAGAATGGCCTTAGTTAAGAGCTCAGCGACTTTCAACGTGGCACCGTCATTTATTTATTTAACCTTTATTTAACTAGGCATTAGGGTTGTGATACAGCCCGGGATCAAACCAGGGTCTGTAGTGACGCCTCTAGCACTGAGATGCAGTGCCTTACACCGCTGTGCCAATCAGGAGCCAAAGGATGCTCCACTCGGGAGTCATAGGAAGCCATCTTTCCAACAAGTCAGTTTGTCAAATGTCTGTCCTGTTAGAGCTGCCCCGGTCAACTGTAAGTGCTGTTATTGTGAAGTGGAAACGTCTAGGAGCAACAAAGTGGTCGGCCACACAAGCTCACAGAACGGGACCACAGAGTGCTGAAGCGCGTAGCGCATAAAAATCATCTGTCCTCGGTTGCAACACTCATTACCGAGTTCCAAACTACCTCTGCAATGTCCACACACGAACTTATCATCAGGAGCTTCATGAAATGGGTATCCATGGCCGAGCAGCTGCACACAAGCCTAAGATTACCATGTGCAATGCAAAGTGTCGGCTGGAGTGGTGTAAAGCTCGCCGCCATTGGACTCTGGAGCAGTAGAAACGAGTTCATTGGAGTGATGAATCATGCTTTACCATCTGGCAGTCCGACGGACAAATCTGGGTTTGGTGGATGCCAGGAGAACGCTACCTGCCCCAATGCATAGTGCCACCTGTAAAGTTTGATTGAGGAGGAATAATTATCTGGGGCTGTTTTTCATCGTTCACGCTAGGCCCCTTTATTCCAGTGAATGGAAATCTTAACACTACAGCATACAATGACATTCTAGACGATTCTGTGCTTCCAACTTTGTGGCAACAGTTTGGGGAAGGCCCTTTCCAGTTTCAGCATGTGCACAAAGCAAGGTCCATACAGAAATGGTTTGTTGAGATCGGTGTGGAAGAACTTAACTGGCCTGCACAGAGCCCTGACCTTAACCCCATCGAACACCTTTGGGATGAATTGGAACGTTGACTGCGAGCCAGGCCTAATCACCCAACATCAGTGCCTGACCTCACTAATGCTCTTGTGGCTGAATGGAAGCAAGTCCCTGCAGCAATGTTCCAACATCTAGTGGAAAGCCTTCCCAGAAGAGTGGAGGCTGTTGGTCATGTAGTGTATAAATTAATGCAACTTCCAAATGCAAATTGAACTGAGGTGATTGAAGTGCAGGATGGAGTCTTTCTCTGGACCTAAACGATGCCGTTCCATGTTGTCACTGCACTATGTTGGGAGACCACTGTTGTCACAGCACTATGTTGGGAGACCACTGAGACCAGAGGCCATTTCAGAAACGATGACTCATGATTCATTTCAATTTATGTGAGCAGTGCATTTTTTTTTTTATGTTGTGGGGACAGTTAGTCAACTCCCTTGAATCAGGACAGGCTGTCCGCTAGCGCCACCCAGTGGTTTGGATGACAGTACTACAGCAAAGGCAGAGCTGCTTGAAATGCATAACAAACATAAACATGCATTATTAAACTAAATCAACAGAAAGAAAGAAACATGTAGTCCTCTCCCTGATGGCCTTCAACAGCAGAGCTACAGACCAGAGCTACAGCAGAGCTACAGACCAGAGGTACAGACCAGAGGTACAGACCAGAGGTACAGCAGAGCTACAGACCAGAGCTACAGACCAGAGCTACAGACCAGAGGTACAGCAGAGCTACAGACCAGAGGTACAGACCAGAGGTACAGACCAGAGGTACAGCAGAGCTACAGACCAGAGCTACAGCAGAGCTACAGACCAGAGGTACAGCAGAGCTACAGACCAGAGCTACAGACCAGAGCTACAGACCAGAGCTACAGCAGAGCTACAGACCAGAGGTACAGCAGAGCTACAGACCAGAGGTACAGCAGAGCTACAGACCAGAGGCACAGCAGAGCTACAGACCAGAGGCAAGTACCAACCCTTTTAGCACCACAGACAGAGGACAGTGGAGAGCGGGCAATGGGCAACGCTACAGAGAGCATTTGTCAGTGCGTCCAACCGGCCTCACAACCGCAGACAGTGTGTAACCACGCCAGCCCAGGACCTCCACATCTGGCTTCTTCACCTGCGGGATCGTTTGAGACCAGCCACCGGGGCAGCTGATGAAACTGTTTCTGCACAAATTGTCAGAAACCATCTCAGAAAAGCTAATCTGCGTGCTCGTCGTCCTCACCAGGGTATTGACCTAACTGCTGTTCAGCGTCTTAAACGACTTCAGTGGGCGAATGCTCACCTTCGATGGCCACTGGCACGCTGGAGAAGTGTGCTTTTCATGGATCAATCCTGGTTTTAACTGTACAGGGCAGATGGCAGACAGCATATATGGTGTCGTGTGGGTGAGCAGTTTGCTGATGTCAACGTTGTGAACAGAGTGCCCCATGGTGGCGGTGGGGTTATGGTATGGGCAGGCATAAGCTACGGACAACAAACACAATTGCATTTTATCGATGGCAATTTGAATACACAGAGATACCGTGAAGATATCCTGAGGCCCATTGTCGTGCCATTTATCCACCGCCATCACCTCATGTTTCAGCATGATAACGCACGGCCCCATGCCACATGGATCTGTACACAATTCCTGGAAGATGAAAATGTCCCAGTTCTTCCATGGCCTGCATACTCACCAGACAGCGTGTTCTAGTTCCTGACAATATTCAGCAACTTCGTACAGCCATTGAACAGCCTGATCAACTCTATGCGACGGAGATGTGTCGCACTGCATGAGGAAAATGGTGGTCACACCAGATACTGACTGGTTTTCTGATCCACGGCCCTACCTTTTAATTATAGTATCTGTGACCAACAGACGCATATCTGTATTCCCAGTCATGTGAAATCCATAGATTAGGGCCTAATTCATTTATTTCAATTCACAGATTTTCTTATATGAACTGTAACTCAGTAAAATTGTTGCATGTTGCGTTTTTATATTTTTTCAGTGTTTAGTTTTGTTTGGCTGCCGTTCAGCAATTTCAAATAGTTATTCACAGGTTGAATGACTACCAGGCAGGCAGCATCAGTGTTGCTGGACGCTGATTCCATCATGTGTATTCTATTAATTTCATTACACTGGTATGTCAATCAACAGATACGCTACTGAACACAGCATTTACAACTGGCTCAAAAATTATATTGTGCAGAGGTGTATCACAACACTCACACACACACACTCTTTATCTCTTTCTATATTGCTGTCTCTTCCTCTCTCTCTCTTGTAGGAGGATGTGTAATATTCCATATGTTCAATATGAATAATAATATGAGTAATGTCGTGATGTGTGTTTGGTCCTATATTTATATTTTTAATCCAAGCCTCCGTCCCCGCAGGAAGTCTTTTGCCTTTTGGTAGGCCGTCATTGTAAATAAGAATTTGTTCTTAACTGACTTGCCAGTTAAATAAAGGTTAAATAAAAAATAAATAAAAAATGTCTTGACAGATTGAGTTGATGGTCGTTCATCTAGAAGTGTTGCCTTGGTCTGCGTTCAATGTTCCCATTTGTTTTCCTGCTGTGATGTCGCCATCCAGTGGACATGCTGGAGTATTACTGGTGACAGTGTTACTAGTAGTGGCCTTGTCACTACGAATCACTATTCATAGTACTGGAGTGAAAAGAAAAGGTCATAATGCCCTTTAGACAAATGTGTCACTTTTATGGCCTGGCTGAATAATGGTTGGTGGTTGCTTTTGCTGATTGCAGGCCTCCTTCTCACGAGATAACCTATGAAAACATGAATCAAGTGGGAAACCCCAAATGTTACACACAGTAGCCACCTAATACAATAGCTATGTAACCCACAGTGTTTCAGGTTTAGTCATGATTCCACTACAGAAGGCTGCAGTGGAGGCTGGTGGGAGGAGCCATAGGAGGACGGGCTCATTGTAATGGCTGGAATGAAATAAATACAATGATATCAAACACATCAAACATATGGAAACCACGTTTGACACCATTCCATTCCAGCCATTACACAGAGCCCGTCCTCCTATAGCTCCTCCCGCCAGCCTCCACTGGTAGGCTGTCATCGCACCTTCACTGCTTTCTAATGCCTCGTTCAAGTTCTAGTCAGAACTAGGAACTCGAAAATGTCCGACTTGCCACCTGGTTGTACATTTTTTCAGAGATTCCTAATTCCGACTAGCATTTTAACGCGGCATATGTCTTGGTGGTTCGGGGGCGGAACTAGGGTATTTCCAGAACTCTGCAACATGCGTCTCCGTCTGGAATTCTACGTGCAGTCAATACCGCTGGTTTTCGCTATGTAGCTATGTAAAACTAGCCACAGTAAGGATCAGACACAGTGGACTTTGTGGTTTGCTTTCAAAATAAAAGTTCATAATTGAAAGTGATGCAAATAGTGGAATCGTGTCATATTTAGACTAGATAATGGAAGAAAAAAAAGTGTGGAATGTTGTTATATAAATTCAACAAAAGACAGTAATTAGTTAATTTGACAAAACCAGTCCAAATCTATTAGACTTCACCACTGTGGATGTATTAGACTTCAGCACCGTAAGATGTATTAGACTTCAGCACTGTGGATGTATTTGACTTCAGCACTGTAGATGTATTAGACTTCACCACTGTGGATGCATTAGACTTCAGCACTGTGGATATATTAGAATTCAGCACTGTGGATGTATTAGACTTCAGCACTGTGGATGTATTAGACTTCAACACTGTGGATGTATTAGACTTCAGCACTGTGGATGTACTAGACTTCAGCACTGTGGATGTATTACATTTCAGCACTGTGGATGTATTAGACTTCAGCATTGTGGATGTATTAGACTTCAGCACTGTGGATGTATTAGACTTTAGCACTGTGGATGTTTTGCACCGGGCGGGGTCCTTCTATTTCACTGTACAGCCTTACCTATGGATCGTGGATCAATGAAGCGGGATATCAGTCTACTCAGTGACACCCACAAAACACAACTGGGAATTGATACAGATATTAGCGTCTTAGCTCTTATTGCAGGACTTTGACAATGGGAAATCCCTGTTTGACCGCTAGGTTTTATGGGTATTATGACTCATACTGTGGTACTCTATCTGATTAAGATAATGCCTTTGGCTGCTAGACAATGAAAGAAAGTTGAAAGAACAACAATAGAACAGGAGAATGCATATGAGTATGTCTTTATAAAAATAACTGCCTCCATGTTTCTATGGTGGAATTTTGGCCATAGGCTACTTTGAAGCAAGTTAAGACATGCCTCCAGAGGAGGCTGGTGGGAGGAAGTATAGGAAGACAGGCTCATTGTAATGGATGGAATAGAATTAATGAAACCGTATCAAACACATCAAACACATGGAAACCACATGTTGGACTCCATTCCATTGATTCCATTCCAAACATTACAATGAGCCTGTCTTCCTATAGCTCCTCACACCAGCCTCCTCTGCATGCCTCATAATATGAAGTAAAACATCTAGTTTTCAAACAATTAAGGCCTATCTGCAAAGTAATCTGTCAGAATGATATCATGATTATTTGCATCAATCCAGTGGCCATTTATTTTTCAAACTCCATCTCATTTGCTACAGAAACCCTACAGAAACACTCGTAATCAAAAAATAGTGCTAGGTGCCTGCACACTTCTTAGATTTCTCCCAGACTTCAAAAGTGGTCTCCTGATGTAGTTTAAGCATTGTTATGGACTTAGAACATACCATTCTGTTTTAAAAAGTGTGACTTTGAGAAAAGAAACTGAAATAATTTAGGAAAATCTAAAACCTTTGTGACTCAGTTTATCTGTTTCAATAGTAGGCCTACTATTAGCCTACTGCACAGCACAGATTGGGTTGTCCTGACTGTGACAGACAAATATGGGATGTATCATTCACAGTGTATGTCACTGTTTCTCATATAATTTTTCACAAAGGGAGCCTTTCTTTTGCCTGGCGGTTCTGTTTGGAATCTCTTCACAGTTGTGTTCCGTGGGTGTCAATGAGTAGACTGATACTCCATTTCATTTATACACAATCCATAGGTAAGGCTGTACAGTGAAATATTAATTTCAATACGCTGACTGGGGAGGTGATTTCCCACAGTCAAAGTCCCTCAGTAAGAGCTACAACACTAATATTTGTGTAAACTCTTCGCAGTTGTGTTCTGTGGGTGTCCTGGAGTAGACTGATACCCCATTTCATTTATTCACAATCCATAGCAAAGGCTGTACAGTGAAAAATATACATAAGTCTGCCCCCAATGCCATACTGAAGTCTAATACATCCACAGTGCTATTTCAACCGATTTTTTCCCCTTCGAATTAATTCATTATTGTCTTTTGTTGCATTTATATAACAACATTCCAACCTTGTTTAGCATTATCTAGTCCAGATATCGCATGATTACACTATGTGTATGCATTGGCATCACGTTCAAGGAGGAACATTTATTTTGAAGGCAAACCGCAAATGCCACTATTGCGGCTAATCCTTATTGTGGCTAGCGTCACATAGGGTAGGTACTTTAACATAATAACCTTCTAGCTCAGTCGCAGATAAGATGGACCCCTCTATGTACTTGTATGATGTCCCCGCGCTTTTGATTGAGACGTTTTGTAAGGTAATCGACATCGGCGATGGCAGTCTCGGGTGGCGCGGGCTTGGTGAGTAATGTCAACTAAAAAGTGTTACTTTCTGTGCGCGGTTTAAA
This sequence comes from Thymallus thymallus, assembly GCA_023634145.1. NCBI lineage: Eukaryota > Metazoa > Chordata > Actinopteri > Salmoniformes > Salmonidae > Thymallus > Thymallus thymallus. The sequence goes on from CM042421.1 coordinate 5,093,796, forward strand.
CTCAATGTTTATGGGTTCACCTAAGCGGCAGTGTTGTGTACACAGGGGGTATAGACTGTGTAGATTCCATGTGATGTAATGATCTCTTCTGTGATAAATTCACAATCACTTTCGTTTTCACCAAACTATGTAACGATGTTAGTGTATAGCACCGTAGCACAAATGGTAGCCACACCAGCTCCCCAAACCCTTTTCGGGGGCGTTTGCCTCTTACCTGCAATTTACAACCTGGTCTCAGAGCATTTCGCATTATTCTGTACGTAAATCTGAACACTCCATTTAGTATGATATGTCGCGCTTGTTATGGTTACATAAGACAGATGGTTGCGAATTCAAATCTCATCACTGACAACAGCATTTTAGCTAGTTGGGTGCTTTGCAACTACTTGACATGTCAGCTAACGCTTCCCCTAACCCTAACCTTGAAACCCCTTTAGCTAACCCTTCCTCTAACCTTTAACCCAACTCGTAAACTTAACCCTAAACCCTAGCCTAGCTATTGTTAGCGAGCTAACTAACGTTAGTAACTTAGTTAGAATTCGTAACATGTCATAACATATAATAAGAACTGACTGTTTCAGTACTACCTTAGTGATTTTATGATCCATGATCTTCTGTTCTGACTGTTTCGGCACCACCTTTCTGTTTTTATGATCCATTATCTTCTGTTCTGACAGAGATCGGGTCTCACTCGCTTTGATCCTTGATCTTCTGTCCTGAAAGAGAGCTGGTCTCTGTTTGATCCATGATCTTCTGTTCTGATAAGTGACTGACAGGGAGCCGGTCTCACTCGCTTTGATACATGATCTTCTGTTCTGGTCTCACTCTCTTTGATAATGTGCGTTTTGACTTTGAAGGTGAATTTGCTCCACCTCAGCTCAGCCAATCAGAAAACTGTCCTGGCCCATCTTGGTAGGGGAGCCGGCCATTTGGTCAGCCAAATGCTCAATATAGATCCTTATAACCACAGAGAATAACCACCGGCCATGTCATTTTTTGAATACCTTGTTTTTATATATGTTTTTGGGTCAATTTCGACCAGCCCACTCCAAAAAAAGATGGTCCTTTCCTTCTGGCATTTGCCAGAATTGCCAGACGGCCAATCAGCCCTTAGCACTATAAGAACGTGCTTCCAGTTGTAAATATATTTCTCTACTTTATACAGCTGCGCATATCGTGCCAAGTTGGACGGAGCTGCGACGCACCGAGAGGCTGGAGGCAATGGGCAAGAGTCCCACACGTGAACTCATCTGGTCGTGGGCGCAACAGAACAAAACTGTTGGGGACCTTCTGAAGGTGTTGGAGGATATGGGCCACTACAGAGCACTACAGCTTTTTATGCCTCAAGGCAAGGGACTATACAATAGCTGTGTTATTAGACCTACACTACTGTTCAAAAGTTTGGGGTCACTTAGAAATGTCCTTGTTTTTGAAAGAAAAGCACGTTTTGTCCCAAAATAAATCATCAAATTGATCAGAAATACATTGTAGACATTGTTAATGTTGTAAATGACTATTGTAGCTGGAAACGGCTGATTTTTAATGGAATATCTACATAGGCGTACAGAGGCCCATTATCAGCAACCATCACTCCTGTGTTCCAATGGCACGTTGTGTTAGCTAATCCAAGTTTATCATTTTAAAAGGCTAATTGATCATTAGAAAACCCTTTTGCAATGATGGTAGGACAGCTGAAAACTGTTGTACTAATTAAAGAAGCAATAAAACTGTCCTTTTTTAGACTAGTTGAGTATCTGGAGCATCAGCATTTGTGGGTTCGATTACAGGCTCAAAATGGCCAGAAACAAAGAACTTTCTTTCTTATATGCTCCAGATACTCAACTAGTCTAAAGAAGGCCAGTTTTATTACTTCTTTATTCAGCAAAACAGTTTTCAGCCGTACTAACATAATTTTCTAATGATCAATTAGCCTTTTAAAATGATAAACTTGGATTAGCTAACACAACGTGCCATTGGAACACAGGAGTGATGGTTGCTGATAATGGGCCTCTGTACATCTATGTAGATATTCCATAAAAAATCTGCAGTTTCCAGCTACAATAGTAATTTACAACATTAACAATGTCTACACTGTATTTCTGGTCAATTTGATGTTATTTTAATGGACAAAAAATGTGCTTTTCTTTCAGAAACAAGGACATTTCTAAGTGACCCCAACCTTTTGAACGGTGGTGTACGTGATGGGGCCGTTTGTGTCCGTTTCTAATAGTTTTCTGCACACATCTAGCCTATTCTGCACTTTATGACTTCCATAACTGTAGCCTGTTTTTCACTAAAGTAAACCCTCAGTTTCACTTCTGTAATGTCATTGTTGCATAAACTTCCTTTATTCGTGTGCAAAGCACTCAACAGTGTCAACAAGATATTTAGCAAATGTGAGACTGAACAATTTCAGTGCCTGATACACTAATGGTTGAAAATCTAGGCCTATGTTGTTAGAGATGAATAAAACAGTGAGATATTGTCCTTTCAGAAACAAAGTACTCCTTCCCCAACAGTGGACCATCAAAGAGCAGCAGGGATAACCCCTCCCATCCCATGGTAGGCTACTGGTCATGTCATGATCAACCTATCATGTAATGATCAATGTAGTTTGTGTTGAACTTGAAATTAATAATCTCCCTTTTGTAGAGACTAGTAACTTTCACCTTAATGAATGTATGAAAGTGTGCCTGTTGTCTATATAGGCTAGTGCACGTGACCCTGTAATTGATCCTTTGTTACACAGTAATAACTGTTGTATGTATTTCTGTCATCATATCCTGTTTTCTCAGTCAGCCCCACCTGACAGTGAGTCAACCCAACCTGGTTGGAACCAGTCTAATAACCATGCGTCTAGTGAAGGTACTTAACTGAAAGGTTGCTGAGACGACAAGGTGAAAACCTGTCCACGTGTCCTTGAGCAAGGCACTTAACCCTAATTGGCTCCAGGGGCGCCGTACTACTATGGCGGACCCTGTAAAACAATACATTTCACTACACCTATCCGATGTATGTAACAATATTATTATTATTATTATTTACATTTTTTCTGTCCAGTTATTTTCTGTCCACCTTTTAATATTCACAATGAGACTAAGACATTAGATTACTGAGTCATTTATTTGTTTCAGTAGGAAGTGTATTCATCATGCTGTTAGTGCTACTATCACACATTCTTATATTGGGTCGTCAAAACATCACACCTCAGCATGCGTTGACATGGTCCCTTGATACAACAGACTCAATACTAATATTGAGGGCATTATCTGGAACGTCCTACTGTGTGGTTTCAGTCAGAGCAAGCTTCTGGGAGGTATCCACTTCCCTATTTCACTTCAGTGGTTTCGTTGACGACAGGTTTCATAGTCTGTAACCCAAATGACACTCTATTCCCTAAATAGTGCCCATGGTCAAAAGTAGTCCACTATGTAGGGAATAGGGTGCAGTTTGGGCATGTGTAAATGTACTAGTGAGAATGCTGAGGTTTTTCATGGGTACTCTGCTTATGTTCTAAGTATTTTCACCTTGTTGCTAGGTAGAAACCACAGGCTTAGTGTTTTCACCTTGTTGCTAGGTAGAAACCACAGGCTTGAGATCACCTACTCAGATGTCATAGAGGGAACTAGACATTTTCACCAGGACATGAAGATATCTGAGGGCAGCTTCTCTGCTGTCTACAGAGCGGTAAAGGGAAATGAAACCTTTGCTGTCAAGCTCTTTAAGCAGGTACTGACTTTATTTATAAATTGAATATTTACAAAATGACTCTTGTTTGATGGAGATGAAATATAATAAAGGTAATTATCCAACTAGAGAGACATGTATTAGAAGTTAACCGTTTAAATGGCTGAGGACATACAGTACACAACACAGTTCAAGTGTTTGTTGGTCTTCTTCATTTGGTCTGTACAGGTGCAGAAAGCCTCATGGAGGAAGTTGTGGGATCTATTCAGGAGAGAGATAGAAGTTCATAATCTGTAAGTCTAACTACTCCGTTGGTCCTCCATTTTCGATGGTTTCTGCGTATATATTTACCACTGAAATCCATTAGGGCATGTCAATCATCTTCCGTGCACACGTCTTCTCGTAATTGTTAAAAATAAAATCTGTTCTCAATTACTTACCTGGTTAAATAAAGGCACATATCTGTCCTTTACCGATCATCAAATCTGCCTGTTTATCTTTCAGCTACCATCATCCTAACATCTTGGAGCTGTTGGGTTGTTACTCTGATGCGGATCGTTACTGGCTGGTCTACCCCTACCTTCCCAACGGATCGCTGTTCAACAGACTGCATGACCAGGTGAGATCTACTGCTTCAGTTCAGACACCACTACGCACAAGTACACGCATAGGTTGTGTTGGACAATACACTTTCATTTCATTCTACTAAACCACTACTAGTTTTATTAAAAATATCAGTTGATCTGTCTCTGGTGGACAGACTGTATGGTAGTCGGTGTATTAGTGTTTAAATTCTAACACGTCTCCCCTCCTGCATCTCTTTGTAGAACGTAGTGCCTACTCTCTCATGGCAGGAGCGTCTGGACATCATCAAGGGGACGGCTAAGGCAGTACATCACCTACATATGGCCCAGCCCTGCACTGTGGTCTGTGGTAACATCACAAGGTACCAGCTCAAACCCCTAGTCAATAACGTCACAAGGTACCAGCTCAAACCCCTAGCCTAGTCACTCTCCTCACCCCTTTCAGGGTCTTGGTGAGTGATGGGACCAGGAAAGAGACAGACTTTTTTTTAAAGTATTTGTTATAGCATAGCATAACACAGCATATCACGGTATAACATAGCCTAGCCAGGCCTAGCATAGCATAGCACATTTCCAAAGAGAGTTCCAAAGATCCACCTGAGTTCCGAAGTGTCTTCTGTCTGTGTAGTTCTAACATACTGCTGGACGAGCGGCTACAGCCCAAGCTGTCTGATTTTGGGACGGCCCGTCTCCGACCCCACTCTGACAGTCAGAGCTCCACCGTTACCTTGGATATGACCTGCGGAACCCTGGGATACCTGCCGGAGGAATACATCCGAGACGGAAAGCTGTCAGTCAGTCTGGACGTGTTCAGCTTGGGAGTGGTGAGTTAGGGAGCACTTGGGAAAAAAATGCTCCGAAACAGCTTTTGATAAACAATCATCTTTCAACCGACATGGTCTTTGTCAGGTACTTGCGACAAATACTGGACCTGATAAACTGATCTGAATGCCAGAACAAAGCTGTTTGTGAATTTCTTGGATGTCTATGACCAGAACCTGTCAATAAGTAGCTATTTGCTCTTAGGTTATAATGGAAACATTAACGGGACGCAGAGTTAGAGAGGAGACTCCGAAACACACCCTGCTGGTAAGACTAGAATGACATTTTGTTATACTTGCACATTGTATTGAAGTGCTAGCAAACACATGAAATAATGCTGGATTACTCTGGTTCACCCTCCCTCCCTCCCCCCCTCCCTACCTCCCTTTAGAGAGATGTCCTAAGAGGAGAGGTGGAGGACAGTGGCAGTGTAGACTCCTGTCTTCAGTATCTGGACCCGAGGGCTGGTCTCTGTCCCCACTCTCTGTCCTTTACCTTGTTCCACCTAGCCCTGGACTGCACCTCTGCACGACCACGCAACAGACCCACCATGGAGAATGTGAGTCAACTCAACACAATCCAGTTCAATTTAGTTCAATGCCACTTAATGTAATTCTACTTTGTTGAGATGGGTAAATGTGGGAATAGGGAAATAAACCTGACTTTTATAGTCAAGGTTCAGGGCAGGACTGTGCAGAAAATAGTTGTATTTTGTAGTTTATTTGAAAATACCAACTTCTCAAATACTTGAGGTAGTCAAATATACTTTATGTAGAGTTTGAAGTAGTTTAATATAGTTTACATAGAGTTAATAATAAATAATAAATACATTAATAATGAGTGACATGAGGTAATACAGTAACACTTGACATACAGTTATTTTACAGTAACTTTGTGATTATTACAATAGCAACATTGTTGTTACATAGGACTTTGTAAATGTCTTTATAATGTCACAACAATGGAGTTATTACATGGAATGAGAAACAGTCATTATTCTGGTGGACAGTAGTTCCAGAAAGTCCCAGCTCATTGCTATGCAACTCAAATGCAATTACCAAAGTATTATGTAACAACATGCTAAAAAATGTAATTACAGTTGTATCACTCAGGCACAAGAACAGTTTAATGTTAAGTGTTACTGAGGATGCTAACAGTAACAAAATATGGCTATTAAGTGTCGAAAGGAAACAAAATATCCCAAAACTGCCTTCTTGAATCAACTACAGCCAAGGTAGATGGAAAATCATGTTAGTTTATGTTGTGAGTAGACTATCCCTTTAGAGATGGTATAGTGTATGTTTGAAACAATAACACTTACGCTCAGATGGACAAAGAGGTTCAACGTTGATTTTGCTGTTTGCAATGTTTGCAAATGGATTTGAATTACTCTGCAGTATTTTCAGGTGTCATAAAATGAATTGCAGCTTTCAACCTTTTCAGTGGCATGTTGAAAGTCATACAGTACAGATGTAGGATCTTAATTTGAGCCAGTTTGCTACAGCAGGAAAAGAATCCTGCTGTAACAGGAAATGTGAATTATTATGTGGATTATAATTAATGGATATTTTTGTATTGGTTGATACATTTTTTGTTAGGGAAAATCAAATCTGAAATGTTAAAGTCGATATTACAAACTTTAGAAGCCTTTCAAAACTCAAATACACTACAGGTTTGCATTTTCTGCTGTGCAGGAAAATTCTCAGCAGCAAAAGTGATCAAAGTAAGATCCTACATCTGTAGTTGAGCATCACAACTTATTCATACTTATCTGTATAACATATCACTGGTTAATTGATTTGACTTGATAATGAGATGGGTTCTATTCATTATATTTCTATCCTCAACATGCATTTCCAGATACAGCCCTGCCAGTAGTTGAAGGCAGCCAATCCAATAGTTTCTGCAAAGTAGTCACTTCCTGAGATCTGTATTCAAATATATTTTTTTAAGTAGTTGCTTTTTCAGATCTGTATTCAAATACTTTAAAAAAGTAGTCACTTCCTGAGATCTGTATTCAAATATATTTTTTTAAGTAGTTGCTTTTTCAGATCTGTATTCAAATACTTTAAAAAAGTAGTCACTTCCTGAGATCTGTATTCAAATATATTTTTTTAAGTAGTTGCTTTTTCAGATCTGTATTCAAATACTTTAAAAAAGTAGTCACTTCCTGAGATCTGTATTCAAATATATTTTTTTAAGTAGTTGCTTTTTCAGATCTGTATTCAAATACTTTAAAAAAGTAGTCACTTCCTGAGATCTGTATTCAAATATATTTTTTTAAGTAGTTGCTTTTTCAGATCTGTATTCAAATACTTTAAAAAAGTAGTCACTTCCTGAGATCTGTATTCAAATATATTTTTTTAAGTAGTTGCTTTTTCAGATCTGTATTCATATACTTTAAAAAAGTAGTCACTTCCTGAGATATGTATTAAAATAGTAAAAAAAAATTATTTTGCATCTGTTTTCAGGTGTTACAGGTATTGAGCCAGCTGCTTCCCCTGCCGTGCTCACCTGAAGACCAGCCCCACACCCTGACCGACGGGGCCCCAGCTCCCCCTGCCTCTCCTGCCCAGACGGGACATGGCCCCAGCTCCAACCCCAGCCCCAGTGTGCCTGTGGAGAATGATGAGCTGCACAGTTACCTCATTGAAAACCCACAGCCTGCCCCAGCCCAGGGAGGGCCCTGTGAGTGCAGCCAGTCAGAGGTCACCTTTCTGGACAGTGGGGAACGTAGCAGCCGCCTGACACGGGAGGAGGCAGGGGAAAGAGCAGGGCTAGGGGCTGATGAGGCTGGCCAGAGCCTCCAGACCAATGGAAAGCCAGTGGATCTATACAGTAGCTGGCCAGTCCAGTGTAGCTGTTCAGCTGAGGTGGATGGACTGAGCTGTGAGGACTGTAGAGCCAATGGGTTTACTCCCTGCCCCTCAGACCTCCCTCAAGGCAAGTATTATGTTTGGGAACAGAAGTTATACCTCACCACCTTACCTAACCAGGTTTAAGCCCAAGGCCCTACCTGTAGACTGTGACTACCTGTAGACTGTGACTAGGACCTGGAGGTTAAAGGGTCAAGGAAAAACACTGTTTTACTGTTTTAGCTATAGAACCTGGTTGTATAAAAATAAATGTAATTTATTCTTTACCCAGCAGCCAATGTTGAGTCAGAGTCACATACTGGAACAATGGTTTAGTTCCAATTGTTCTGTCTATGTTACAGGTGACCTCCGCTTCTCTACCCTCATGGTGGACAACCCTGCCAAGGAGAGAATGGTGAATAAGATTGAGCTGTACAACAGAGGCCTCATCAGAACAGAGGAACTCCTCTCTATCTCCATCACCACCCAGGAGTGACAAAGCTGATATAGGATCTGCTTGCCCTCCCCAAATCCTAATCTTAACCATTAGGGTAAAAACACAAAACAGACCCCAGACCAGCATCTAGGACAATTTCACTACTCTGAATGACACATGCATACATGGCCTGCTGAGAGAGAAGGTTAACCTATCCACATATCTGACTTATTCATTTCTGGCCCTGGTTAAATGACCTGGCATGGCCTCTCAGCTGGTTAAATGACCTGGCATGGCCTCTCAGCTGGTTAAATGACCTGGCATGGCCTCTCAGCTGGTTAAATGACCTGGCATGGACTCTCAGCTGGTTAAATGACCTGGCATGGCCTCTCAGCTGGTTAAATGACCTGGCATGGCCTCTCAGCTGGTTAAATGACCTGGCATGGCCTCTCAGCTGGTTAAATGACCTGACATGGCCTCTCAGCTGGTTAAATGACCTGGCATGGCCTCTCAGTCACAGGATACTGTAGATGTACACATCAAATAATATTGGTTTCAAACCTCCCTTTCTATAAATGACTGTACGGATCTGGGCTAGGTTTCCCAAAAGCATTGTAGCACTAAGATCATCTTTTGTCCATTTAGTTTCAATGGAATTAAGATGATCTTAGTGCTACGATGCTTTTTGGGAAATCGTGACAAGACATGTAATGTTCATATGGTTGAAATTATAGGAATCTATGTGATTTATTGAGAGTTTATTATGCTTAAACTTTATTCTTGTAGAAAGCTATTTGTTATCTGCTGACAGATTCCATTTATATTTCGTATTTATAAAATTTAGGATATAATTTCTATAGTACTTCTATAATACACATTTTTATAAAGATAATTTAAAGTGATAGTTCATGCTAAAACGTTAGCGTGTAGAAACCATACCAGGGAAACTAAACCATAGCAGGGAAACTAAACCATACCAGGGAAACCAATGTATAATTTTGTCATTTGGGTGAACTATCCCTTTACTTATGTTTTGTATGTTGACTTTACATTTTTCATGTCTTTTATTAATAAAACATGATTGACAATGTGGATGAATTCGTTTGAATTATTTGTAGGTAAACAAACTCTAGTCCGCTTTCACTGTAGTAAAACAACAGCACTGTAGTAAAACAACTATGACTGCATGCATTACTTAAGATAAGACGATGTAGTATCTGGTAGGCCTAATGATAAGGACAGGAAGGATCCTCTTTAATCTGGACTTTAACCCCCAGGCCGGTGGCTGGCGCTTTGGCACGTCCTTGTTTTTTTTGTCAAATGAAAAATATACAACAAAACAGAAATGTCACTGTTGGGGTGTCCTCTTGGTGACAGAATCCTAATTGGTTACAGTTTACCCGAAAAGAAGGTTAAAATGCAGAGTCTGATTCGGAAGATGATGATGAGGAGGAGGAAGAAGCACAGCCGGAGTTTCTGGACATGAAAGAGATGGACAGCGTTAGCTGCGGAGGACATATGTTTAATTCCTCCATACCGGCCCGAAACGAAGGTGGTCGTTGACAGATCATCAAAGCTTTGATAAGTTCACATGATAAGTTAGCCTAACTAGATAATGTGGTTGTCACTCGCAATAAATTAACGTTAGGCATATTTATCTAGTTAGCAAGTTGCCAATCAATGCCTACCGCCTTCGCTCAGACCTCCAGGTGGACCAGGGTCGCTCCGTCCTGTCTCTGCACAGTTTGTCACCCCGTCCTTTGCTTGGCTGCCGATGGGAAGGAAGGTGGGGTTTGCTAACCTGCAGGAAGTTCTGTCTGAGTTTGAGGAAGGAGAGCAGCACAGAGCATTGGCACAGCAGATTAAAGCCTTAGTCTCTGTTTCAGGTAGGTGGAGGGTGGGTGGTACATCTTGTCCCTGATCTTAGTCTCTGTTTCAGGTAGGTGGAGGGTGGTCAGGTACATCTTGTCCCTGATCTACGTGTTTAGGTAATATGGAGTGCTGTGAGTAAAGACCATGTCATCGGTCTGTCAGTTGCAGGGATGCGCGTGAAGGCTGCCTCTGTACCCCCATGTGATGAGAAACCTGCCTACCCTACTGCCAGGGCGCTTCACTGGGCCGGGGAAAGGGCAGCGAGAAACATCCTGCAGCACAGGATACTACACAAGCTACACAGGCCCCTACACGTCACACAGATGGATGAAGAGGATGAATAAAATGAGGCCAAAATAGAGGAGATTATCAAGATTGACGTCTGGAAGCTGGTCTTTAACTATGTAAGTGTAATCTCAAAGAGCTGGGTGTAGGGGTGCGGGATCGCCAGAAGGTGGCGCTGCAGAACCTGCATTCTTATGAGACTGGGATAGCTGAGTGTCTACGCTGTCTGATGCAGGGAGAGCCCTGGGTTATACCTCTGGATGTCACAGAGGTGCTGACTGTTATTAGCCAGGTACAGAACAGATTTCTGAATGGCAAACATCAGCCTGGATAAAGCTAGAAGTCACATGCTTTGTCTGTAATAGAAAGGTATAGGTGAGACCAAAATAAACAGCTGAAATATTTTAATCACCTACATGATTTACAAGGGGGCCATATTCACTGTCAGCCGCCATATTCACTGTCAGCCGCCATATTCACTGTCAGCCGCCATATTCACCGTCAGCCGCCATATTCACCGTCAGCAGCCATATTCACTGTCAGCCGCCATATTCACCGTCAGCCGCCATATTCACCGTCAGCCACCATATTCACCGTCAGCAGCCATATTCACCGTCAGCAGCCATATTCACTGTCAGCCGCCATATTCACCGTCAGCCGCCATATTCACCGTCAGCAGCCATATTCTTATTGTTCTAAATGAATCAGTTGAAAATCAGTAGTCAGGTTTATGTGTTGTACATAGTGCCACTTCCAGAGGTAAAAGATATCTAGCCTCTCCCTCCTGTTCACTCTTCCCTGTGTCCCTCCCTCTCAGGTGCTGTGGAGTTTCATGCAGGCCAAGAAAGACTCCTGAGGAGAGGACGTTTGGTCTGGTGTGTTCAGCTCCTCCACTCTATCCTCACCATGCTCACCAAACACTCACAGCTCAGGAAGTTCGTCATCTTGGGTATGTTGGGTTTTAAGTTCAGGTTTAAGCTGTACATGTGAAACATGTAAAGTATGACGCCAACACTAGTGGTGGGTGAAGGTGGAACAGAGTTATGTAAGGAGAGGACATCCTGTTCTAGGGTAGCCTAGTGTAGTTGGCCGTATAGATAGATAGATAGATAGATAGATAGGTGTTTCTACTGCTAGTATGGTACTAGAACAGATGTTTCTACTGTTATTAGATGATATGTTGTTTCTACTGATATTATAGAATATGTTGTTCAAATAGATGCTGTTTCTACTGCTATTAGAATAGATGCTGTTTCTACCGCTATTAGAATAGATGCTGTTTCTACTGCTATTAAAAGATATGTTGTTAGAATAGATGTTGTGTCTACTGTTATTAGAAGAGATGTTGTTTCTACTGTTATTAGAAGAGATGTTGTGTCTACTGTTATTAGAAGAGATGTTGTTTCTACTGTTATTAGAAGATATGTTGTTTCTACTGTTATTAGAAGAGATGTTGTTTCTACTGTTATTAGAACAGATGTTGTTTCTACTGTTATTAGAACAGATGTTATTTCTACTGTTATTATAACATATGTTATTTCTACTGCTATTAGAAGAGATGTTGTTTCTACTGTTATTAGAAGAGATGTTGTTAGAATATATGCTGTTTCTACTGCTATTAAAATAGATGTTGTTAGAAGAGATGTTGTTTCTACTGTTATTAGAAGAGACCCATCCTAGCAATCCCACTCCACGCCAGTCGTGTCCATTCCCACTACATCGGTCCTACCCAGGCAACTGTGGAGAAATGAGCCTCCAACAGCTCCTCAGGCAGATGCTACAGACACCTCTCTAATGGACGACATCACTTTCAGTCAGGCATATACCTGGTCGCCTATGAACAGCAGCTCTGAGGACCGCTCTCAGGAGCAGCCTGGGTCATAGGAGGAGGAGGAGGAGGGGATCAAGATGGAAGCTAGCTCTGTAAAGGATGGACACATGGGGAAGGGTTCACCTTCAGCTGCTCTGTCTGGGGTTGAGTGCTCCCCTCCCAAGAGGATGCTCAGTCCTGACAGTGGGCAAAAAAATGGAACTCCTTCTAAACAGATCAAGGTAAGAGAAAGAGGAATTGGTGTAATAGTGGGACAGCTAGTAGGCAGATTTTCAACTGTGCTTTTTGTGGTAGAAAGCAGTATGTTTCACACATGGCTAGGGCACGTCTGAAGTGTTTGTGGTGTGGAGGGGTTCTTTTAGTAGAAGTGTTTGAGGTGTGGTGTGGAGGGGTTCTTTTAGTAGAAGTGTTTGAGGTGTGGAGGGGTTCTTTTAGTAGAAGTGTTTGAGGTGTGGTGTGGAGGGGTTCTTTTAGTAGAAGTGTTTGAGGTGTGGTGTGGAGGGGTTCTTTTAGTAGAAGTGTTTGAGGTGTGGAGGGGTTATTTTAGTAGAAGTGTTTGAGGTGTGGTGTGGAGGGGTTATTTTAGTAGAAGTGTTTGAGGTGTAGTGTGGAGGGGTTCTTTTAGTAGAAGTGTTTGAGGTGTGGTGTGGAGGGGTTCTTTTAGTAGAAGTGTTTGAGGTGTGGTGTGGAGGGGTTCTTTTAGTAGAAGTGTTTGAGGTGTGGAGGGGTTCTTTTAGTAGAAGTGTTTGAGGTGTGGTGTGGAGGGGTTCTTTTAGTAGAAGTGTTTGAGGTGTGGAGGGGTTCTTTTAGTAGAAGTGTTTGAGGTGTGGAGGGGTTCTTTTAGTAGAAGTGTTTGAGGTGTGGTGTGGAGGGGTTCTTTTAGTAGAAGTGTTTGAGGTGTGGAGGGGTTCTTTTAGTAGAAGTGTTTGAGGTGTGGAGGGGTTCTTTTAGTAGAAGTGTTTGAGGTGTGGAGGGGTTCTTTTAGTAGAAGTGTTTGAGGTGTGGTGTGGAGGGGTTCTTTTAGTAGAAGTGTTTGAGGTGTGGTGTGGAGGGGTTCTTTTAGTAGAAGTGTTTGAGGTGTGGAGGGGTTCTTTTAGTAGAAGTGTTTGAGGTGTGGTGTGGAGGGGTTATTTTAGTAGAAGTGTTTGAGGTGTAGTGTGGAGGGGTTCTTTTAGTAGAAGTGTTTGAGGTGTGGTGTGGAGGGGTTCTTTTAGTAGAAGTGTTTGAGGTGTGGTGTGGAGGGGTTCTTTTAGTAGAAGTGTTTGAGGTGTGGAGGGGTTCTTTTAGTAGAAGTGTTTGAGGTGTGGAGGGGTTCTTTTAGTAGAAGTGTTTGAGGTGTGGAGGGGTTCTTTTAGTAGAAGTGTTTGAGGTGTGGAGGGGTTCTTTTAGTAGAAGTGTTTGAGGTGTGGTGTGGAGGGGTTCTTTTAGTAGAAGTGTTTGAGGTGTGGAGGGGTTCTTTTAGTAGAAGTGTTTGAGGTGTGGAGGGGTTCTTTTAGTAGAAGTGTTTGAGGTGTGGTGTGGAGGGGTTCTTTTAGTAGAAGTGTTTGAGGTGTGGTGTGGAGGGGTTCTTTTAGTAGAAGTGTTTGAGGTGTGGTGTGGAGGGGTTCTTTTAGTAGAAGTGTTTGAGGTGTGGTGTGGAGGGGTTCTTTTAGTAGAAGTGTTTGAGGTGTGGAGGGGTTCTTTTAGTAGAAGTGTTTGAGGTGTGGAGGGGTTCTTTTAGTAGAAGTGTTTGAGGTGTGGTGTGGAGGGGTTCTTTTAGTAGAAGTGTTTGAGGTGTGGAGGGGTTCTTTTAGTAGAAGTGTTTGAGGTGTGGTGTGGAGGGGTTATTTTAGTAGAAGTGTTTGAGGTGTGGAGGGGTTCTTTTAGTAGAAGTGTTTGAGGTGTGGTGTGGAGGGGTTCTTTTAGTAGAAGTGTTTGAGGTGTGGAGGGGTTCTTTTAGTAGAAGTGTTTGAGGTGTGGTGTGGAGGGGTTCTTTTAGTAGAAGTGTTTGAGGTGTGGAGGGGTTCTTTTAGTAGAAGTGTTTGAGGTGTGGTGTGGAGGGGTTATTTTAGTAGAAGTGTTTGAGGTGTGGAGGGGTTCTTTTAGTAGAAGTGTTTGAGGTGTGGAGGGGTTCTTTTAGTAGAAGTGTTTGAGGTGTGGTGTGGAGGGGTTCTTTTAATAGAAGTGTTTGAGGTTTTAGTGGTTCTAAGAGTGTTAGTTGGGAAGAGTTGTCACTTGTCTCTGACTCCATCTTGTTGTTGTTGTGTCATCTGTGTAGGTGGAGACGTTCAAATCACCGCTGGGCTGTTCCAGCCTGCAGCAGCTCTCCCTCTGCACGCCCACTCACACCCCCGTGGCAAACGGCTCGTCCAAGATCCACCCTCCGATCGGGACTGACTCCCTTCTGTCCCTATCACCCCCCACCCCCTGCAGAGACCCGTCCACACATGGGTTGTGTTCATTAGGGTACACCGTAGCAAAACGTTTTGCAACATGAAATTATTGATTAAATAAGATAATAAATACCCAATATTCAACATGGGGATGATTTAACATGGATTTAACACTTAATGTCCTCTACTTATGACTGATGGCCATTACGGCATTGATACCAGGATATCTTATGATTGATGGCCACTACTGCATTGATACCAGGATATCTTATGATTGATGGCCACTACTGCATTGATACCAGGATATCTTATGATTGATGGCCGTTACTGCATTGATACCAGGATATCTTATGATTGATGGCCGTTACTGCATTGATACCAGGATATCTTATGATTGATGTCCATTACGGCATTGATACCAGGATATCTTATGACTGATGGCCACTACTGCATTGATACCAGGATATCTTATGATTGATGGCCACTGCTGCATTGATACCAGGATATCTTATGATTGATGGCCGTTACTGCATTGATACCAGGATATCTTATGATTGATGGCCGTTACTGCATTGATACCAGGATATCTTATGATTGATGGCCGTTACTGCATTGATACCAGGATATCTTATGATTGATGGCCGTTACTGCATTGATACCAGGATATCTTATGACTGATGGCTGCTACTGCATTGATACCAGGATATCTTATGATTGATGGCCGTTACTGCATTGATACCAGGATATCTTATGACTGATGGCTGCTACTGCATTCATACCAGGATATCTTATGATTGATGGCCGTTACTGCATTGATACCAGGATATCTTATGATTGATGGCCGTTACTGCATTGATACCAGGATATCTTATGATTGATGGCCGTTACTGCATTGATACCAGGATATCTTATGACTGATGGCCACTACTGAATTGATACCAGGATATCTTATGACTGATGGCCACTACTGCATTTATACCAGGATATTTTAATAAAATCGAATTATATTTATTTGTCATATGCACAGAATACAACAGGTGTAGACCTTACCATGAAATGCTTACTTACAAGCCCTTAACCAACAATGCATTAGAGTTAAGAAAAATATTTACTAAATAAACTAAAGTTTAAAAAAAGTAACACAATAAAATAACAATAACGAGGCTATATACAACGGGAAACGGTACCGAGTCAATGTGTGGGGGTACAGGTTAGTCAAGGTAGTTGAGGTAAAATGTACATGTAGGTAGGGTTAAAGTGACTATGCATAGATAATAAACAGAGTAGCAGCAGTGTACAAAAAAAAAAAGGGGGCGGGTCAATGCAAATAGTCAGGGTGGCCATTTGAATAATTGTTCTGCAGTCTTATGGCTTGGGGGTAGAAGCTGTTAAGGAGCCTTTTGGACGTTGACTTGGAGCTCCAGTACCGCTTGCTGTGCGGTAGCAAAGAGAACAGTCAATGACTAGGGTGGCTGGAGGCTTTGACAAGTTTTAGGGCCTTCCTGTGACATCGCCTGGTATATACAGTGGGGAGAACAAGTATTTGATACACTGCCGATTTTGCAGGTTTAACTACTTACAAAGCATGTAGAGGTCTGTAATTTTTATCATAGGTACACTTCAACTGTGAGAGACGGAATCTAAAACAAAAATCCAGAAAATCACATTGTATGATTTTTAAATAATTAATTTGCATTTTATTGCATGACATAAGTATTTGATCACCTACCAACCAGTAAGAATTCCGGCTCTCACAGACCTGTTAGTTTTTCTTTAAGAAGCCCTCCTGCTCTCCACTCATTACCTGTATTAACTGCACCTGTTTGAACTCATTACCTGTATAAAAGACACCTGTCCACACACTCAATCAAACAGACTCCAACCTCTCCACAATGGCCAAGGCCAGAGAGCTGTGTAAGGACATCAGGGATAAAATTGTAGACCTGCACAAGGCTGGGATGGGCTACAGGACAATAGGCAAGCAGCTTGGTGAGAAGGCAACAACTATTGGCGCAATTATTAGAAAATGGAAGAAGTTCAAGATGACGGTCAATCTCCCTCGGTCTGGGGCACCATGCAAGAGCTCACCTCATGGGGTATCAATGATCATGAGGAAGGTGAGGGATCAAGCCAGAACTACACGGCAGGACCTGGTCAATGACCTGAAGAGAGCTGGGACCACAGTCTCAAAGAAAACCATTAGTAACACACTGCACCGTCATGGATTAAAATCCTGCAGCGCACGCAAGGTCCCCCTGCTCAAGCCAGCGCATGTCCAGGCCCGTCTGAAGTTTGCCAATGACCATCTGGATGATCCAGAGGAGGAATGGGAGAAGGTCATGTGGTCTGATGTGACAAAAATAGAGCTTTTTGGTCTAAACTCCACTCGCCGTGTTTGGAGGAAGAAGAAGGATGAGTACAACCCCAAGAAGACCATCCCAACCGTGAAGCATGGAGATGGAAACATCATTCTTTGGGGATGCTTTTCTGCAAAGGGGACAGGACGACTGCACCATATTGAGGGGAGGATGGATGGGGCCATGTATCGCAAGATCTTGGCCAACAACCTCCTTCCCTCAGTAAGAGCATTGAAGATGGGTTGTGGCTGGGTCTTCCAGCATGACAACGACCCGAAACACACAGCCAGGGCAACTAAGGAGTGGCTCCGTAAGAAGCATCTCAAGGTCCTGGAGTGGCCTAGCCAGTCTCCAGACCTGAACCCAATAGAAAATCTTTGGAGGGAGCTGAAAGTCCGTATTGCCCAGCGACAGCCCCGAAACCTGAAGGATCTGTATGGAGGAGTGGGCCAAAATCCCTGCTGCAGTGTGTGCAAACCTGGTCAAGAACTACAGGAAACGTATGATCTCTGTAATTGCAAACAAATGTTTCTTTACCATATATTAAGTTCTGCTTTTCTGATGTATCAAATACTTATGTCATGCAATAATATGCAAATTAATTACTTAAAAATCATACAATGTGATTTTCTGGATTTTTGTTTTAGATTCCGTCACTCACAGTTGAAGTGTACCTATGATAAAAATTACAGACTTCTACATGCTTTGTAAGTGGGAAAACCTGCAAAATCGGCAGTGTATCAAATACTTGTTCTCCCCACTGTATATGGTAGGAAGCTTGGCATTATTATCTGTTTATTTTAAAGTAATGTTTTAATTGATCTGGGCATGTACCATGTTGTTTATAAAAAGTAAGTGCCTCAGATGAGATTGTGATAATTTCATCAGTTTGTTGCAGATTGAGATGGGCTGAAATATTGACAGGAGAAAATCATCTCAGCCATGTTGTTTTTTTCCAATCTGTAAATCATCTCAGCCATGTTGTTTTTGTCCACTCTGTAAATCACCTCAGCCATGTTGTTTTTGTCCACTCTGTAAATCACCTCAGCCATGTTGTTTTTGTCCACTCTGTAAATCACCTCAGCCATGTTGTTTTTTGTCCACCCTGTAAATCACCTCAGCCATGTTGTTTTTGTCCACTCTGTAAATCACCTCAGCCATGTTGTTTTTGTCCACTCTGTAAATCACCTCAGCCATGTTGTTTTTGTCCACTCTGTAAATCACCTCAGCCATGTTGTTTTTGTCCACTCTGTAAATCACCTCAGCCATGTTGTTTTTGTCCACTCTGTAAATCACCTCAGCCATGTTGTTTTTGTCCACTCTGTAAATCTTTTTTTATTGTTTCTCTTTTCTCGGCCATACAAAGGTTTACAGTTGGAGGAATTCCCAAAGTTATACATAGACGATAAATATCATGCTACCAAAGTATTAAATTTGTACAAAAATACTTTACAGTTCATAATACCGGTCCATTCGAAATAAAAATAAAAATTTTCAGGGACTTAACAGTGAGATTGATTCTTTAAATGTATCATACATTGAAAATAGTTGACCCCACTATGGTAATTGGCAGTGTATTCTCCAGTATTAAGAACAGAAAAATGACCACTCCACTGAGCTTTTTTAACTCAAGGTTTCGTCTGCATAAGTCAAAAGCTTGTTCTCTGTAACGTTGAGGTGAATTGTAACAAAACTAAGGTGCAAATGTCTGCAATGAACTGTATCTGTGGTTAAATAAGCCACTGATTTTGACACAGCGATGGCTTGAGATTCAACTGAACTCTAAAAGACAGTAGTAGAAGTCAAAGATGTTGGGCTACTATGGTTGAACTGTGTGTAGTCATTTCAGTAGTTGAGATTTCAGTAGTTGAGTATCCAGTGTGTTGGAGTATAAATACAGTACTTGAAAGTGAACATTGAGAAAACATGGCTTTTGAGAGAGAGAGAGTGGAGAGAGTGGAGAGAGAGAGAGAGAGAGAGAGAGAGAGAGAGAGAGAGAGAGAGAGAGAGAGAGAGAGAGAGAGAGAGAGAGAGAGAGAGAGAGAGAGAGAGAGAGAGAGAGAGAGAGAGAGAGAGAGAGAGAGAGAGAGAGAGAGAGAGAGAGAGAGAGAGAGAGAGAGAGAGAGAGAGAGAGAGAGAGAGAGAGAGAGAGAGAGAGAGAGAGAGAGATCGTATAGTGGGACGCATAATGCTGTTGTACGTGAGCCATTCCAAATAGTGAGACCATAGAAATATAAATACTAGAATGCGTTCAAGTCTATGTTCTATTTCTATAAGTAAGAGACAGTGTTGTGTGAGCACTGAAGACAAAGGTGACATCACTCATCAAAAAGCCACTAGTTTACATAAAGTACACGGCTGGGATTATTGGTTTTGTCACAGGTAGCCTGCTTTTGAACAGTCCTTTGTTATTTTTTCTTGTTTAATAGTTTCTTTATGAAGTGGAATTACGTCTTGTTGCCTTACCTTGTTGCCTTACCATTATAGGGTAATAAATTAAACTGGACCCTTCAACATACGGTACACCTCTCATCATCATCATCATCGTGACAGACAAACAAGTACCGTTCTCTATATTACAAATCCTTAGTTATTATTTGAAGCCTTTGGGGGCAAACCTCAGAAAAACAATGAAATATACAAAAACATACGTTAGAACAATGCCAGTAGCACATAGATTAGCATATTAGTTGATATTTACTCAGAGGGTACAGGGGTGGAGGATATAACATAGAAAAGCTGTTTTGAATTACTTTTTTGATTTTACCTCATGCTTTTTTTTTTTCTTCTTAAATCAATGGGTCATTTTGATTAATTGATGGTAGAAATTAAATGAGTAACGTTACTATTCAGGATGGGATATTAAGGTTGATTTGATATCTGGTTAAAAGGATAAATGACTGATATAATTTGGTGGTTTTCTAAACCCAGTTCTATGGGTGCCAATGAAACTACCTGCGATGTGCGGTGTCCAGTGTTCTAAAGTAATAGGACGGACTCTGGTCCCTCCAACAGCACAGTGTTAGCATACTGTACCCACTTCACACATACTGCATGCAAGACCACAGAGTCAGTCCTTTCTCCTTTACTCGTGCAGATGTAAGGAGGCTATGTTCACATTGCATATACAGTATTACCTCTCGTACGGTAAAAAACATTTATTCTGCATCTATTTATAAAAATAGATCTATGTCCAAACGAAGGATAAGGTGCTTCAGTGTCACCACCTTATTATAAGGGAAATGGTGACCCTGTATTCTGATTCAGAGAAGTCGCCACTTTGTTTGGGGAAATGCAGATTGTATGGTTGGTAACATTCTTTCTTTCTAGTTGAGTGTAGCTGAGAAAAAGCTGCTTCTTAATTCTCTTCCTCAAAGCAAGGATTTAAATCCGTTTCTAAAGGGTTTCATATACTGTATTATGCTTCTAGGTCAACCAGTGAGCTTGGTGACATACATGGAGGAGACATCACACCACGTCTTGTCTCGTCTGCCAAACACATTGTGATGAAGCCTAAAGAGACGCCTAACTGTCCTCGTTTCATTTCAACATCCTTCTCCTCCTCAGTCTTGTTTACGAGAGGCAGAACTACAGTACCGCCCTCAGAAACTAAATGGGGCTAACGTTAAAATATTGCGGTATTTTCCATTTGTTTTTTTCAAGTGAAATAGTCTATTTAAAATCATCAGAGATCATTGGGAAGAAGTAAGACGCCGTACTGGTATTTTTTCTGTAGAAATCATTAGAAATCACTGGCGAATAGAGAGATAGTGAGACCCAGGTATGAAGGAGGAGAAGGACGACAGAGCTAAGCTAAGTGTGAGCGAGAGACAAAGAGAGAGAGAGGGAGGTACTCCTGCAAAAACTAGATATAGGGTTTGTATCACTCTGGCCTTGTTTCAGTCTCAACGCGACTCAGCAGTGGTGCGCGCACACAAACATACAAATACACTAACAGAGTGGCCAGTCCAGCATCACATGTAAACATTTTAGCAAATGTTGTGTTTTATTTGTTCTTCTGTTTTAAAGAACAGAACTGTGTTACTGTCTATTGTCCAGCTACAGTAATAAAAAGAATGGATCAGTCAGATGGCACTATTATTTCAGTTTATCAACTCAGTTCTTATTTTTGTCTCAGGTATTTTCCAAGAGGTCAGTGTGGTCGATGTTGCCTCCATCTTTGAAGTTCTTTGTAGTCCTGGGGTAGAGGTGCGTACCGTACCCAAGGAGGAAGAGGAGAGGGAACCTCTTGTGATTGTGGCTCATGCTCTGGCTCAGAGGAAGGAGTTTAGTTTTGCCAGTGTGCTTTGACCCGGACTCCACCGTCCACCTAGGAACACTGTCTGTCTGTATCCTAAACAGCACCCTATTCCATTGGTAGTACACTACTTTTAGCCAGAGCTGTGAGGGTTAGCCTGCAAAGAAGTTCTGGACAGAAGTAGTGCCCTACACATGCAATTGGGCTCCATTTTAGATTGACCCCTGTCTCATCAGGGGTTTGCTACAGTAGCACCAGGGGGAGGCTAACTCGCAGGGGAAGGAGCGAGAGAGAGAGCCTTGGGCTTTCAGACCGCAGTTCTGCTATAAGATCTTAATGGGCCAGACAGACAGACAGACAGACAGACAGACAGACAGACAGACAGACAGACAGACAGACAGACAGACAGACAGACAGACAGACAGACAGACAGACAGACAGAAAGAGAGAGCCTTGGGCCTTCAGACCTCCAGTCTGCTATAAGATCTTAGTGGGACAGACAGACAGACAGAAAGAGAGAGCCTTGGGCCTTCAGACCTCCAGTCTGCTATAAGGTCTTAGTGGGGTCTCTATCATCTACCCCTAGCCCAGCCCCGGCCAGTGCCACGCCGATCCCAGTCACTCCGATCCCAGCAGCCATTCTGGAAAAGGAGTGGTGGTTCTGGTTCTGGTTTGGTGGAGGGCCAGAGAGGCTGTCCCCTGGCTCGGTCCAGTTGATGACGGGCTCCTCGGTGGGTAGCTGGTTCAGTTCTGACTGAGACCCGGTCCTGGAGGAAGCAGGGTTCCTGCTGATCACCAGGTCCAGCTTGTTGCCTGACTCAGCAATCAGAGGGACCACCAGACAGCAGTCGAAGTCCCTGGTCCTCACGTGGTTGATCTGAGAAAGCAACGACAAGTGAATGTTATGAGTTATTTATATTTGTTTTAAAAGCTTTGAGGTCCATTGAATTAAGTTTCAACTCTGACGTTACAGAGGCAACAAAAGGAAATGACTTGAATTAGGCGTTTCCAGCTAGCAAGCACAGATTGGAGTTCTGCGGGTGGCAAATCTCTGTTCGAACATCATCTGGTGAGCAGAGGTTTGCCACTATGGTGGTTTATATTTGGTTTAAAGGCTTTGGTTTAAAAGCAAAAAATATATAAAAAAATATCAAATATTTATATTTCCTGAGGCTGGTAGTTTAACTTCAGGCTTTGCCTCAGAGCAGTTTCCTTCCATTTAATTTAAGTTAGAAGTGTACGAAATAAATACATCTACTCTGTTCAAACTTTCAGTTAAACAGTTTGTAAACCCAGTCCTGTTCTTCAAACATGAAGACAGATCATTTAAATTCTCTCCCTCTGCTCCTGTATATAGCTGGCTAATATTTACTGATGTACCCTTCAATTACCCAACAGTAAACATAAAAGCTGAATGTATAATCATGGCTTTCAGAATAAACTGCGGTTCCTTTCCTTGAGCACCTTGTGTTTGTGCTTTTAACATTGTCAGTGACTAAACATACAAGTTTGATGTCAGCAGACTCAATTGTAATGCTGAGTTCCTTGTTTGTGCTTTCAAAACAACAACAGTGACCTGAGGACAGCTGATAAGGAACAACAGTCTCTCTCTCTCTGAGCAGTGAGAGAGAGCCTTTCTTTTCAAAACATCATGAGACACGACCGCTCTCTCCTATTCATATGCTAATGAGACTTTTACTAGCTTCCCTGGAGAGGGATTCATCTATCCATCAATGGGACTTTCTCTGCAAAGTCAGCCTCACTTAGACCAGGGGGAAATTAGGCCAATGTTGTGTATCAATTTGGGTCAAAAGAGATGGGGGTGTGAGCTGGGAAGTCTGGGCAGAGGTGATGTAGTGGTTGTTTATGTGTGTCAGTATTTTGTTGTTTGTATGTGTATGTTTTGTTTAGTACCAGCCAAAAGTTTGGACACACCTGCTCATTCCAGGGTTTTTCTTTATTTGTACTATTTTCTACATTGTAGAATAATAGTGAAGACATCAAAACTATGACATAACACATATGGAATCATGTAGTAACCAAAGAAGTGTTAAACAAATCAAAATATATATTATATTTGAGATTCTTCAAAGTAGCCACCCTTTGACAGCTTTGCACACTCTTGGCATTCTCTCAGCAGGCTTCATGAAATAGTCACCTGGAATGCATTTCAATTAACAGGTGTGCCTTGTTAAAAGTTAACCTGTGGAATTTCTTTCCTTCTTACTGCTTTTTAGCCAATCAGTTGTGTGGTGACAAGGTAGGGGTGGTATACAGAAGACAGCCCTATTTGGTAAAATACCATATTATTGCAAGAACAGCTCAAATAAGCAAAGAGAAATGACAGTCCATCATTACTTTAAGACATGAAGGTCAGTCAACCCTGAAAATGTCAAGAACTTTTAAAGTTTCTTCAAGTGCAGTCGCAAAAACCAACAGCCGCTATGATGAAACTAGCTCTAATAAGGACAGCCACAAAAAAGGAAGACCCAGAGTTATCTCTGCTACAGAGGATAGGTTTATTAGAGTTACCAGCCTCAGAAATTGCAGCCCAAATAAATGCTTCACAGAGTTCAAGTAACAGACACATCTCAACATCAACTGTTCAGAGGAGACTGTGTGAATCAGGCCTTCATGGTAGAATTGCTGCAAAGAAACCACTACTAAAGGACACCAATAAGAAGAAGAGACTTGCTTGGGCCAAGAAACACGAGCATGGACATTAGACCGGTGAAATCTGTCCTTTGGTCTGATGAGTCCAAATTTGAGATTTTTGGTTCCCACTGCTGTGTCTTTGTGAGACGCAGAGTAGGTGAACGGATGATCTCTGCATGTGTGGTTCCCACCGTGAAGCATGGAGGAGGAGGTGTGATGGTGTGGGGGTGCTTTGGTGGTGACACAATTATTTAGAATTCAAGGCACACAAAACCCTGGAATGAGTGGGTGTTTCCAAACTTTTGAATGGTACTGTGTATATATATACAGTGGGGAGAACAAGTATTTGATACACTGCCGATTTTGCAGGTTTTCCCACTTACAAAGCATGTAGAAGTCTGTAATTTTTATCATAGGTACTCTTCAACTGTGAGTGACGGAATCTAAAACAAAAATCCAGAAAATCACATTGTATGATTTTTAAATAATTAATTTGCATTTTAATGCATGACATAAGTATTTGATCACCTACCAACCAGTAAGAATTCCGGCTCTCACAGACCTGTTAGTTTTTCTTTAAGAAGCCCTCCTGTTCTCCACTCATTACCTGTATTAACTGCACCTGTTTGAACTCGTTACCTGTATAAAAGACACCTGTCCACACACTCAATCAAACAGACTCCAACCTCTCCACAATGGCCAAGACCAGAGAGCTGTGTAAGGACATCAGGGATAAAATTGTAGACCTGCACAAGGCTGGGATGGGCTATGGAAGAAGTTCAAGATGACGGTCAATCTCCCTCGGTCTGGGGCACCATGCAAGATCTCACCTCGTGGGGCATCAACGATCATGAGGAAGGTGAGGGATCAGCCCAGAACTACACGGCAGGACCTGGTCAATGACCTGAAGAGAGCTGGGACCACAGTCTCAAAGAAAACCATTAGTAACACACTACGCCGTCATGGATTAAAATCCTGCTGCGCACGCAAGGTCTCCCTGCTCAAGCCAGCGCATGTCCAGGCCCGTCTGAAGTTTGCCAATGACCATCTGGATGATCCAGAGGAGGAATGGGAGAAGGTCATGTGGTCTGATGAGACAAAAATAGAGCTTTTTGGTCTAAACTCCACTCGCCGTGTTTGGAGGAAGAAGAAGGATGAGTACAACCCCAAGAACACCATCCCAACCGTGAAGCATGGAGGTGGAAACATCATTCTTTGGGGATGCTTTTCTGCAAAGGGGACAGGACGACTGCACCGTATTGAGGTGAGGATGGATGGGGCCATGTATCGCGAGATCTTGGCCAACAACCTCCTTCCCTCAGTAAGAGCATTGAAGATGGGTCGTGGCTTGGTCTTCCAGCATGACAACGACCCGAAAAACACAGCCAGGGAAACTAAGGAGTGGCTCCGTAAGAAGCATCTCAAGGTCCTGGAGTGGCCTAGCCAGTCTCCAGACCTGAACCCAATAGAAAATCTTTGGAGGGAGCTGAAAGTCCGTATTGCCCAGCGACAGCCCCGAAACCTGAAGGATCTGTATGGAGGAGTGGGCCAAAATCCCTGCTGCAGTGTGTGCAAACCTGGTCAAGAACTACAGGAAACGTATGATCTCTGTAATTGCAAACAAATGTTTCTGTACCAAATATTAAGTTCTGCTTTTCTGATGTATCAAATACTTATGTCATGCAATAAAATGCAAATTAATTACTTAAAATCATTCAATGTGATATTCTGGATT
Source organism: Thymallus thymallus (assembly GCA_023634145.1). Taxonomy (NCBI): domain Eukaryota; kingdom Metazoa; phylum Chordata; class Actinopteri; order Salmoniformes; family Salmonidae; genus Thymallus; species Thymallus thymallus. Next base: position 5,119,545 of record CM042421.1, read on the forward strand.
TTTGTTTTAGATTCCGTCACTCACAGTTGAAGTGTACCTATGATAAAAATTACAGACTTCTACATGCTTTGTAAAACCTGCAAAATCGGCGGTGTATCAAATACTTGTTCTCCCCACTGTATATATATATATATATATATATATATATATATATATATATATATATATATATATATATTTGTCACAGTTCATTATCACTAGGACAGTACAAGTGTGTGTGTTCTCCTGCATGAGTAACGTCTGTGCCTACGTGTGTGTGAGTACCTGTAGCAGCCTGTCGTAGGACATCAGCCCCCCGACCTCCGCAGGTCCCCCTGGGCGGATGTTGTTGACATAGACACCTTTCTCCAGGAGGCCGTCCGACACACTGAAGCCAAAGTCTTCAAGGTCCGACTCCTTCAACAGACTCACCTGCACAATCAATCAATAATGTCATCAATTATCAATGAATAATTTAACCTAGTATAAATAATTAAGTTCATTGATAGGATGATGGATGACTGGATGACTGGCTGTGTCTTATGACAGCATCATATGATTGATAGACTGGATGACTGGCTGTGTCTGATGACAGCATAATATGATTTATAGACTGGATGACTGGCTGTGTCTGCTGACAGCATAATATGATTGATAGAATGGATGATTGGCTGTGTCTGCTGACAGCATAATATGATTGATAGACTGCATGACTGGCTGTGTCTGATGACAGCATAATATGATTGATAGACTGGATGACTGGCTGTGTCTGATGACAGCATAATATGATTTATAGACTGGATGACTGGCTGTGTCTGCTGACAGCATAATATGATTGATAGAATGGATGATTGGCTGTGTCTGCTGACGGCATAATATGATTGATAGACTGCGTCAGCACTTTCTTACCTTCTCAGGGTTTTTTAACCCCTCTGACATTCCATGAAATTAAGTGATGTAACGGTGTAAAGAAAAGCAGCAGTACTCGGACCCTGGAGGGCCTTGGTGGTGGTTTATCATCGTTACCTTGTGCAGCTCCACGGGGGTGGGTGACATCATGTCCTTCATCTCCTGCTTCATCTTCCTCATGGCGAATGCCTTGCGCCCCCCGTCGCTGGGCAGGGTGTTGGAGCGTGAGGACTGGTTGTACTGCGGCCGGGCTGCGCTGTGCTCCTGGAAGCTGGCCTGCCGACCCAGGTGGCTCCTCGGGGGAGCAGGGTCATGATTCAGACTCAGACTGCTGCCTGACATAATGGTGGCCTGGAGAGGGGTGGGGGGGAGGAGATGAGGGAGGGGAGGGAGAGAGGAAGGGGAGAGGGGTAGAGGGAAGAGATGAGGGAGGGGAGGGAGAGAGGAGAGGAGGGAGGGAGAGAGAAGAGATGAGAGAGGAGGGGGAGAGGGAAGGGGAGAGGTCAGAGGGAGAAAAGGGGGTTATGGTGTTGAACTTCCAAACTGAGATATGAAGTACATGGTACACTCATGGACGTGAGAATTGTTCCAGGTGAGATACGAAATACATGGTACGCTCATGGACATGAGAATTGTTCCAGGTGAGATAGGAAGTACATGGTACGCTCATGGACATTGTTCCAGGTGTAAAAATGTGTTCAAGCAGTATGTCAAGGAGAACATATAGAGTTCCTGTTAGAGGAGATGGTTGGTTGATTATCTTCCATTATTTGGTTCATCATCATCATCATCATCATCATCATCATCATCATCATCCAATAAACAAACAAACAAACAAAGACTGAAAAACTTCAAAACCCAAGACACCTTGCAGCAGCTGTCCCATCATGCTTTGCTTACACCGCCATGCCCATCGCCACATCATCATCATTACTCCTCCCTCTGATTGGACAGTTAGAAGTGATGTCACTCAAACCACCAGACATGGTCACCAGACATAGTCTCGTGTTTTTGACAAACAAGTGAAACGGAACACTGTTTCACCCAAGCTGATGCATAAAGGTGTTGTAGCAACAGAAACAGTTTTAGGAACAGCTCACTGTCACAGTCTCCATGCACATAGACACAAGGTATAGTGACTTCAATGGAAGATGTGCAATTCATTCCAACATACAATTTGTCAGTTTTCATGTTGACAAATGCCAAATTCTCTTCACTACTGACATGAATTAACCAAAGGCAGACATCTTCATTTAAAGCCAATGAGGAGTCGCAGGGTAAGTTGAGGTGGCATTTAATTTAGTCAGGCCTCCTTGATTTAATCTCTCCAAACAGAAAGGACTATTATTTCTCCAAACTATGCTCTATGATTCACATTGTGTTACTTACTTACTTTCCAAAAAACCTGTTGATGTGTCCTTGAGCAAGGTACTTAACCCTAATTTGCTCCAGGGGCTGACCCTGTAGGTCATCATTGGAAATAAGATTTGTTTAATATAGGAAATAGGGTGCCATGTAGTGTACAATATAGGAAATAGGGTGCCATGTAGTGTATAATATAGGAAATAGGGTGCCATGTAGTGTATAATATAGGAAATAGGGTGCCATGTAGTGTACAATATAGGAAATAGGGTGCCATGTAGTGTACAATATAGGAAATAGGGTGCCATGTAGTGTACAATATAGGAAATAGGGTGCCATGTAGTGTATAATATAGGAAATAGGGTGCCATGTAGTGTATAATATAGGAAATAGGGTGCCATGTAGTGTACAATATAGGAAATAGGGTGCCATGTAGTGTACAATATAGGAAATAGGGTGCCATGTAGTGTACAATATAGGAAATAGGGTGCCATGTAGTGTACAATATAGGAAATAGGGTGCCATGTAGTGTACAATATAGGAAATAGGGTGCCATGTAGTGTATAATATAGGAAATAGGGTGCCATGTAGTGTACAATATAGGAAATAGGGTGCCATGTAGTGTACAATATAGGAAATAGGGTGCCATGTAGTGTATAATATAGGAAATAGGGTGCCATGTAGTGTATAATATAGGAAATAGGGTGCCATGTAGTGTACAATATAGGAAATAGGGTGCCATGTAGTGTATAATATAGGGAATAGGGTGCCATGTAGTGTACAATATAGGAAATAGGGTGCCATTTGGGACATATCCAATGAGTTTCAATATGCCAAACAACATCTAAATGAGTAATGATCGCACCTTCATAGATGACAACATATGGTGCAGTATTGAGGTTTCGCTAGCTAGTCTAAATCACAATCAAGGGTGCAATATTTCAAACTTGATCAATTATTTTACAAAGAGAAAGAATGTGTCCGTTTGCCTCTCTACATGAAGATGAACATTGTTTCCTAGTGTCGTGCCTTAAATACACAAGATATTTTAACAGTTATATTATCCTATGTGTCTAGGCTTGCCATGAGGTACAGAACAGGGAGTGTTCAGCCTGTGGTTGGCCGTGGTTCTATAACCAGGGTGGATGGACCTCTATGGATGTCTGAACATAGAGTTAGGGTTTGAATCTATATCCAGGGTGGATGGACCTCTATGGATGTCTGAACATAGAGTTAGGGTTTGAATCTATATCCAGGGTGGATGGACCTCTATGGATGTCTGAACATAGAGTTAGGGTTTGAATCTATATCCAGGGTGGATGGACCTCTATGGATGTCTGAACATAGAGTTAGGGTTTGAATCTATATCCAGGGTGGATGGACCTCTATGGATGTCTGAACATAGAGTTAGGGTTTGAATCTATATCCAGGGTGGATGGACCTCTATGGATGTCTGAACATAGAGTTAGGGTTTGAATCTATATCCAGGGTGGATGGACCTCTATGGATGTCTGAACATAGAGTTAGGGTTTGAATCTATATCCAGGGTGGATGGACCTCTATGGATGTCTGAACATAGAGTTAGGGTTTGAATCTATATCCAGGGTGGGTGGACCTCTATGGATGTCTGAACATAGAGTTAAGGTTTGAATCTATATCCAGGGTGGATGGACCTCTATGGATGTCTGACCATAGAGTTAGGGTTTGAATCTATATCCAGGGTGGGTGGACCTCTATGGATGTCTGAACATAGAGTTAAGGTTTGAATCTATATCCAGGGTGGATGGACCTCTATGGATGTCTGACCATAGAGTTAGGGTTTGAATGCACCTCCAGGATCTGAGACAAGCTGCACTGGTGATCAACAGAGCCTACAGAGCACCCTCCCCCCCGCAGCCCACTAGCATGAGAGAGAGAACAAAAGAGAGAGAGAGAAAGAGAGAGAACGAGAATGAGAGAGCGAGAGAGAGAAAAAGGAAATGAGAGAGAGAGAGAGAGAGAGAGAGGAAATGAGAGAGAGTAGAGAGAGAGAGAGAGAGAGAGAGAGAGAGAGAGAGAGAGAGAGAGAGAGAGAGAGAGAGGAAATGAGAGAGAGCGAGAGAGAGAGAGAGAGAGAGAGAGCTAGAGCGAGAAGAAAATAATGAAAGATAGAGAGAGGAAGAGAGAGAGGGGAGCCAGCAGTACAGGGACAACACCAGGGTGCCACAGTGTTAGCTACAAGCAGAGAGGAAGGCCAATAAAGGAAAAGAGGGTACCAAGTTTCTCTTATTCAGAAGCCTGTCTGGCTCGTCCTGGAAAGAGAAGGAGCGGTTACACACATCCACAGGAAGTGAGAGAACTCCAAAACAGGAAGTGGAAGGGATGGGGACAGAAGAGGTGAAAGGTGAGAGTTGAGAGCAATATGTTACTGTGTAAGTAAAGCCACTGGTCTAGAAGATGGGTTGGTTTGTCAGTGTTGTGTTAGTATTGTACTGTGATGAATGAAAATGTAAATGTATCCGGAAATTTTGGCTCCTTGTTTACCTCCAGTTCCCTCAGGATGCCAGACTGGCCGCAGGTCTCCAGATCTTCCAGGGCCTGAGACCAGAAGTTCTCTTCCTGGTCCGGCTCGGTCCCGTCATGACCCACAGTGAACCTGGAGGGGGAGAAGAGGTCAGAGGTTAACACCCCCAGTCAGACAATCAGTGAGCAGGCAGGGCAGGCGACCACACTGATGAGGGCTGGTGACCACAACGTGTGGGCAAGGTGTCAATGGGCTGTGCAGGCAGAGAGAGTGGTAAGTAGGTAAGTAGGTATCTAGGTAGGTCGGTTGGTCGGTCGGTTGGTCGGTAGCTAGGTTGGTAGGTAGGAAGGTTGATAGATAGTGAGGTAGCTAGGCAGGTAGGTAGTGAGCTAGGTAGGTAGGTAGGTAGGTAGGTAGGTAGGTAGGTAGGTAGGTAGGTAGGTAGGTAGGTAGGTAGGTAGGTAGGTAGGTAGGTAGGTAGGTAGGTAGGTAGGTAGGTAGGTAGGTAGGTAGGTAGGTAGGTAGGTAGGTAGGTAGGTAGGTAGGTAGGTAGGTAGGTAGGTAGGTAGGTAGGTAATGAGGTAAGTACGTAGGTAGGTTGATAGATAGTGAGGTAGGTAGGTAGGTAGGTAGGTAGGTAGGTAGGTAGGTAGGTAGGTAGGTAGGTAGGTAGGTAGGTAGGTAGGTAGGTAGGTAGGTAGGTAGGTAGGTAGGTAGGTAGGTAGGTAGGGGAGGGGAGGGCTAAGATAAACACAAACAGACAGGAGAAAGATAGCACACTCAGACAGTTTGGACACAAGGAAATGGATGTGCCATGCTAGACCAATGGCTGGGAGACATAGCTGAGAGGTGTGTTTCAGAGACAGCTTATTGAGGCTAAGGGGAGGTTCCAGTGGAGGGTTAGGTGTTTGAGTTGGTTTGGGTTGAGAACGTTAGTGGTGGAAGGGAACAACCCTGCTTTGTGCCATTCAGGTGAGGGCGGGGTCAGTTGTTGGGCTTTGTCATACAGGGAAGTGTGTGTTGTGTTGGGGTTAGGAGAGAGGCTAGGTGGCTTGCTTGGTTTAAGTGGGAAACTGGGAGGTTTCAGTGAGAGGATTGGGTTTGGGTTGGTTTGAGAACATTAGCGGTGCGGGGGGACATTCTTCCCCTGTGCCAACCAGGAAGGGATAGGTGAGGTTAGGGTTGGGTTGGTTGGTTTGAGAACTAAAGGGGTACAAGGAGACAGCCCTGCCGTGTGCCTCACCTGCTGTCAGTGATTAGGCCGCTGGGCAGCGTAGAAGCTCTGTAGAATGTCAAGGAGGAGAGGTACTTCAATCGACATATACAGTTAAAGTAGGAAGTTTACATACATTACTACATTTAAACTCAGTTTTCACAATTCCTGACATTTAATCCTAGTAAAAATTCCCTGTCTTAGGTCAGTTAGGATCACCACTTTATTTTAAGAATGTGAAATGCAAGAATATAAGTAGAGAGAATGAAATTGTTTAACTTGCGTCAAACGTTTCGGGTAGCCTTCCACAAGCTTCCCACAATAAGTTGGGTGAATTTTGGCCCATTCCTCCTGACAGAACTGGTGTAACTGAGTCAGGTTTATAGGCCTCCTTCCTCACACACACTTTTTCAGTTCTGCCCACACATTTTCTATAGGAATGAGGTCAGGGCTTTAAGCCATTTGGCACAACTTTGGAAGTATGCTTGGGGTCATTGTCAATTTGGAAGACCTATTTGCGACCAAGCTTTAATTCCTGACTGGTGTCTTGAGATGTTGCTTCAATATATCCACAACCTTCCTCATGATGCCATTTATTTTTTTTGTCCCTCCTGCAGCAAAGCACCCCTACAACATGATGCTACCACCCCCGTGCTTCACGGTTTTTGTATCCTCCAGCATCTTCACAAGGTCCTTTGCTGGGATTGATTTGCACTTTTCGCACCAAAGTACATTTGTCTCTAGGAGACAGAACGCGTCTCCTTCCTGAGCGGTATGACGGCTGCGTGGTCCCATGGTGTTTAAACTTGCGTACTGTTGTTTGTACAGATGAACGTGGTACCATCAGGCGTTTGGAAAATGCTCCCAAGGATGAACCAGACTTGTGGAGGTCTACAAGTTTTTTTCGGAGGTCTTGGCTGATTTCTTTAGATTTTCCCATGATGTCGAGCAAAGAGGCACTGAGTTTGAAGGTAGGCCTTTTAATACATCCACAGGTACACCTCCAAATTATGTCAATTAGCCTATCAGAAGCTTCTAAAGCCATTACATAATTTTATGGAATTTTCCAAGGTGTTTAAAGGCACAGTTAACTTAGTGTATGTAAACTTCTGACCCACTGGAATTATGATATAGTGAATTATAAGTAAAATAATCTGTCTGTAAACAATTGTTGGAAGAATTACTTGTGTCATGCACAAAGTAGATGTCCTAACCGACTTGCCAAAACTATAGTTTGTTAACAGGAAATCTGTGGACTGGTTGAAAAATTAGTTTTAATGACATCAACCTAAGTGTATGTAAACTTCTGACTAGCTTATATCAAGAACACCAATAGACCAATTTGATTTCCTTTGAAGCCCTTTTCTGATGGCGGTTAATTGATGAACAGTTCTGGTGAATCTCTGTACCTCCTTGATGATTCCCTTTGAGCAACAGAGGAAAGATCCGCTCAGAGATAAACACACTAGCTATGAACCAGGAGTGATCCGCTCAGAGATAAACACACTAGCTATGAACCAGGAGTGATCCGCTCAGAGATAAACACACTAGCTATGAACCAGGAGTGATAAGCTCAGAGATAAACACACTAGCTATGAACCAGGAGTGATCCCCTCAGAGATAAACACACTAGCTATGAACCAGGAGTGATCCCCTCAGAGATAAACACACTAGCTATGAACCAGGAGTGATAAGCTCAGAGATAAACACACTAGCTATGAACCAGGAGTGATCCGCTCAGAGATAAACACACTAGCTATGAACCAGGAGTGATCCGCTCAGAGATAAACACACTAGCTATGAACCAGGAGTGATAAGCTCAGAGATAAACACACTAGCTATGAACCAGGAGTGATCCCCTCAGAGATAAACACACTAGCTATGAACCAGGAGTGATCCCCTCAGAGATAAACACACTAGCTATGAACCAGGAGTGATAAGCTCAGAGATAAACACACTAGCTATGAACCAGGAGTGATCCGCTCAGAGATAAACACACTAGCTATGAACCAGGAGAGATCCCCTCAGAGATATACACACTAGCTATGAACCAGGAGAGATCCCCTCAGAGATATACACACTAGCTGTGAACCAGGAGAGATCCCCTCAGAGATATACACACTAGTTATGAACCAGGAGACATCCCCTCAGAGATATACACACAAGTTATGAACCAGGAGAGATCCGCTCAGAGATATACACACTAGTTATGAACCAGGAGTGATACCCTCAGAGATAAACACACTAGCTATGAACCAGGAGTGATCCGCTCAGAGATAAACACACTAGCTATGAACCAGGAGTGATCTCCTCAGAGATATACACACTAGTTATTAACCAGGAGAGATCCCCTCAGAGATATACACACTAGCTATGAACCAGGAGTTATCCGCTCAGAGATAAACACACTAGCTATGAACCAGGAGTGATCTCCTCAGAGATATACGCACTAGTTATTAACCAGTAGAGATCCCCTCAGATATATACACACTAGCTATGAACCACTAGAGATGCCCTCAGAGATATACATACTAGCTATGAACCAGGAGAGATCTCCTCAGAGATATACACACTAGCTATGAACCAGGAGTGATCCCCTCAGAGATAAATACACTAGATATGAACCAGGAGTGATCCCCTCAGAGATATACACACTAGCTATGAACTAGGAGAGATCCCCTCAGAGATAAACACACTAGCTATGAACCAGGAGAGATCCCATCAGAGATATACACACTAGTTATTAACCAGGAGAGATCCCCTCAGAGATATACACACTAGCTATGAACCAGGAGAGATCCGCTCAGAGATAAACACACTAGCTATGAACCAGGAGTGATCCGCTCAGAGATAAACACACTAGCTATGAACCAGGAGTGAAAAGCTCAGAGATAAACACACTAGCTATGAACCAGGAGTGATCCCCTCAGAGATAAACACACTAGCTATGAACCAGGAGTGATCCCCTCAGAGATAAACACACTAGCTATGAACCAGGAGTGATAAGCTCAGAGATAAACACACTAGCTATGAACCAGGAGTGATCCGCTCAGAGATAAACACACTAGCTATGAACCAGGAGAGATCCCCTCAGGTATATACACACTAGCTATGAACCAGGAGACATCCCCTCAGAGATATACACACTAGTTATGAACCAGGAGACATCCCCTCAGAGATATACACACTAGTTATTAACCAGGAGAGATCCCTTCAGAGATATACACACTAGTTATTAACCAGGAGAGATCCCCTCAGAGATATACACACTAGTTATTAACCAGGAGAGATCCCCTCAGAGATATACACACTAGTTATGAACCAGGAGAGATCCCTTCAGAGATATACACACTAGTTATGAACCAGGAGAGATCCCCTCAGAGATATACACACTAGTTATTAACCAGGAGAGATCCCCTCAGAGATATACACACTAGTTATTAACCAGGAGAGATCCCCTCAGAGATATACACACTAGTTATTAACCAGGAGAGATCCCCTCAGAGATATACACACTAGTTATGAACCAGGAGAGATCCCCTCAGAGATATACACACTAGTTATGAACCAGGAGAGATCCCCTCAGAGATATACACACTAGTTATTAACCAGGAGAGATCCCCTCAGAGATATACACACTAGTTATTAACCAGGAGAGATCCCCTCAGAGATATACACACTAGTTATTAACCAGGAGAGATCCCCTCAGAGATATACACACTAGTTATGAACCAGGAGAGATCCCCTCAGAGATATACACACTAGTTATTAACCAGGAGAGATCCCCTCAGAGATATACACACTAGTTATTAACCAGGAGAGATCCCCTCAGAGATATACACACTAGTTATTAACCAGGAGAGATCCCCTCAGAGATATACACACTAGTTATTAACCAGGAGAGAGTTAGGGGTTATTCTGTCCTAGTCCTTGAGGAAAGTCTGTTGTTGTTTTTGTGGATGTGATTCTTCAGCAAAACCAAAACCCCCCTTGGGGTTTAATCAACTATTCTACCAATAGATCTATTTGACCAGAGCTCAAAGGGAACTCTGTGACGGGGCTTTTCTTTCATTTACACTTGAATCTCTTTGAAGCTTTCAATACTGCATAAAAAGTATAGTTTTCCACTCTGCTAAGCCACATCCTCAGCTATGATTGTTCTTCATTGGATACTAAACTATCACCTTGGACCTGATATGTTTAATAAATAACTAGATTAACTCAGGGTTCATCTGAGGCCAGAGGAAAAACTATCAACAGGAACAGAGAACAGAAACAGCTTTTATAGTACAGAAACATTGATCAGTCCACATGAAAGAGAACAAATCTCAACAGGGTGTTGTTTTACCTGTGTTCTGTACTTCCTGTGTTCTGTACTTCCTGTGTTCTGTACTTCCTGTGTTCTGTACTTCCTGTGTTCTGTACTTCCTGTGCTTTTGTACTTTATTCATAAGCTTCTAAAAGGGATTTATGATATAATATATACTAATGACTGAATTATACAGAGCTTCTTTATCGAACACAAACAGTGTGTGTGTGCGTGCGTGCGTGGGTGTGTGTGTGTGTGTGTGTGTGTGTGTGTGTTCCGGCAGGGAATTCAGAACAATCACTGAAACGGGACTGAGGTGTTTGACTGTGGGTTGCAAAATAAGGGTCAGTACTGGGGTTGCTGAGAGGTCAGAGGTCAAGGGTTAGAGGTCAGGGGTTAAAGGTGAGAACAGGGTTGTATGTACCCGCTGCCGGTGGGTCTGTCCCATTCGTCATCGCTGAGGCCCAGGTCTGCCAGGATGTTGTGTCTCTGGCGGGTGCTGACAGGGGACAGGCTGCCTTGGCTGGGCTTGGCGTTCCTCCACTCATGGCTGTGGAAGCTGTAGCCAGATGCCTGGAAGCCTGGGGCTGGGACACACACACACACACACAAAAATACTATGTTAGCCCACTGAGCTAAAGCCTAGGCATAAGCTCATAGAGCTAACACAAGTTTTCAGGTATTAGGCAAGCTTACTCATCACATGAGCATAGTTCAGTCAAAAACTGTCTGTCTGTCTGTCTGTCTGTCTGTCTGTGATCTACCTGTAAACATCCATAGTTCATGCTACAGCTGGGGCCACAAGGGCCCCCACACATCTCCTAATAGGACCAGCATGGTTCTCCTCATAGTACATCTCCTAATAGGACAAGCATGGTTCTCCTCATAGTAAATCTCCTATTAGGACCAGCAATTGGTTCCCAACTAAGATAATTTTCTTATGCGTTCAAAATGGCACCCTATTCCCTATATAGTGCACTACTTTTGACCAGAGCCCTATGTGTGCGTGTGTGGGTTTGCGCTCGTAGTGTGTGTGTGTGTGTGTGTGTGTGTGTCTGTGTGTGTGTTCTCTCCCTCCTTATTATAGTTGACCAAGAGGGCTTACTGTGTTGGGAAGAGACTCATTGTAATTCCAACACATCATTGCTGTGGGGACCATTCTACCATTATAATGGTTATGGACATCCCTAGACACATTAGCCAATCATTTCCAACTTAGTAGAAAAATAGAATGGTCTTCCAGCCAATCCAGACGTAGACTCGCACACAGATGTACATAATATAACATGAAAAATAGCTGTATGATAATGTAGCTGTATAGATAATAACATGAAAAATAGATGTATGATAATGTAGCTGTATAGATAATAACATGAATAATAGCTGTACGATAATGTAGTTGTATAGAGAATAACATGACAAATAGCTGTATGATAATGTAGCTGTATAGATCATAACATGACAAATAGCTGTATGATAATGTAGCTGTATAGATAATAACATGACAAATAGCTGTATGATAATGTAGCTGTATAGATAATAGCATGACAAATAGCTGTATGATAATGTAGCTGTATATATAATAACATGACAAATAGCTGTATGATAATGTAGCTGTATATATAATAACATGACAAATAGCTGTATGATAATGTAGCTGTATACAGTAGCCTGCTGGTTGATCGTTTTATCGGTTCGGTTGCCAGAGACACGACCCAGTAGTTAAGTATTTTTGTTCTAAATATATGTTCCGTTGCCATCCCTTGCTTGCTAGCTAGCCAACTTCGGCAAATACAGTCACGCCAAACAGTGCAGCCAGAATAACAGCAAAGTAGCTGCATTTGCGTTTGTTTAAGCTAGTGATTTTTTGGGGATACATCCATAACAATGAGCTAATGTGTGATTTCGCCTGGCATAGAAAATGTGCTCTCTGGTCCGGACACTGTTGTTCAGAGGAGCTAGCCAACTACACAGCTAACACAATCACTTCTGAAGCTGGAAAGACTGCAAACTAGCTGCACTTACCCATTGTAAAATGACTGTTTGCTTTATGCATCGTATTCCATTTGCATTTACAGTACCTATTTACTATATATTATATATCATATCAAGTCCTATGTTTCAGAAGGCCACACATCGTGAACAGTATATATCTATATATTTTGATGGGTTAAAAATGTAAATGCAATGTCTGCTATATTGTATATTAAATGATGACCCTCGGGCCTTATTGCTTCATTATACATGATGACCCTCGGGCCTTATTGCTTCATTATACATGATGACCCTCAGGCCTTATTGCTTCATTATACATGATGACCCTCGGGCCTTAGTGGTTCATTATACATGATGACCCTCGGGCCATATTGCTTCATTATACATGATGACCCTCAGGCCTTATTGCTTCATTATACATGATGACCCTCGGGCCTTATTGCTTCATTATACATGATGACAGTCGGGCCTTATTGCTTCATTATACATGATGACCCTCAGGCCTTATTGCTTCATTATACATGATGACCCTCGGGCCTTATTGCTTCATCATACATGATGACCCTCGGGCCTTATTGCTTCATCATACATGATGACCCTCAGGCCTTGAATGTAGGGATGGCGGGATGAGAGATGGAGAGATAGAGAGGTTGATAACAGAGATACAAATTGGGTTTACTATAATGCTGGGTGTTTAGATTATATTAATGGGTATTTATATTATTTATACTACATCAGGTCTCAGCTGTCAATGTACATTATGTACTGTTTGGTTGTATACATGCTTGTGTGTGTGTGTGTGGTTGTAAACACCGTATCTCCTGTATGTTTAACTATTGCATAATGTATGCTCTGATAGAAATTTCCCTATAGGAATCTGGAAGGATGTATTGACACATGAAATGTATTCTCTAAAGTCTATTGTATTGGACAACTGCTGTGGATGTTGCTATGGTGACAGACAGTAATGGTTTGTTTTATTAGTATTGTTTTTTTGGACACACTCTCTTCCCTCTCACCCTGGGTGTTGAATGTGGAGTCTATGGCAGAGCCGTCCCAGGATTCCACGGCTGAGTCCACAGAGGGGATGGTGGTGGAGTAGAGGTCAGAGAGCTTCCCAGGTTTCTGGCACTCTGCCTGGCCTCCCAGTCCCTCTAACCCTGCCTCGTCCTCCACATCACTCAGCATCACATCACTGAGACAACCAGACACCGACGCCTGCTTGGGACTGGCCACTGGGGGGGGGGGGGGGGGTGAGAGAGAAAGAGCGAGAGAGAGGGTCAGAGAGAGAGAGAGGGGGTCAGAAAGGGTCAGAGAGAGAGAGAGAGAGAGGGTCAGAGCGAAAGATAGAAAGGGTGAGAGAGAGAGAGAGAGAGAGAGAAGAGAGAGAGAGAGAGAGAGCAACACAATTAGACCCAACCAACTCATGAGAAAACAAAAAGAGAATTACTTGACACATTGGAAAGAATGAACAAAAAAACAGTGCAAACTAGAATGCTATTTGGCCCTAAACAGAAAGTACACAGTGGCAGAATACCTGACCACTGTGACCCAAACTTAAGGAAAGCTTTGACTATGTACAGACTCAGTGAGCATAGCCTTGCTGTTGAGAAAGGCAGAGAAGACAGGCTATGTGCACACTGTCCACAAAATGAGGTGGAAACTGAGCTGCTCTCCTAACCTCCTGCCAACTCCCATATCTACTGGGTGAAATACCTCAGTGTTCCATCACAGCAGCAAGATTTGTGACCTGTTGCCACAAGTAAAGGGCAACCAGTGAAGAACAAACACCATTGTAAATACAAGCCATATTTATGTTTATTTATTTTCCCATTTATACTTTAACCATTTGCACATTGTTACAAGAGAGCGAGAGCGCGAGAGAGAGAGAGAGAGAGAGAGAGAGAGAGAGAGAGAGAGAGAGCGGGAGAGCGAGAGCGAGAGAGAGAGAGAGAGTGCGAGAGCGAGAGAGAGCGCGAGAGAGAGAGAGAGAGAGAGAGATAGAGAGAGGGGGGGAATGAGATAAGCAGAGGAAGAAGTGATCATGCAATCTGTTCTTTTTCCCACACAGCCGTTTCCAGACGACTTCTAAGTCAATCAATCTCCCTCTAATTCAGCAGAAACAAGCTGAAGATATGAACACATTGTCTTCTGTAGTGGAACCATATCTGCCGTATATTCTATTTATTGAATCAATTTGGCAGCCGAACAAGTGTTCTGGCAGCAGGGTGATAGTGCTGAAATACTATTTCATCCACTGCAAAAAGGTGTGTACAGCGTTTATATGGGTGATGTGTGTGTGTGCGTGGGTTTGTATGTGTGTGTGTGTGTGTGTGCATGGTACAGTACAGCACAGTATAATAACTCATGTGTTGTGTGGAGGTTGTATTGACAGGCCTATTAGGGTATAGCACATTGTTATGTCTCTTAACTATAATGTACAACATGTTACCTGAACCATGACCCCAGTGGGTGTACTAGGTCATGTGCACTATGTGACGGTCTTTGACTATTATGTAACATTCTATTATGTAATAGAGAGCAATAGTAATGGTGTCTTCTTGTAGGTTACTAACGGAGGCTAAAGTTGGCCAAAGCCTATGGGGAAATGAATGGTTATTTTGGATGGTTTTTGGATAAACGTTGAAAATAAGATCTGTGGTTAACACAGGCTTAGAAGATCTAATACGTTTTGTTCTATGAGATAATCTACATCAGCTAACATCACTGTTTGTGAATTTTGAAGCGTTTACTGTATGTAATTAAAACAAGCACCTATAGGCGTCATAATTGATAAAGGTCATGTTAACTAACTGATATTATCTCAGAACAAAACGTATAAGATCTCCTAAGAGTGGTTGGGTTAAATGTGGAAGACACATTTCAGTTGAATGCATTCAGTTTTACAACTGCTAGTATCCCCCCTTTACCCTGTGTTAACCTTGTTTAACCTTGGTTCAGACGTTCCCCCATAGGACTACAAGCCGGCGAGCTATATGTTTAATCTGTGTACGGTCC